>CATKUY010000187.1:0-24680 GCA_949802685.1 Dicyrtomina minuta | reverse complement strand
TCCATACATATGGGTTATAGGCGACGAAGGCAAAAGCCGGAAATGAAAAAAAAATAGTAAAAAAATTGCCTAGGTTACGAAAATGACAAGTAAAAATTCATTCTTTTGAATTCTTGCTGGATTCAATTTTAAAAGCTAAGCCTTTACTACCATTCATCATTCAACCATTCATCATTCAACATCAAAGTAGCAAAGCGTTACTGAACTAAAGGAAAATCATACTACTACAAGATCCTAATGGATATTTCGAAAAAGGTCTGGTTAGGAAAAAGGTGATTTATTTTTAATTTTAATAATATTAAAGGGCTTTGTATTTTATCGTATTACAAACTAATAATTAATATTAATTTATTATTGCAATACAAGAGCATAAAAAATCAATAATTCATAAAATAATAGGATCCATTAAAGGAAGATTGATCACAGATTGAAGGCTGTTAAGTACTAAGTAGAAGGTACTACCAATAATAATAATATTAATAATAATAATAATACAATATTGCCAATACCAATGCATCGTTAATTCATAAAACAATAGGATTCAATCGAAGGTTAATCAAGTGAAAACGTGAATACTACTACTACTAAAACGGAAGGAGACAAGTCTTGATTTTCAGTAACAACAGATTGAGAAGGCTGAAGGAAGCTTTCTGTACTATTGGTGGTGTGTATTTTGTATTACTGTTAAGTGACCTGTTGAGTAGCAGGTACTACCAATAATAATAATAAAATATTGACATTACTAATAAATTAATAAAAAAAGTAGGTTACATTGACCTTAACGTAAGTGATGTCCAACTTTAGTAAAAGAAAACGGATAGGCTGTTCCCCTCCCACCTTCGGCGGGGCCAACCGAACCGTTTTCAGTCATTTCTTCCTACTCCCCCCCCCCCCCAAATCTAACCTAACAATAAATATAACAAACCTCGAGATGTAATAAAAGTAATGCTGAAATAACTAAAAGACATGAGTTTTAAATCGAAGAAATAAGTAAACGAATCAGTGTTTTATTTACTTAATAGGTAACAATAATAATGTGAACCGATACTACAACACTCGCTAATCAGTTTCTGCTATCCTAAGGTAGTCAGTTTGTAGTGTACACGATGCGAGCTGCTTCAATTCAGGAAAAAAATATCTTTGTACTGACCACAAGCTCTATTCGCCACAAGTATTTACTCGTGTTTTATTTACTTAATTGGAAACAATAATATTAATGTGAACCGATACTAATTTAAAAGCTAATGCAGGATGCAGCCACTGTGACTGTATGTTTTTCCATTCATGTTTTTTCTTTGACATCACTTACTAAAGTTGGACATCACTTACTGGTCTAGACATCATTTACTAAACACTAAAGATGAAAGAACAGCCGAAATGGGTGCCGCAGCTCAGTCAGTAGTCTTGGTTTTTTTTACCAGTAGTACCTCCGTTACAATCATATCCGTCACCAAGAAAAAATTGTTGAATTTCATTACCCCCAGTACCACCACTAATAAACACTGCTGAATTCCATTCTCACCAATACTTAAAATTAGGGTATTGCTATTTGAATCCCCATAACCCCTTTATGATTTTAAGCGTACAATGGTCCACACAACAACAACCCCCACAACCCTCGTCGTATAATCGGTATAATCACTGCTTAACAACAACCCCCCAGTTAATTATCGTAACTAGGCACTAGCACGTATTTACAGATTAAAAGTGACTTAAATTCCAGTAATTACATTCTAGAAACATTAAAAAGTCAGATTGACAAATATTGAGTTTTCGCAGTCTGAAATGTCTGAATATCTGTCAGCTGGGCGCACTCAATGAGTGGAGTGCAGCACTCTACTCTAAAACTGCACTCCGCTCCGTTCCACTCAGTGAGCGGAGTGCGAGTGCAAGGAATTTAGATTGCACTCAATGGAAAGGAGCGGAGTGCACCTTGGCTGCACTCGGAGTGCAACGATTTTTAAACTTCGCGCCACACCAAAGATGTATTTTTGTATTAGACAATGAAGCTTCAGCTTTATCAAATATTTACAATCACCTACTTTTGGGCGAAAGAAAAATTTTAAGTGTTAGTTTTATAAAAAGCAATTTAGAATGAGGACTGCAATAATCTGTTTTCCGAAAGTTTTGTCCCTAGTGATATTTTTAACACAAGTGTTAGTGGAGTCATGCTATAGCATTAGTGTCAATATTTAGAAGTTAAAATGAAAAAGTTAATAGTTATTTTCAGATTTTAAAGAGCTTGCTCATTAAAAGTCATTGTTTAAGTTCTTCGTGGTTTTGATGTTGTGGAATTTGTGTACCCGGGTGCCGGGTACATCGGGTACGGGTACATGCGCGGGTACATGCACGGGTACTTTTTCGGGTACAGGTACGGCTACGGCGACAGGTACAAAGAATATTTTAAATAGTGGGTACAGGTACAGCCAGGCGCGTCAGAACGAACTTTAGCATGGGGGGGGCAAGATTTGTGCGCCCAAATATGGGCGGGATTTGTCCATCGTTAGCTCGAAGTAGATGCTGACCTCTCAGCGAATATAAGCTACAACGAAATAGCAAAATATTATTGTAGCAATAATCACATTTGATAGATTTTAGTTAAAGCACTCGCATAATAATATTACGTACCAATGTTCTTTACAAACGTCACTATCTCAAAAAAAGTTAGTTAAATCCTTTCAACTGACAGCTATTTGTCACAGTTGTGTTGTCTGTGGGTATTAATTTGTTGTTAGTTAATTTGAAAATTATAACGTCATTTGTAGAAAAATCTATTTAAGGGCACCAACAAGGCCTTGTTGCCAAACCTCCTCAAACCCACGATGCGCAGATCCTCCTGCCTAAAGTGGGAAGTTTTGACTACCCCTGCCTAACCCACGCATGTTGTACATATTTTTAGCACGAAACATGTTTAATGAACAGAATTACAATGCCATCTACCTCGATGAGCTCCTGAAATAAAAAGTTAGCTAAAAAATGTCCCCTGATGTTCCCTAATCGGCAAAAGCAAATTTCAGCATCGGACAACATCGGGCATCAGGAAGCACTCAAGCGATTTTTGGATGCACTCAAGCGAGTGGAGTTTGAGTTCACAAGATTTGGCCTGCACTCGTACGAGCAGAGTGCGAGTGCAATTTAAATGCCCAGCTATGATTTAGTACACTCTGCTTGTTGCTCTTAAGTGTGACCGCACCCAGAAGTGTAACATATTTGATCACATTTCATTATTGACAGCCGCGTCAGAAAGTAAACCTTCAGATTCTTTGCTAACAAATTCAGTGAATATTTCTTTCAGTCGCACATTATCTACAAGCTGTGGGTAAGCATGAAAAATAAAAAGTTTGAGAAGAAATTGGTCCATTGTTGACCTCAGATAGAACTTCATACGTTTCTAAATAGACATACGGCGTTCAGAAGACGCCCAATTTATTGGAATTACCAGAAGCATTTTTAATAATTCCTTGAGTTCCAGCATCATTTTCTAAGTTTAGGGTTTCAAATTTAAAAAGAAGTCTACCACATCTACAATAATTTTTAAATTTTTATTATAGAAACAATGAATCTAATTAATTTTAGAAGTATCAGATTTAAGTATTCGTCATGACAGGACTTAATAATATTCCAATCAGAGCTGTTGCATTTTAATCTAAATTAGTAGTAATTAGTTGTCGCATTCAACTTTGCACTGTTTACTTGTCTACTTAAGATTCAAATTAGGTTGAAATTATGCTGTTATTTTGATATATTTCTGTAGATCCAAATTGGATCATCACACAGAAAGTAGATTTGATTTGAATTTGAAAACCAGAAGGTCTCTGTACTCTGTATTAAACCGCGCAGTACCTAACCTCTCAAGTATAACTGCAAATGTTTTACATTTTAAATGCTGAACTTGGAAATTAATGGAAAAGATGAACAAATTGTGCATAGGTAAAATAAATATATAGTTTTTCATTAAATTAAGGGGGGGGGGGGCAAAACGATACCTTTTGCCCCCCCCCCCGGGCCCCATGGTTCCGACGCGCCTGGGTACAGCAGAATTGGAGCCGGGTTCACGGGTACAGGTACGGGTACAAATTTTGCCGTACCCGAGGCACGGGTACGGGTACGGATCCAAGGTTTTTGTACCCACTCGGAGCTCTACTGTTGAGTATAATTTGAGCTCCGATTACTCTCAACTTTGTTTTTATTATTGTGGCTTTGAACGGCCGTTGCAGTAGATGAACTGAATGCCTTTTGCTTCTGGCTCGTGATGCTTGGTGTGATTGCATTTCTGGGCTGAACGTTGACTTGGAGTCGGTTAACTTTTGAATTGGAATCCATTTCTGGAGGCTCACTCGAGGATCTTACAAAACTAGATGAGTCTGGAACCACAGCTGACACTGAGACTGAGTCCCAAGACCGGTATTATCCCGACCAGAAAAATGGTTAAATTGTGTCCCATGAAAAGTATCAGATTTTTCAATTTCAAGCTTATCTTCGTAATTTGGCAAGGAAACTTGACTAAATCTATTCCTGCTATTATTTCCAATAGTTAAATTATCATATTCCCCAGTCTCACCCACCCCACTGTCGTTCAGATTTTGACTAAATCATTGATTTTGAATGGGATTTGGCCACATTATTACTTGATTTGCTGGTTGGCAGAGTTGTGGCTGACAGAAGGGCAAAGGCGAAGGCTGCTCTTGTTGGTAGTTACCTTCATATGCGGATATGAGCCTAAATAAAAGCAGGACACGGGGCGGTACTACTAACGACGTTGGCGCTGGGGGTGGTTCGGGTAACTTAGCATACGTTCGATCGTCAGGCGGGTAGGGGACTCATTGAATTATTTTGGAGGACTATTGGCACTTGTAGTTCAGCATTGATAATCTCAATTTCACTTTCACGGAGCTGCTGTTGTTGCTGCGGTAGCTGCTGCTTGGTGCTTTTTCTTGATTTTCTTGGAAGACGGGCAACAGGATCTTTCTGCTCCAAAGTTTCTTGCTGGTACACAATGCGAGCTTCCCATTTGGGCGAGGTTGAGGCTTGTGGTCGAAATCCTTACCCTTGAAGACTTGGTGACCCTCTTACAAGTTCTGGCAGCAGGAGGGACTGTGACTTGGAGAAGGGATGAGTGGATTTTGGCTTCGGACTTGGATAATGCGGATTTCTCTGATTTCTGAAAGAACGCAATGATGAGAATGAACCTTGAAGAGGGACGTTACTCGCGCCAGCGCCGTCCTCCCTATCCCCTTCCTCATCCGAGGAGGAGCTCTCGTTAAATAAACTTTCTATCCTCCCCACAGCCCGAGCTTTCACAACTTTCCTCAAAGCCGCTAGGGAACTTCGACTAATACTCCCCAATGAGTGACCACCCCTCCCCCTCCATGGAATGGGTTAGAGAGCCGCTGCTCCAGTGATTCGGGAGGATATTATTACTTGGATCTGATGCGGACGTTGCCTCCCACCCTTGCCAAGGTGCCCAAGGATCTCGCCGCCATTCTGGTTCTGACTCCCATTCGGCCCTGCTATCGACTCCGGACTACTTCTTCAGCTCCTTTTTGTTTTCGTTGGACTGTCCCGATTAATTTTAAGTTCGATTTTATTATTTTGACTCTGAACCGCCGCTCTTGAGGGATGAAACGTCTTTTGTTTCC
Organism: Dicyrtomina minuta; assembly: GCA_949802685.1. Lineage (NCBI taxonomy): Eukaryota > Metazoa > Arthropoda > Collembola > Symphypleona > Dicyrtomidae > Dicyrtomina > Dicyrtomina minuta. The sequence continues at coordinate 19,041 of CATKUY010000187.1, read as the reverse complement.
GGCTCGTGATACACTGTGTCGCTGCATTTCTTGGCTGTACGTGGACCGGGAGGCGATTTACTTTTGAGTTGGAAACCATTTCTGCAGTATCACTCGGGGGACGAAAAGGAGGCTTGGAGAGAGACATTATTTCACTCAACCCCTTCCTCAGCCTAGGAGGAGCTCTTTTTAAATAAACTTTCTTTTGCAAGAGGTACCCCACAAAAATGTTGTCATCGATTTAGTGGGTCTCTAATACTCTGATTTATGACATATTCGGGTCAGTCCCAGCTGCGTAAATTTTTGAAACATCTGGAAAAAACCCCGGAATTTGTATAAACCACCGGAAAAAACCGTTAAAAGAAAATTAAGATTGTTTGGTCTATGTTTTCAGAATGTTTCCTGTAGGTGACAAAAGGTTTCATGCGTATTTTAATAGTTTAAGGTTTTGTTTTTCTTACAGAAAACTAGTACAGGTTGTTTAAATACTGTAAAACTTCAAATATAAGTGCGCAGGCCTCTCAGTGAAACACGCTTCTAATGCAGGCCAGGTCAAATAATATAGCAACAGGAATAAAATCCCGCCTCCAATAGAAGCCCGGGGCTCTATTGGAAGGAAATATATGACTTATCAACGTATTATGTTCTAATACAGCCCTCGGGCTTGTATTAGATAATAGATAACATTTGATTTATCAACGCTGTGTATTGTGAGCTGCCCTGATGCTCTGTCGTAGTTATGTACCTAGTATTTAGGTAAATATTTCATGGCATACTGCGTGAACTTTATTTATAGTAGTGAGTCACTTTAAGTACAAAACTTCAAGTTTTGATTGGTATCGATTCTGATGCATTCGTGTAAAATACGGTTATAAAAATATTAACCCTGGAGTTTTGAACAACTCAAGCTTATTTTTGATTATCATTGACATATCGAGGGCGAAGTATCAAAATGGTTTGCTTCCACTTTTTGCTAAAAGCAAATTGGTTTCCTTCCATTTTTTGTTAAAGGCAAAATGGTGTCCTTCCATTTTTAGCTGCAGACAGCCTTTATACAAGCATAACCACACAGGGAAGACGCGTAAGACGTATTGCATGGTTTTATTGGGATGATGCATGAATCCCGTCACGAAAATTAGGGGTCGCCCACAAATGAAGTGATGGAAATATTTAGGAACCCTATGAAACCACTATCAGTATCAGCAGCTTAACGATTATGTTAATCGGTATCTTTACCTTCAACATAGAATATGATCGATGATGTTATTTATGGACGATCCCTTACCACTCTTTTAGAACCTACCCATCCGCCCATCCTCATGTCATTACTTTAACATTACGTAAATGGTTATCTTCTACAACGGCTATCCCAATATTACTAACTGAGTATGTTAAAAATTCACAATGAAAATAGTATCATTAGTGAAAATGAGCTTTTGCCTAAGGCGTCGTGCACATATTGCGTATACACTTTTTCGACTTTTTTGTACTCCCCCTCCCCCCTAAGTATACAATAGTGATCAGCGCCACTACCCACCCCCCCCCCCTATATTCGTATACAGTTTACATACTATTGTCTATTGTACCGTATGCCAAGCCAAATAAATTTAATAAACGAATAAAACGGCCAAAAAATGTATAGAATTTGAAATTGTCATAGATTGAGAAGTTGTTGCGAAATAAAATAATAAATTAGATTGATCAGATGTCCTTCTTGTCAGAGACATGCGACCCTTCCCGTCAATATTCGATTTATCGTAGAAAAATTAACGCTTAACAACTTTTCTGAACAAACTTTTCTAAAATATTAGAACTTGACCCCAAAATTTCGGGTCACATGTCAAATATAGAATCGCATTTTACCCCACAAAATAATTTTATACCACGTAGAATTTACTGCTGATTAACACGGTGGTCTTTATTTTGGCAAAGCATTAATTTTTGACCCCACTGTGCGGCCAAAGGTGAAAAATAATATTAATTACTAATTTCTGTAAGTTAATTTTTATGATGCAAAATTTAACGTTAAAAAGCATTTAAAAAACATTAACTAGCAGCAAATTATACACCACACAAGTGAATTTCACAAAAATCCATTGTGGTTCAATGTTTGAACTTTGACTCAAAATTTAGGGGTCAAGGTCTTATATTTGAGCAAAGCTCCTTTACAAAAGTTGTTAGACGCTAAATTCTCGAAAGTTGATGTGATTTTTAGGATAATCTAACAAGAGTCTGATTTTCCACACTATTTTAACTGTGCCGTGTTTTTAAAAAGGAAATAATGTAGAGAAAGCAATTTTCTATACTAGCATAAAAATATATAATTCACTTATAAACTAAAATTTTATTTTGCACTTTTTAATGACATTAATAAAATCAAAGAAAATGAATAAAAATTAACTAAATTCTTTGGAAATTGAGTATTTTGTGTTGTATTCGTGATCAAGGGCTCAAACCCTCCCCCCCCCCTCCGTTTTATAGTATACAAAAGTATCAGGCACTGAGACTCCCTCCCCCCCCCCTATTTTGTATACGCAATATGTGCACGACGCCTAAGTCCATCCAAATGCGTAATTGCTCCAAATTATTGGTACACAACCGCGGATCCAGAGGGGGGAGGGCTAGGGGGCTTAAGCCCCCCCAGAAGGAGATTTTTTAACATTGCAGGGTAACGAGCAGCCATTTTCAATATGGCGGCTTAACATTGTTAGCCCCCCCCAGGCGGTCATTAGCCCCCCCCCCAGAACAAATTTTTTAAGAAGTTTTGCACTAGATTTCATTTATAGCAATTTTTAGAACTATTTTAAGTAAACGTTAAAAAACTAATAATACTTATAATGATCATAAATACTTGCTGTCGAAGAGATGCGTCATAAACTTTTACGCTGGTTTTTGCAGAGTTGCTCAGCTGGTAAACCGACAATGACAATATTAGTTCTAATTTAAAAAGAATCTCATTCTTTGACGAGTCCATTATCTCACACACCGACAAAATTAAATAATATTCAAATTTAATTTAATATTATTGTTACTGTTACTGCCTATTTAAACTATTTATTGCTACACATTTACATAATTTGGAACATTGTTGAAATACTGGGGCGATTTGGAAGAATAATACTTATTTTAAAGCACTTAAAAAAAAAGAGACATTAAAGCTTTCATTTTTTACTTTGAGCCTATACAACACTTTGTAGAGAGAATTTGCACAAAATTTAAAACAAACTTGGTTTCTTCGTTATTCAGGTAATCATTGCCGTTCAAATGAAGTATTATTTGAACCCACACTCAGTGAGTCAAAATCCGAATTTTCGATTTCGACAGGATTATTGCATTTTTTTTTGCATTTGCATCATTTTTAGCTTCAAAATTACTTTTTTTGTTTTTTTTAATGAACAGTATTTCCAACATAGGATCTGCACGAATTGCGGTAAAACTATTTTAACTGTGTTTTACGATAATGGCAGCCGATTTAACTGTCGTATGTTATAGGAGGTTAAGAAAGAAAACGGCACTTTCTATTTTCGAGGTCTTTTGATCTGGCCGAGTATTTCGAAAAGGTCCTAAGTTATTTAAATAGTAACAAATAAATAATACTATACATAATTCTTCGAAGGGGAAAATCGAGAATAACAAATAACACGATATACCGTATTTCCTGTATTAAACCAGGGCGTGTACTACTCAAAATCAGACCTCCCAGACCTGTGCATTATTACAAGCCCGTGTACCACGCGTAATTTTTTTCTAAGGAATTTCTAAATTACTAAAGTCACTAGTTAGGCCGTTGGCTCATTTCAGTGAGAATAATTAAAATTTGGTTGATTAACGAAAGCGTTAAGGCTAGGCTGAATTATATTTTACTTGTGGCTCAAAATATTATGTAGAAAATAACTGTATAGTCGAAAACCTTATAAACAACTAAATAACCCATTCATAAGCCGGATACCATGTCAATTCATAGATTTATATACAACTACGGACCCGTGTACTGTTAAAGACCTGTGTACTTTTTAAAAATCTGACCCGCCAGATCCGTGAAGCAATGCAGGCCCGAGTGCAATTGTAGACCCGTGGTTTATTACAGAAAATACAGTACTGCTTATTATTTACTGTTAATGCTGTCCTTAGTTGCTCTATTTTTCCGCTATTTTAAATAAACGATAATATTGAGATGACTAATACTGTGCTAATGAGAGCGATCGCGGCAGCGCTTAAAAAATGGGTAGCGGCAGCGCTGATAAGTACGGCAGGAATGGCGCTGATGAGTACGGCAGGGATGGCGCTGATGAAAGCCGATGGAATGGCGCTTCCGACAGGGGTGGTAATGAAGTTGATGAGAGCTGAGGGAATGGTGCCGACAAAAGCTGTGGCGAGGAGGCTAATTACAGAGGTTGTGATGACGCTGATAATCGAGGAGTCGATAATGATGGTCCAGATACGAGCAGCAAACTGATTCTGTTAAGAACGGTAGTGATGCGCTAACTAGAGCTGTACCGACGGCGCTGATGGGTACTAGGGATGGCGTTGATGAGACTTATGCGATTGCGCCAATAAGTACGGCAGCAATGACGTCTATGAGAGCGGTAGCGGCAGGCTTAATGAAAATGGTAGCGGTAGCACTGATGAGTACGACAGGAATGGCGCTGATGAGTACGACAGGAATGGCGCTGATGAGTACGGCAGGGATGCCGTTGATTAGTACGACAGGAATGGCGCTGATAAGTACGTCATGGGTGGCGTTGATGAGTTCGGTAGGGATGGCATTAATGTGTACGGTAAGAATGGCGCTAATGAGTACTGCAAGGATAGCCCTGAATAGTGCCAATGGACTGGCTTCGATTAGAACGGTAGCAAAAGCACACATAGGAGCTGTAGGGATGGCGCTGACGACAGCGGTGGCGGCTATAAAAACAGTAGCGCAAACGCTAATGATAGTCGTCTAGGTAAGAGCGCGGCCGTGGCGCTGATGTGAGCGGTGGGAATTGCCATGATAATAACGGTGGTGAGGCGCTAACTAGAGCCATAGCGAGGGTGCAGATGAGAGCGGTGAAAATAGTGCTGATGAGAGTGGTAGTGATGCGCTAACTAGAGCTTTAGCAACGGCGCTGATAGGGACGGCGGGAATAGTGCTCATAGGGCTAATGCAATTGCGCTAATAAGTGCGGCAGCAATGACGGTTAGGAAAGTGGTAGCGATGGTGCTAATTACAGATATAGTAGCAGTGCGAATGAGTGTTAACGGCAGCGGTAAGGAAAGTTGTAGCGGCAGCGCTGATAAGTACGGCAGGGATGGCGCTGATGAGTTCGGCAGGGATGGAACTGATGGGAGCCGATAATATGGCGCCTAGAAGAACAGTAGCAAGGACTCTGATAATGGTGGCGCAAACGCGCAGACTTGGTGCTGATTAAAGCGGTTGCGATGGCGCTGATGGAAGGAGCCGTAACAATGGCGCTGAAGTGAGCGGCCATTACGGAGCGCGACTAAACAAATAAATTATTCCCAACAATGTCACTACCAAACTTGTATCTGATTGAATTTTTTGTTTTGTATCTTGGCCTAACTAAAACTTTTAAGCTTAATGACCAAAGTACAACTGTTACAAGATTTCAATTACTCGAAAAGTGTTCCCTTGTAAAGAAATATATAATTTAAATCCAGTAGTACATCAATCATAAATATTGTAGATTCAAGAATGCAGGTATTTCAGCTAGAATCCTCTGGTTTTCTATACGCAGTTACATGAATACTAGAAAATTACAGTTTTATTGTTACGCTCAAAGGTAATTTATATTTATGACATTTTTATGAATAGGACAATGAGCCTCTCTACTCTACATAAATCCACTGTTACCAACTATCAAATTGCAAGTCATAATCGTGGGAAAAAACGGAAATGGACGGCACGCCAGAAGCCCAAACCAGCAGCTCAAGAAAATTATCCTTCTGTTTCAAAAAGCTGCTCAGATAGGTGTGGTCTACTTGGCTGCATTACATTTACCATTGAGCATCGCCAAGCAATTTATGAGGACTTTTACTATTCGTGTAACGACATAAAATACATATTTGAGAGCAGTCACATGAGTAGGAAAGAAGGTAATGGCTTGTGGGATTACACACTTCCCCTGCGGGGAGAGAATTATCCCGTTTGCGCAACCACGTTCATAAGTACGTTAGCACTTTCGTCCAGTGCTGTAAGCACACTGCAACAACGAAAGCTAAAGGGAGAGATAATGCCTAGAAATAAAAGAGGACTTCACCATAACCGGCCGAACCGAATCCCTGATGCTACTGTAGAGTTAGCAAAGCTGCATATGCATAGTTATGAGAAAGTGGATAATCACTACTCCCGGATGAAGCACGACATTAACACTGTTTGGCTGGTATCACATTTAACCATCAAAAAAATGCATGAAGATTTTGAGGAAGAGTATGGAAAGGGTTTGATGAGCGAAACCTACTATAGGCAAATGTTTAATGACTCAAACTTAAAAATCGCATCTTCAAAGACCGATGTGTGCGACATCTGCACACAACTTGACATTGAAATCAGAAGTAATTCATATTAATTTCATAATATTTATTACGTAAGATTGCATATTCAGTGCCTCTAACGAAGAGCGTAACAGATAGCTGCGCCACAGGAATAATTCGTTTCCTAGGGGTGACAAGACCTTACGGGACATTTTGTGCTCAGCCGTGCGGGGACAAATTATTCCTGTGGCGCAGCTATCTCTTACGCTCTTCGTTAGATGCACTGAATATGTATAACTAATTGCATTGTATTGTCAAGTAGTATGGACTACCCCATACTAATATGCCGGGTTCAAACTATATGCGTAGATTTAAACCAATAAGGCAAATCGGTAAACTCCAATTTAAATGCTGATACAATGTAGACTGTATTTTTATTGCTTCGAAGAGAGTCAAAGACAAGAAGTCAAGTCTCAAGCTTGAGATAATAGTAATTAATTGGAGCCGCTCCACTGCCTTTTATTTTTATAACGGGTCATTTTCCCATGTGACCTACGTGACGATTTTGATGACTCGGATTTGATATGGGTTTAAGCCTGGTCATCCGATGATTACGTGGGCTATTGCTCAGCACTTCCCACGCTAAAGTGCTAATGCTGGTTTACAGCATCAGCATAGTAAAAATTGGCGCTTCCAAAGGAAGCCTTAACTAAAAACAAAAATAAAGGTGATTAAAGCTGCGGGAAATGACCCGTTATAAAAATAACAGGCATTAGAGCCATGCCAATCAATTACTACTATCTCAAGGCCATGCACTCCTAACAGTACCATTAATTGTTTGTCCACAAATTTTAGGCAATCCCAATGAAGAAGTTGTTAGAGCGTTAAAAGCGGAAAAGGAAGAGCATCTTAAAAATGCGGAAGATGCCCGTGCCGAGCGAAAGAACGACATTAAGGTTTCCCAAGAATGCTCAAATAAGTTTGTAATCAGCGTAGACTGCCAGCAAACACAAACAACCCCCCAACTCAAGAATTCCTCAGCACATTTCAGCCGCAAATTTGCCACGTATAACTTTTGTGTGCATGATGAAACGTCCAATCAGTCATTTCACTACTTATGGAATGAAAACGACGCTGGTAAGGGGGCCGATGAGATTGCTAGCTGTCTATTGCGTTACGTTACGCACTGTTTTGTGCCTCTGCGACCAGGCGAGGAGCGGGAGTTGATCGTCTGGTCCGACAGATGCGGGGCACAAAACAATAACTTTACAATGCTTTCTTTGTACTTAAGTGTAATTCACTCAGAGCGCTATTTCACGAGTGTATCTCAAAAATTTTTGGTTTCTGGGCACTCTTTTATGTCCTGCGATGCCGACTTTGCAGTTTTGGAATCGTCTTTACGACGAATTAAGGTCAATGATCCCACAAAGTTCAAAGAAATTTATGAAAAATCTAATTCAAAAAACCCCTTCCATGTTTTCCAAATGAATAAGAGTCATTTTTTTGACTTATCGCACCTTAAAAATTATGCTAAAAAGCCTAAAACTTTAATGGTATCAGAATTCTTAGTGTTCGAGATGAAAACCACACATAAAAACAAGATTATGACTCGTAAGAACTACAGCAATAACAGCCCATTGGTTTCTCATGAATTCACCTTTTATAGGAAGCCCATTAACCTGAACAAAATTCCGTCTCCATTCGAAAAAATAAAGTATACAGAACAGTTATCATTGTCGTTTGAGAAAAAACAGGACTTACAAAAGCTCATAAAATATTTTGAACTTACGGATCGTCAGTTCTGGATTGATCTTGTAGGATTACCAACTGAAAACTAGAGTTTAATTAGTTGTATCTAGTAATTTTAGTGTGCATTGCCTAATTTTACATTGTTTATATAATTACAAAATAAGCAATTAGTGCCTGCTGGCATCAAGGCTCTAATTTTAATTGAATAGCTTTATGTTAAAATTAATCAAAATACAAAACTAAAACTAATAAGAGCAAATTAGTGATTACAAATTATCGTTGTGTTCTAAATTTCGAATGGTAGGAATTTGTGTTTGTACTTTAAGAGTTAGAGGTCCAGTAATAAAACTTGTTAAGATTTAAATTGTATTTTTTCTCGTTCATACATGCTTTTAGCTTTTAAAAACATATTAATCTTGATTGTTTAAGTTTAAACCTTACAGCTGTAGCAAGCAGTCAAGATAATATGACGCTGTTAGATATCCTGCATTGTGTCTTTATTACTGTAAATAGTAACTTTTATTGCAGAATTTTAATTTTAATCTGATATAAGACAAAAAAGAAGTTCTGAAGACTTTGTATACACCTCGTACCTTCTATTGAACTATAAAACAAACATATTTTTATATCTAGTATTAAATTAGGCTGTACATTTGCGTACCATGATAGACCAAGACCTATTACATTAGGAATTTCAAAATTTGGGTTTTAGATGACCTGAAAAAATTTCTAAAACATAGGTGAAATATAAGGGCCTAGTTAATTTAAAGTAACCGTGTTGTTTTTTAAGTTACAACCTATGAGTTTGCAAAGGAAAATTTATTTAGTTTGCGGCAACGCACAAATTTGTAAACTTATACATGATGCAATTGTCCACATGTTATAGGCATTACACGTTTGCGCGCTCAACTCACCTGTCAATGAATGTAAAAGTTTAGAAAATGATAAAGCAGTCTTACATTGACTAAGACTCGCACAAAAAATGAAGCAGGAAACTGCTGCCGCCCATTTTCCTCACAAAAATTAAAAAACGGCTTTGCTTACTTGAAAAATAAGGTCCAATAGTGTTGAAAACACATCTTGATCTTTGATATTGGCATATTAAAACACTGCACTGAATTAATTAAAATGAATCTCAAACGTTTGATGGTAATATTTACACTTCTTAACTGAGAAACACTCATATTTATCATTTATATCCCTTCACTAAGAAACGAACATTCTTAATTACGAATTTTCTTGTTAGAAGACATTTTCGACAAACGCTTAGCCAAATGGTTATTTGCGGGACTGGCAAGAGTAAAATATCTAGGGGAATATGTCTTACGCCTACACTAAAAATATGATTGACAGTCAGCAAGAGAGGGTTAAAGGAATTTTAGGCCTAAAATTATCTGGGGAACTGTGGGGTTTGTAAAAAATGTGCCAAATCTCTGACCCACGTGAAACATAGCTAGGCAAAATATTCATTAGTTATCATAAACAAAAATAAAGAGGAAGTTATTATCATTAACTTCGGCGTTGACGGGATTTTATGTCCAGTCGTAATCGGAAAGACGTGGCCACACGCTGTAAAGGGGATGTGCAAAAATTATAATTATTTCCATTCCGCATGAACTCTTGAGGTCGTGAGATTGAATGTGGAATTTATGGTATGTACGAAATTAAAAATTTTTGAAATATTTTCTTACACTATCACGCATCAATTCACATTTGAATCTGATTGGCCTTGTTACAGTATACCCATGGGGCTAGAATTTGATTTGATGTCTTAATGGAGGTCTTAATTTTTGGATCACCATAACCACTCTAACAACCACCACAGACGCGCTACGAACACCCCAACTACAACTACCGCTTCTTTTTCTGAAATCAAGTTAATGCATTGGAATGTAATCAGCTGCATCGGCAAAACTATCAATAAAATAAAGTTCCCAAAAAAGAAGTATGAAATTATTACCATCCTAATTTATAATACTTCGCCCACCTTTCCTCTAGTGCAAGTACTAATAAACACCAATCTCCCACTTTTAACCACTGTAAATATAAATTGCATTAGGGGAGTGGTTGGGAAAGTTTTGTAAATTGAGATAGTAATAATTATTACATACTTATTAGATGCAGCTGTTTACATTCCAATACATAAACTAAATTTCAAAAAAGAAGCGGTGATTGTGGTGGTTGCGGCTGGGTTTGTGGAATTGGGTGTGGTGGTTGTGGTTGAGGTGTTAGTAGCGGTTTCTGTTGTGGTGGCCGGAGTGCCGGTGGTGGGGGTGGTGATTATGGCGTATGATTACGCCTGGGCCGTGAGACCCGAGTTCATAGAGAAACAAGTGTGAAAACCCTGGAATGCTAAATGCGGGATTGTAATCGAAATGCAATTAGCACATCATTCACACACAAACAGTATTTTAAGTATCCAATTTGCAACTATTTAAATTGTATAATACCTACACCTATCTAATACATAGGTACCTAAGTATAAATAAAAAAAGTAAAATAAGTATTTAAGCAAATACATTAAATATGAGCCTCCTATACATTTTACATGTCGCGACATTTCCTTGCAATCAGTAGTTGAAGAGTTTTTTGGCAAAACGGGATAAGTCCATTTGTTTCAAAAATGAGATTATATTAGAGGGTTGTAGGAAATTTTTCTCCAGGACGAATTCCTCCCGAACATTTTCCTTCCAACTTTGTGCTTAGGATATTTTCATCCCAGTTTCAAAATCATATCCCTAAAATAAACTTTTCCTTTCCAGAAAATGTTGTATGATATCTATTTTTTCAAGTTAAGAATCTTTACGAATGGTTATGGAAAGGAACACTAGTTTATTTTCGTGATATGATTTTGAAACTGGGAGGAAAACGTTCTCGGTACAGAGGAAAATGATATTGGTACAGAGCTGGGAGGGAAAAGTCGGAGAGGAAAATGTCCAGAATAAAAATGTCCAGCAGAAAAGTGTCTAACGCAAATATTATTTCATTTCTAAATTGGTCAATCGGCCTTTTGATTTGCTACCGAATTTTTTTAAAAAGTAAATAGCTCTTTATTTTGTCTAAAGCCTAGATTACTCAGCAAATAATAAAAATTAATTTCTTTTTTTCGCTATAATAATTTCCAAAAAATTATTTAATTTTAATATTTTCCAAAATGCTTTCTTTTAAAAGCGCCTTGAAATTATTTCCCTCGAACCTCCGTTGCTGCTGGAGGGGTTCCCTCTAAACCCATACTGTTAATTGAAGTTGACACCCACCTCTTTTTCCCCCTCAAAAAATTACGTCATCTACATCCCTATCATGCCTTTTACCTGAAAAAAGGTCCCCTCCTTTCACTTTTCTAGGGGGGACCCCGGAGTATGTACTACTGTGTAATAGAAAATATTAGTTCAAAATTTCAAATCTTATTTTAAAAATTTAAAATTTTTCAAAACCCTGCATCTGCCATCCTGCATTTCCTTCAAGTCTTAGTTTCCTCCGATTTTCGTAAATTTGAACTTTTTTGATCTTTTTAAAATTACCAAAAGAGTTACATCTGAAATAAAAACTCAAAATTTCTCCCGAGCATTTTCCTTCCAACTTTGTACTTAGGATATTTTCATCCCAGTTTCAAAATCATATCCCTAAAATCAACTATTCCTTTCCAGAAAATGTATGATATCTATTTTTTTATGCGAAGAATCTTTACGATTGGTTATGCAAAGGAACGCTAGTTTATTTTCGTGATATGATTTTGAAACTGGGAGGAAAATGTTCTTAGTACAGAGGAAAATGATATTGGTACAAGGCTGAGAGGGGAATTGAAGGCCTAAAAATGTATTTAAGTATTATGTATCCATTTAGTTACCATTACCATTGGCTAGCTGAATTTGCTGAGGATGGTAATCTGCTGGGTCTAATCAAACAAGAAGCCAGCCATCATATTATCTAGAAATAGCCTTAAGAAATATAGAATATAATTCTTTTTTACTTTTTACTACTTTGTTACCTCTGGACCTATGGTCTGTCTTAAAGAATAAATAATAAAAAATTACGCTATAAACATTTTCCAAAAATCCTGTAGCAAATTTAAACCTTCAATCTGAAATAATATTTCCGCAAATCCAGCTTTCTTTTACATGCTGTGTTAAAAAACCATTACATTGGGCTCAAGGCGTGACCATTTCCTCATTCGTGGCATTCTGGATTATATAATTTTTTATACACCCCTCTCCGTCTATCACGACTTATAAATTCGATAGTAATTCCTCATCCACTCAACAAGTAAATTGAACCTTTAGGATTTAAAAAAAACATGCAAATAAAACATTGTACACATTACAAAAACACGTAATTAAAATTAGCATTAGCACGTCTTTAAAAACATTGAGTTAGATTATTTTACACTTTTTTGAAAGCATGTAAATAGAATATTTCACACCTTTTCAAAAACATGTAAAAAGAACATTTTTTGCACATTTCAAAACCACGTAAATAGAAAATTTTGCACTTTTCAAACAACAAGTAAATTGAACCTTTAGGATTTTTAAAAAACATGCAAATATAAAATTTAATCATTACAAAAACACGTAATTAAAATTAGCATTAGCACGTCTTTAAAGACATTGAGTTAGATTATTTTACACTTTTTTGAAAGCATGTAAATAGAATATTTCACACCTTTTCAAAAACATGTAAAAAGAACATTTTTTGCACATTTCAAAACCACGTAAATAGAAAATTTTGCACTTTTCAAACAACAAGTAAATTGAACCTTTAGGATTTTTAAAAAACTTGCAAATAAAACATTTTACACACTACACTACTAAAACATGTAATTTACATTCTACGCATTTATCTCATTTATCGCCTTCTATAGACATAGCCAATTTTAATTCTAACTCTAACTGTATATGGCCCATTTTGATTCTTCACTCACGATAAATTTCAAACATTTCTAGCTAGACACAGATATTTCTTTCGTTTCATTCTTAAAGTCAAATGCCAAAAGTTGGTATGAATGATAATTCTTTGATTTTGAACCTAATTTTGACCCTCCAAAAGACACCTCTGGGAAATGTGGAGGTTGCAGGGTACGGACACTTTCCTCCTGGACTTTTTCCCAGGGGTGTACCGAGGACATTTTCCACCCAGTATCAAAATCAGATCACTAAAATAAACTTATGTTGGGACCTGCTTCTCCCACCACCGTTTTTACCACCACTATCACGAACGAAAACTGTGGAATTTAATTCCCTCTACCACCATCACCACCGCCAACAAAAACAGTAGAATGAAAATGTAGGTGCTGGAGGGATTGAATTCCACAGTTTTCGTTGGCGGTTGTGGTGATAAAAACGGTGGTGGGAAAAGCAGGTCCCCTAATGTTCCTTTCCAGAAAATGTATTCAATCTATGTTTTAATGTTAAGAATCTCTACCATTGCATACAGTTTCTGGAAAGGAACAGTTAATTTCGTGATATTATGATTTTGAAACTGGGAGCAAAATGTTCTCGGTAAAGAGCTAAAAGGGAAACGTCCGAGAGGAAAATCTCCGGGAGAAAAACGTCCTGGAGAAAAAATGTCTAACGCAAATTTTCTAAATGTAATGACGGAAGGCCCCTTCCTTTACTTTCGTAAGGGAATCCCCCGAATGTTTTACACTATGCTCCAAAATTGATCGGGCACCCCCTGTTCTCAGATTCTGATGTAAATTTAAGTATCAAATTGCATTTTGGTAGCTAATAAGTCCATATACGTAGAGAATTTAACTTTGTTTCTATTTGTAAACATTTTTACGTCAAAATATTGGATTTACATTTTTAAAAAATTGAAATACAAAAAATCAGAAAAATTCACGCTCCAAAATTGTTCGGGCAAAACACGAAACTCCAAGACACAATTTTTTTCCCCAGCGTTTTAGGTAGAATAGTCATTATTAACCTCATTGAAGTTATTTAGTCGCGGTTTCATCCTTGTACCTTCTTTAAGTGGTCACTTAGAGGTCAAAGTGTCTGCCGTTTGATAGCATGCATTTTTTTCACTTTTTTAAACGAAGGCATCCGTGTGACCTGGTTTAGGTGACCTTTGTCCCCAAATGCACACAAGTAATAGCAAAAAAGTCAATTAGACATTTCGGTCCAAACGCGTTTCGATTTCACCCTCAGCCACTTCCCCAGGCCCCGCAACCAAACAAGGTCATGATTACATAATTGCTGCGTATGCATTACCCTGCATATGGGGGAGTGGCTCCGATTTTGGAAATGTGGAAGTTGCAGGGTACGGACACTTTTCACCCGGAATTTTTCCCAGGGGTGTACCGAGGACATTTTCCACCCAGTATCAAAATCAGATCACTAAAATTAACTAATGTTGGGACTTGCTTTTCCCACCACCGTTTTTACCACCACTACCTCCGCCAACAAAATCTTTAGAATGAAAATGTAGGTGGTGTAGGAAATTGAATTCTACAGTTTTCGTTGGCGGTGGTAAAAACGGTGGTGGGAAAAGCAGGCCCTCTAATTTCTAATGTTCCTTTCCAGAAAATGTATGTAATCTATGTTTTAATGTTAAGAATCTCTACGATTGCATACAATTTCTGAAAAGGGACAGTTTATTTTCGTGATATCATTTTGAAACTGGGAGCAAAATGTTCTCGGTACAGAGCTGGTAGAGAAACGTCCGAGAGGAAAATATCCGAAAGAAAAACGTCCTGGAGAAAAATGTCCAACGTAAATTTTCTAAATGTCCCAAGAACAGACTATTTTACTCTATTTTAAAAGCATGTACATAGGACATATTGCACATTTCAAAAACAAGTAAATAGAAAGTTTTGCACTTTTCAAAAAACAAGAAATTGAACATTTTGCATTTTTAAAAAACATGCAAATAAAACATTTTAAACATTACAAAAACACGTAATTAACATTCTACGCATTTATCTCATTTATCGCCTTCTATAGACTTATAGCCAATTTTAATTCTAACTCTAACTTTTGATTATTCTGTATTCACTCACGATACACTTCAAACATTTCAAGCTACACACAGACATTTCTTTCGTTTCATTCTTAAAGTCAAATGCCAAAAGTTGGCATAAATGATAATTCTTTGATGTTGAACCTAATTTTGACCCTCCAAAAGACACCTCTGGGAAATGTGGAGGTTGCAGGGTACGGACACTTTCCTCCCGGACTTTTTCCCAGAGGTGTAACGAGGGCATTTTCAACCCCGTATCAAAATGAGATCACTAAAATAAACTATCCATTCCAGAAAATTTATGCAATCTATGTTTTAATGTTAAGAATCTCTACGATTGCATACAATTTCTGAAAGGAACAGTTTATTTTCGTGATATGATTTTGAAACTGGGAGGGAAATGTTCTTGGTACAGAGCTGGGAGGGAAAAGTCTGAGAGGGAAATGTCCGGGATAAAAATGTCTAGCAGAAAAGTGTCTAACGCAAATATTATTTCATTTCTAAATGGGCCAATCGGCCTTTTGATTTGCTACCGACTTTTTTTGAAAAGTAAATAGCTCTTTATTTTGTCTAAAGCCTAGATTTCTCAGCAAATAATAAAAATTGGTTTCTTTTTTCGCTATAATAATTTAATTATTATTTAATTAATAATAGGACATTATCCCGCCAGGACATTTTCCTTCCAACGAGGACATTTTCCTCCCAGCATCAAAAACACATAACTAAAATGAGCGATAATTCCTTTACGGAAGATTTGTGTATTATTGATAGATTTTCTCCATAATAATAATATGCAGTAATAATAATAATAGCTCAAGATTTTTGCATATTATGGAGAAAATCTATAAATAATACACAGATCTTTCGTAAAGGAATACTCGCTCTTTTTGGTTGCTTTTGATGCTGGGAGGAAAATGTCCTCGGTACGATTTGGTTGGAAAATGTCTGCGGGGATAATGTCCTCGGGGATAATGTCTGGGGGGGGGGGAATGTCCTGGGGGATAATGTCCAGGAGGAAAATGTCCTACAACCGAAAATGATATTGGTACATGGCTGGGAGGGGAATTGAAGGCCTAAAAATGCATTTAAATATTATGAATCCATTTAGTTACCATTAGGCTATAAACATTTTCAAACAATCCTGTAGCAAATCTAAACGTTCAATCCGAAATAATATTTCCGCAACTCCAGCTTTCTTTAACATGCTGTTAAACAACCATTACATTGGGCTCAAGGCTTGACCATTTCCTCATTCTTGGCATTCTGGGTTATATAATTTTTTATACACCCGTCCCTATCTATCACGACTTAAAAATTCAATAAAAATTCTTCATCCACTGCCACTGGCAGTTCTTTGCATCTTTTTTAAAATTACAAAATCCTTGAAATATTTCCTTACACTGTCATCATGCATCAATTTAATCTGATTCACCCTGGGAGAATGATACCCATATGGTACTGGAATTGGACTTGATGTTTCCATGAATGATGGGCTATGAGGCAGGATTTCGTCGCGAATCTTGTATAAAATCCGGGAATGCTAAATGCGGGATTGTAATCGAAATGCAATTAGCACATCATTCACACACAAACATGGTATTTTAAGTATCCAATTGTTTTGCAACTATATAAATTGTATAATACCTACTCAATACAATGTATCCATATCATACAATGTATGTCATAGGTACGTATAGATAAAAAAATTAAAATCAGCACTTACATAAAATATACGTACGATTAGGAGCGGAAACATTTAGAAAGTTGAGCTTCAGAATTTACATTAAGTAATAATTATGTACATCCTACTTCCTGGTCGCAACCCATATTTCAAGGTGAAAGGCATTGACAGATTAGATTAGAGACTTAACAGTCGTCTCTCCCGTCACCCGTAATGAGTTTGAATGAAAACAGCCAACAGCGAGATTGATATGGCAATGGCAGTCAGGTAATTCTTGCCTAATTTTTAAATTAATTTTATACCATTTACACCGAAAAATTCTGCTCATGATTTACAAGGAATTCTTGCGTCTCAGTTAAATTTTAAGCACTCGTAAAAATTGAACAAGTAATTAGGCAGAGAAATTCGGATATGATTTTTTCATTAGATTGAATATTTTTAAGTACAGGTGCTGGCATGAACCAGTACAAAATAATTGAAGTTAAAATTATGAAAAAAAATACGATGGGGGGGGGGGGGGATGGCAAATGGCAAAACTCATCAACCTTCCTAACACAATCGACTACAGAGAATTTCTAAAACCGAAAATTAAAATTTTCGAATGCTTTGAAGTTTCGCGTTGACGGGTTTTAACGTTATGTATAGTCGAAATCGGAGGCTGAAAAATTCGGATCTGATTTTATAAAATCAGATTGAATATTTTTGTGCTGGCATGCACCAGTACAAGATTATTAAAGTTAAAATTATTTAAAAAAAATACGATTCAGTGGATGGGGGATGGCAAATGGCAACACTCATCAACCATCCTAATACAATCGACTACAGATGACAGAGAATTTCTAAAATGGAAAATTAAAATTTTCCGATGTTTTGGAGTTTGGCAATTTTGGCATTGACGGGGTTTTACGTTATGTCTACTTGAAATTCGGATCTGATTTTTTTAAATGAGATCTATTAACATTTTTAAGTCCAGGTGCTGGCATGAACCAGTACAATATAATTGCAGTTAAAATTATGAAAAAAAAATACGAAGCAGGGATCAACCTTCCTAACACAATCGACTACAGAAAATTACTAAAGATGAAAATTAAAATTTTCCGATCCTTTGAAGTTTCGCGTTGACGGGTTTCTTATCCAGTGGAAATCGGAATGACGTGGCCGTACGCCCACGCCGTAAAGGGGATGTGCAAAAATTACAATTATTCCTGTTCCAAATGAATTCTTGAGGTCGTGAGATTGAATGTGGAATTTATGGTATGTACGACAATGTAAAAGGACGGACAGCTAAAACCCACTCCCCCCTTCATTTGAAGATGTTATTCATGCATGGATCTATCTAATAATAATGATGATAACATCGGCGGTTAAATTTCTCAAAGCTCTCAAACCATTGGTTGTTTTAGATGTTTGAGATTTTCTTTTGTTTGAGAAATCTAAGATGCAATGGGGTGAACCACAAGTCGGGCATTCACAGCGCCGCGTGGGTCACTTGACACCTCATGTTAAAGATAGCCATATACGCAATGCTTAAGAGACAAGGTGAGTCCGAATACTTAGTAAATTTGGGTGGCGTCTTTTGCGTATGGCCCCATAGTAGGTTCCTTGCAGGCTCCTCGTTTCCATGTCATTGTGAATGGCGAATGTGAAAATTACTAAAAAGTTCTTCTCCTTCATAATGCCACAATGCTACTGTAGTGGGTCCAACCGAGGCTGATATCTGGCAAGGATAAAGCTGCCGTTTGTTTGCATGCAAAATTTATTCTTGCCAGATATCAGTCTCGGTTGACTCTACAGTACCTACCTACATACCTACTGAACCAGACTGAACCTGTTAGGTAAAACGCAATTAAGTCAGTAATAAGCGTAGGTAGTGGCTAATTTTGAATACAGGGTTTTTTATTAAAAAATAGAACTGATTTTTAATAGGTAGTAGTGTCATCAGCTTTTCTATCTATTTGATCTTCTTGGCACTCGTAAAATGATTTTTAAGAGTGCCTAATTTTTTCCAAAATACAGATTATTATTTTTGAAAAGGTACCTGTATTAAAAATTACATTCTAAGCTGGTAAGTACTTGCTCGTACTTACCTGCTGATCTTATACCTATTAATTAACTGATTTCCAACTTCCAATTACACCGAAATCCAGAGCATCCCAAACTCCATTAAATATGGAATTTAATCATAAATCTAGCTAAGAATT
>CATKUY010000186.1:0-50000 GCA_949802685.1 Dicyrtomina minuta | reverse complement strand
TCCGTGTAATGGAACTGACATTTACGTACCAACTCAACAATAAACATGGCTCAAACAAATAATACTGGCTGTCAGTTTGAACAAAATTACAAGTTTTTGTCAAATTTAACATTTTTTATGTCAAAAGAATACAAAACTTATTACAAGTGCAACATCTGAACAATTATATGCCTTGGCTGAAACTATATACAATGTAAATAAATTTTGCAAACATCTACTGAAAGGATACAACACTCAAATAAAGACGCTAATTAAGCGATTAACTTGTGACAATATAAAACGCCTGCGCAAAAATTCACCTAAGTATTATGAAATTGTTCAAGCAATTTTAGCTACAGTGTTTTATAAGGTGTACAAAAGTGAAATTTGTCGTACTACTTTATTCTCTGACATAATTTGTGACTAGTTGTGTACGCTCTAACAAATAAACAAAAATGGCAACAGTTATGAAGGCAATTGAGCCAAAGTTGTATGCTGAGCTAATGAAAATACGTGCAGAACAGACTATAAATAAACCTGCCTACAAATCTAATGCAGCATCTGCCGCTCTTACCTCTGACCAATTTGACAATACACAACTACAAGACATACAAAATGGCAGTGAAACAAAAACTCATGAGGAAATACTTAAACGGAAAGATTGGATTCAGTACGAAGAAATGATTTCAAGACCCTGTAAACAAAAACGAAGTAATATAAGTGCAAACATATTTTTGCAGAACTAAATGCAATAACTTATATAAACAGTTGCAAATTTTAAATTGTCGCCAGTTGCATAAAACAACTCACAGCGTTCAATACTCAAGATCAACCATGCCTTCAATACGCATATACGTTGCAGTGCTGCTCGTGTTTTCTGCACTTGCAATTGCATGCAACAACGTAGCTGCAGCTGATGTGTTAGCTGCGCCACCTATAACTAAAGAAAAACACGCCACAAGTTCCCCTGAAAATAGAACCCATATGGACGGCACTAAACCAGCTCAGCAGTTTAATACTACGCAACTTTCTCTAATTCAATCCAACTCATTCCATAAATTCGTACTTCAGGCTTTAAATTATATGTTTGAAATTCCTATAATTTCACACTGGAGGAACAATTGACTACCACTTATTAATTAGTGCAATGAAAACAAATAACTTCAAAGCTAAGGATGTCAAAGTTATTGCGAATTCCGCCAGTGATATAAAATCTATTACAATAACCGCAAAGGATACTTGGCTACCAGGTCTTCATCTCCAATACCCGTCAGAAGAGAACACTGGAGAACTGTATACTGGCAAAAAATTCAACTCAAAAGTAAAAGTTCGTTTTATTGATTCCAGTTTATTTATGGATTCAAGTTTAACAGATTTAGTTGAATCTTTAAAACTGCAAAACAAACAAGATCTGAAACAAGTAGCAAAGTGTCTATCGCATTTTGCTCCTTTAAGTAAAATAGAATCAACAAAACCAGAAGCTAAAAAGCATGCAGATGAATGTATTAATCTGTTACAGACGCCCTTGTGCTTTCCGTTTAAATCATTAAACAATCGTTCTGCATTTGTGAAGAAACTATCTTTAAGAGAACAATTTTAGCGATTAATACTTGACGACGAGCCAATTTCTGAAACGGATTGGGAACTTGTGCAAAACGTGTGTAGTCAATTTCAACTTACAACATTGCGCGATTATACTTGGGTTTCGTGTATGATAGAAACACTTTTGCTTGCTGAAGTATGGCAAAACTTTAGAAAGCTTGGACTTCAAAACTACAAACTAGACTCAACCTACTCAATGACGTTGCCTAGTTTTTCTTGGGAGTGTTTTTTGAAGTTTACGGAAATTGATTACATAAGAGATCAAAGAATATTAGACATTTCGACAAACGGAATACGTTGCGGTCAGTGTATGTTCACTCAGAAGCTTGTGGTTGCCAACCACGAGCGGTGCCTTGGAGGGTTTGACGAGTCAAAGCCTCGCAAGCAATTGCTGTCACTTGACTTTACCAGTTTATATGCACATAGCATGAAACAGCTAATGCCATTGTCGGATTTCGAGTACATGGAAGCAAAAGACCTAGAACATATCAACTGGGCTGATTCAAACTTTGGCAACAAAGAAAATAGTTATGGCTATATACTAGTAGTGGATTTAGAAAACCCTGCACATTTACACAAGCGAGACGAAAACCTGCCTCTTGCAATGAAAAACCGAACATTAAATCTGCAAGACGTTGCTACCATCATGTGCCTAAATAAAACTGCAGCTACCTGGTTGCAGCGGCAAGTCCTTTCCCCACGATTAATGTTAACTCTTCATAACAAGTACAAGTATACAGTGCATTTCAAGGCTTTGCAGTATTATTTGTCTAAAGGTTTAGTTTTATTGAAAGTTCATTGCGGTGTAAGGTTTAAACAACAACGCTGTTTTAAACCATACATTGATATTACCTTGGCAAAACGCAAAAAAGCCAAAACAGAATTTAAGAACAAAGCAATAAAAAAAATAACAATGTAATTTACGGAAAAGCAATTACAAATATCTTGAAATTTGTTAATGCTCATATTTGTACAAGTGCAGCAGAAGCTGAAAAATCATTAGCTTTACCTCGATTCAAAGACTTTAAAGGATTGTCAGAAGATCTCAGCATATTTACAGAAGAATTGAAAACATATCGCTTTACTAACTCGCCTTTAACTAAGGTCGCTATTTTAGATACTGCAAAAGTGTTTTTTATGAAACATTTGATCGTCTATGTGAGATATTCCATAACAAAGCACATCTGGATTACACTGATACTGGCGAATACGAAATGCACACAATTGACGAGCTAAACACGTTTTGGGATGATATTTTCAAAAGCAAAGATGAAGTTTGATTTCAGTAAAATTCCTCGTAACCACAAGTTCTTATAAATTTATGAAAACAATTACCTAGGCTTGCACAGTCTGAATAAAGACAAAAGCGGAAAGTTAAGAATACAAAGCTTAGACTTAAAAGAACTAATTATTTTAAAACCAAAAATGTAAAGTTCATTGTACTTTTACGACACTGAGCAACAAAAGTGCCCAGGAATTCCAGCATTTGCAATGAAGCAGTGTAAACACAACAAGTATAAAATAATGCTGGAAACTAACAAACCTTGTTAGATAAATGTGAATTCTGTAAGATCCGCGGATCATAACTTGTCCATTGTGAGCTTTAATGGATTGGCATTTACCTCTTTGGACTTGTCTCGAGTATTTCAAGATCCAAATAATTGTAATTATAGTTTACCTTTTGGACATGTTGATTTACTTTAAAAATAACTCGTCTTACAACATCACATACGTGAAACAAAAACTTGTAAAAATGTAAATATTGTAAAAACAAACTTTTTAAATAATAGTATTAGTTAAAAAACAAAATAATTGTATGTGTGGGCTTGTGTAGGCAACTGTAGTGTTTAGTTAAATTGTAAGTAGCCTTATGTATTTAATGTTAGTCTAATAATCTACTGTAAATACAAATTTAAAACATTAAAAATAAATTGTAAACTGTCTGTATTGTAAGATGTACATATGTGTAAATAGGGAGGACATGTGGGCTCGTGACACTACGGAGTGTGCAGAGATACGGAGATCGAACCTCGGCGACGGGGATGATTTCCTAATCCACATGTACTTCGCAGAGAATATTTTCTACTGTCTCTCTATGTAGCCGCCTGTTGCAGAGGAAGGAAAATACAGTGGGGGCTGGCCCGGCCGGTCATGCTCGATGATGAGTGGTACACAGTTATCCGTAGCAGATCCGATTCCGACTCGGTAGCTATAAACGGAGCTGGACCTTAATGGCATATTAATATGTCGGCTCAAATACTCGACGTCATGGTGTGCCGGTTTGATTCCCCTGTATTATATTCTCCCTCTGTAAAACAGGGCCAACGTAGAGGTCGTCCTATTAGATTATATTCTCTATACTTAAATGGTAAAGGGGAACATGAGTCTTTCTTGCCTGTTCTATTGGTACTGGACTGGTAATTAAGATACTCTGATTCTCACGGCCTTTAAACAGTTTAAAGTGTCTCCTTGGCTGGAACTAAATCTCGCACCTCTAACAGAGCGGTTAATAACAAATACCCTTATCAATAGGTATGACTTCCCAAGTAAGTTTAATATAGTATAGACAATTACATTCAGCGAACCCGAAGAGTGCACTGCAATAGTGTATCTCGGTGGTAAGCTGTAACAGTAAATTGTACCGAGTGTGTATAGGCCTAGGCCTCAAAACACAATACTCAATACATACATACATACATATGTGTAAATATTGTATTTGCTTTGTGTAAATATTTGAGTTAAGTATAATTCAGAATACTGAAAACCAATATGTAAATATTAATGTAAATTGTGTCGGTTTACCAGGAAAATTTCAAAAAAATAAAATGTCAATATGTAAATACTTTAATTAAATTACTTTATTGGCATTTCCATCGGTTTATTTGACTTATATTCCTATGCTCAGCATACAACACAAGGGAAATCCCTATTGATAGGGAGCTACCCATGTAGATACCTACTACCGACCTACACGGATTCAAATAACAATATTTATATTATATTGCAATAATGACTACACAATGCTATTAGATGCCTCCCAATGCATCTCATTATATCTGTCCTCTCGTTCCTATCATACCTTCCCATATCATCCCATTCACATCTGCCCATATTACTTCTCGTTCCTACCCATGTATCTTTCCATACCTTCCCGGATATCTTCCTGAACTCTGTCTTTCTCATTTCCTCATACCCACAGACTCCCCACCACCACCAAAACTCCCTATCCTACAACACACTACGCAAAACCTCAACTATCTATGTAGTTATAGCATTGTACCTAATTGAATTAAATCTCCCCTCTTCACCTGTCTACTCACCTACCTACCTACCTACCTATTTGCATTGCCCAGTACTCCCAGCCTCCCTTCATCTCCCTACCAAGACGCTACCCGGTACTCTTCCTCATCTTCCCCCCCCCCCCCTAATCCACTTAATCCCTTCCACTTCTATTCCACAAAACATTCCACTCGCTAGTAATAGCCTGTAGTCACATTACTGTGTCAAAATTTCAACCCGGCCAATAAAGTTGTAAAATTTTGACCCAGACAATACTATCGTAAAAGTTTAACCCAGAAAATACTGTGGTAAATTGTTAACCCAGACAATACTGTTGTAAAATTTCAACCCAGCCAATAAAGTGGTAAAATTTTGACCCAGACAATACTGTCGTATAATTTTAACCCAGACAATACTGTCGTAAAAGTTTACCCTAGACAATACTGTGGTAAATTGTTAACCCAGACAATACTGTTGTAAAATTTTAACCCAAAAAATACGGTGGTAAAATTTTAACTCAGCCAATACTGTGGTAAAATTTTAACCCAGCTAATACTATTGTGAAATATTGACCCCGGCAAGCCTGTGACAAATAGTAAACACGGGCACGTCTGTTGTCAAAATTTAATCCAGGCAAGCATTTTGCCAATGCACAAGTTGATTAGATCACAATCAATGCAAAATTTTGTTTAGTGTAACAACTAAAAGTGAAGATTACATACTACAATTTTTAATCGCAACCCCTCGGGTTGCGAACTGCTAGAATATATATATAGCTTGTATTTTTTTTTTAAAAATTGATAAGTGTTACAGCTTTTGAAGTCTTATTGATTAACTAGTTGACATTTGAAAATTAGAAAAATTCTGAATTTGGTTTAAGAGTACAGCAAAATTTTGGTGTTCCTCATTGGAGCGCTAAATGGCCTCCAGTACGATATACTGTATTTCTAGTACTACTTATTTACGACTGTTGGTTTGGGTTTGGTGATAAATATTCACGTTTTGGTGTTTTCAATAATTGGAAATTTTAGTGGGGGTAACAAGAGAAAACTGTCAACAGCTGTTGCTTTAGTAGGTGATCCGCCATTAATTTTTCTTGACGAACCTACAACGGGGATGGACCCAGTCGCTCGACGACATCTTTGGAATTGCATTGCAAAAGTTAGAGATTCTGGCACATCTATTGTTCTCACATCTCACAGGTTTACTCAGATATTACCAAGTAATTGTAATTTTTTGAAAATATATGAAACTAAATAACGTTAAAACTATTTGTCAATGTATTTTTACAATTTTGAAAATATTAAACAGTATGGAAGAGTGTGAAGCTCTTTGTACGAGAGCTGCTATCATGGTGAATGGACGATTTTGTTGCTTGGGCGCCATCCAACATCTGAAATCGAAATTTAGTGAGGGCTACACAGTTATTGCACAAACCAAAAGCAAAATTTCGCAGAACAAGCTCACTCACCAAGTAATATTGTTTTAAGTTTGTAAATAAAATTAATAAACTTGCTGTTTTATGATTCAGCAAGCCTTTATTTGGACTCACGTTGTTAAATTAAAAAATATTTGCTTTTGTTGTTTGCCGTTGAAAGGAATTAAAGAAGCGTCGAGGCTCTTCAACACCGAACGTTCTGTTTGAATGGGAAATAGAGCTTAAGCCATTAAAGAATTTTATCGAAACTTCTTTCCTAGATTCCGTCTTAAAAGATGTTCATCCTGGCTATGTTCACTATCACATCACAGATTTGAGGCTTTCGTGGGGTTACATTTTCCGCAAAATGGAAGAGGCCAAAAGATTATTCAGGTTACAAGCTTACAGTGTCGGACAAACTTCCTTGGACCAAGTATTTTTGATGTTTGCCAAGGGGCAAGTAGGAGAAGAATAATATTAGAAAAATATGTTGATGTTCAAAATGTCTATTATTTTAAAAGATTGAGTTTAGTAAGCTGCTCGGGCAGCACTATTTAAACATTTACATTTACTCTTTTTAATGCAGTCTGGATGTAAATTAGACGCACAGGGGTGAGGGGGAGGGTTGCGAATGGAATGTAAGTTAACCCGCGCACATTCAAGTTTTTTTCAATTTATAGTACCACACCACTTGCAACGCGACTATTTTGAAAAACACCCCAAATATCAAGTTTTTGAACTTCTAAAGAACACTTCCTTTGACGTAATCGTTATTGCAAAACCCGATTAAGATACATAAGCCTTCGGTGACGTGATTTCCAAAATTAAGCAAAATTTTTGCAACTCCTGTCCGATTTTCATGAGCAGACAAATAAATAATAATGAAACCAAATGTTTTTGTATTTTCAAATTTAGATTCTTGGATTTCTTAACTCTTCTTCTAGAAAGCTATTTTAAAACTTTTGGTCGACATAACGTGTTAAGTTTTTAAAACATACCAATATAGCAGATTGTTTTACTTCGTGCACTCGCGCGCTATGAAAAACTTTTTAAAATAAAAACCATTATGAGAGCGACTCTATCCCCTTCCACTTCTACCTCTACTATTTTCATAGTATTTAAAACTGCAGTCGCAGGCACAATTTTATTAGTTTGGCGGGACGGGCCTTTTTATATATAGTATAGCCTTGCCTTTTTAAGGTTGCTACAGAAAGGCAGTGCAAAGAGACCGGAGACATTGGATCGAAACGACATTCTGCCGACGACACACCGAAGCCAGACATTTCACCTAAAAATAATCGGTTGAGTTCAAACTCGTTTTACAACGTTGCGCCAAGAGACACTTACTGTATGTAATTATCTGTATCACACTATAAACATTGAGTTAGTAATATGTAGAAACATTTCGCGTGTTTAGAATACGATATTTTCATTATTTTCAGATATTTTTTATGTATTTAATTGTTAAAGGTAGGATAAAAATATGCAAAATTAACATAAAGCTTGAGTCCTATTATATATACATATTTATAGTTTACCTACCTACAATAAATATCTGTAGAGTACTGCAAAACGTGTATTTCTTGTATGTTTGGCCGACAATTGCCGGCTAACTTGTAGCGACAACTGTCGGCTATCGGCTAACTTGTAGCTTTCAGTGAGAGTTTATTGTTGTAATGATCGTTGGTTGACGTCCTACAGCATTACACGTGCTCGTAAAAAAGCTGGAATTTAAAAATCGAATCGCCAAATAGTGCTAATTAAAAATTAAAAATTCAGTATTTTTCAAGTTTTACTTTTTAATATTTCTGAAATATAATCAATAAAATACCCGATGGGTGCTGCTATTTATACATAGGAATTAAAGTAAATGAGCTGGAATATCTCATTCGCATTATCTACGTATTCAATCATCTACGTACAGAAGCTTAGAGAAACTCATGGTAAGACATAAGCGTATCTTGATTGGTTGGTTAGATGGGGAAATAAAAGAGAGGGTCGGTAACATCTTAAGATTTTACATGATAAGGCTTCTGCGCTGCAGCAAAACCGGAATCCAGCTTACGAGGAAATGATCACAACCTGTAAGTTCAAAACCTCGTATTTTTTTTTGAAAAAAGCATGTCAAAAAAGTAAGAACGGCGTTTAAGAACTTGTGTCGAATGGGCATCTGTGCTCGCTAAAAGATTTTTTTGAAAGCATTAAATTGCCCATGGTAATTAATTATATGGACGCCATAATTAAATGTATTATTTCGCATTTTACTGTTCCTGCTCATCATTAAATACATACATATATGATAAAAATTATGATTTATTATGCAAAAAATTTAAAATGGAAAATGTTGAATCTCGATTTTCTAAATTACTAAAAAGTTTTGGAAAAAAAATTATAAAGTCCAAGAGATATAATTCCTGGCTCACTCCATATGAAAGAAGCAGTAACAGACCTGATAGATTAAGGAATAAATATAATATTGTTAGATGTAAGACCGAAAGGTACAGAAAGTCCACAATACCTACAATAATTAAATTATTAATGAATGGAAATAGTCAACTTTAAATAATTAGCAATTCTTTAACCACTGCGCTTGTTAAATGTCGCGTGAACCTCTTCATTTTTCTGTTAAATCAAAATTGTATGTTAGAATGTTTGAGAAAGTAGTTATATAAATGTTTCAAGCTTACAACCAAAATCGTTAATCGGCAAAACTCTATACTAAATTATTTATACTGTTTTCGGCTTAGTTTAAACAGCTTCTGTGACTAAACTGTGTATGTATAAATGAATTGAACTTTCAAAATGAATAAAAACCCAGCATAATAATAATAATAATAGTGACATTGTTATAACATTACGTAAACGGCTATCTTTAACATTACTTCATAATCATCCAACTAAACTAACTCATTTGAACAATGACATCATTTATGGACGATCCTCAACCATGCACTTAATAAAATACGAGCAACTTTAAATAGTTTCACAGCAGCTATTTTTTGTATTTTGTGAATAATAGAGATAATCAGATCTGCTTCTAGTGCAATATGGAGATAGTCAGTTTTGCTTTTAGCATGAAATGGAGAAAGTCAGTTTTGATCTTTCGCCAACCATATATGGTATGAAGTTAAGTAATATATGCTATAAATATTATGACGCGCAAGAAAGTAGAATACAAAATAGTACATTTAATTATGGCATCCATATTATTAACATAGGCAATTTAATGCTTTGAAAAAAATCTTTTAGTGAGCAAAGATGCCTTTTTGACACAAGTTCTTAAACCATTCTTACTTTTTTGACATGCTCTTTTAAAAACAAATACGAGGTGGAAATTTGAACTTATAGGTTGTGACCATGTCCTCGTTAGAAAACGCTTTCTAGTCTCATACAAAATATTGGATTTCATAATATATAATTAAGCCGTAATATTGCAGTAATACATAATCTGGATAATTTGCTGTCTGCTGTGTAGGTATGTACAATTTTCTTAGTCTCACATTACATAATAATTTATTTTCATAATAATAATAATACAATTTTCTATTTATTTTAATTTAGTTCAACTAGCCAGCAAACGCGTAATATTATTCAAAAATGTTAATAATTTATTATTCAACTTTACTATTTGGTTATTTTGAATAAATTAAAAAATTACTAAAGTCAAGTTGATTATAAAAAAAATTATATAAAATTTTTATCCGCATTAAAATTTATTTTGTAGTCCTGTCCATAAAATGAAATTGCATAAAATAAATAAAATCGGAGTTTTCCATAGTCACGATGCATTCACTCATAGTTTAATATTTTACAATTTTCGAGATTAATTTTTATTCCCCACCACTAGTGGCACTGTGAAGATGTACCAGTCTGTACCAGTCTTCAACTTATTTTTTAGTGAAAATAATGTAGTATTAAAATGGTATAGTGATAAGTTTTTGTGAGTTTTTTTTAACTGAAAATAATAATAATAGTTAGTGAAATAGTTAAAATAATTTTTTAAATAGAAAATAAACGGCCTTCGAAAATTCGGATTTTATTAATTTAAAATTGCCCAACAAACCAACTTAATGGATAGAAAAAATAGGTCTCCTTGGTAGGCTTAATAAAAAATAGGTTAATAAAATCTATTAATTAACGCGTGCAGTGTTACGGGGGGTTGCCAACTTATACAGTGTACTCCTCCTACAGTGTTATGAATTTACCCCTTATTGGGGTGTCATTAGATAGCCCTTGGTCAAGCGGAGGCCGGCATGGTCTTGGAAAATTTAGTGTTTTGACACTTTTTTGAATTATTCCCGTTTTAACTTTTTAGCTCTGCACCAATCACAGCCTGAAATTCGAATTTTTAAAAATTCTAGGGTCCTGATTGGTACAGAGCTAGATTATTAATTGCAAATACCTCTAACTTGAACGCCATAATTTGAGAAAAAAAGTGCAAGCCGATAAAATAAAAATTGGAACGTGGCCAGAAAATTATTAATCTAATTTTGTAATTTTGTTTAACGAAAGTTTCCTATTGTAAACCTTACAACTGCATCGTATCCATGTCTACTCTTTACTCTGCTTTACTGCACCTGCACTCAAGTCAAAACTAAGCTTCGTAATATTAATTCCCTAGCAGTAATAATTTATTTTTTTAATCTCTTAATTAAAAGTCCGTATAATGATTGGTCTTGGGATGGCACCTGTTAAAAGCCACTACGTGTGCGCTTCAGTTTTCAACCATTTGCACTTTTCATGGTACCATTTGACGCGTCTGCAAGCCAAGGTTTTCGTAAAGTCTTTTACCTTCCAAGCCTGTGATCCAATAAAATTGTACATGCAGCAGCCGGAAGTAAAATATTATATTCAACAAAATATGGTGAATTTTACATAGCACAAAAGACGCACGATCAGGTTTTACTTACCCTTTACGTAAAAACGTGAAAACGACTAATACGATTTATTTAACCCGAATTAATTTAAAGCCTTAATTCCGGGCTAACCTGAAATCAAAACTGATCCCAGATATGTCGGTGACCGTAGCGTAATCAGGTTAAGTTTCTGATCCAAACATACCTGGATCGCGCCTGTGGCAAAACCATGCCCCGGTTAAGCCTTTGGGGCCATCCATGCATTACGTTTTAGGTTTCATGGGGGTGGGGGAGGGGGCTCAGGCTAATGACGCGTTGAATCAGCAGGGGGGTGGGGGGTTCAGGCAATTTTTGTAAATTTTAAATTTTTATTACGGCGAATTAAAGCAGATACATTATTGATATGTGGAAATGTAATATGTGGTATGCAAATATTCACTTTTCGGAGAAATGCGTATATAAGCCTTTAGACAATATAATAAATTCTTTGAACAACTATTTAAAAAGTTAAACCGTTTATAGTGAGGAGAGATGGGTACTGAGAAATGACGGTGTAGTGACGATTGGAGAGGGGGAGAAGGTTTTGCACAAAAAGGGCAAACGTAATATATGGATGGCCCATTTAATCAAAGCTTAGCCAGGGCAAGGTTGCGCTTAAAGATTACCCTGGGCACGTCCGTGACCATAGCGCAAAACGGGCAAATCTCTGGGAAAAACTTATCCCAAGAAAGCCTGTGAGCTCAACAAATATAATAGAATGCGACCGGTAAGGCAAATTATTAATTTTGGGCAAGTCTGTGGTAAATGCTTAAGCCAGCCAACGCTACGGTTTAACTTTTCCCGTGCCAGCCTCTGATCAAAGTCTTTCACTATTGCGTTACCTGAGCAAGTCCGATTCCATACTTTAACCCCGGACAAGGCTCTGGTTAAAACCTACTCCTACCACGTCTATGAGAAAATCTGAACCCTTTCAAAGTTGAGGTTAAAGCTTACCCCGGGCAAGTATGAGGTCAAAACTTGCGCAGTCCAACCCAGTAGTGCCTTTATTTCAACCTTCAGAGGCCATCCATATATTAAGTTTCAGGTTTTTGTGCCAAAACCCCTCCCCCTATCCAATCGTCACTACACTGTGATTTCTCAACCCCCCCCCCCCCTTCCCGCATAAACGATTCAACTCTTTATAAAAAAATTTAAACAATTTATTTTTCCTAGATGTTTTCACTTTTTCTCGAAAAAATAAAATATGTACTACATGTTAAATTTTATCTATGCCGTATCTACTTTGATTTGCCGAAACAAAAAATTTAAAATTCACAAACAATTGACTGAAGCGTCAGACGCATGAGCACCCCCCCCCCTTTCCTCCTCTCTGCCTTTTAAAAGCGTCATTGGCCAAAACTCTCTCCACCCCATGCAACCTAAAACTTAATATATGGATGGCCCTATTATACCGGGCAACCCAAAAGTCGATTTGACCGCAACCTTATTTACTATAACAACTAAAAGTGAAAAAGATCTATTAAATTTTTTAACGCAACCCATCGGGTTGCTAACCTGCTAGTGGGCTAATAAAATAAAAAGTAGGCAATAGGCAGTAAGAGTTTTGAAAATATGCGATAGGTAGGCTGTAAAAAAAGTAAGGCGTCATCCATATATCTCGTATACAACTTAGGGGGAGGGGGGTCCAGTTTCTTGATCACGTTTGTATACGATAAATCGGAGGGGGAGGGGAGGGTTCGACCCCTTGATCACGTATACACAATTAAATTGTGAAATAAACGGAAATTACAGTTTTAATTTCGCAAAACGTCTAAAAACTAAAACAAATCTTTCATTTTATTCCTGTTTATACTTTGATTAGTAGGTCCTACAGAGGGTGAGATTGTACTTTATTGCGTACAATGAGAAGACAAATTGACTGCATATTAGAATGTATATTGAATATTTTTATTTACTTACATTATTTCTCACTTTTCTGTGAATAGAGTATCAAGAATGATGTTACTATATAATTTGCGGGACTGCTGATATATGAGCTATATACGGTATTTCGTGCAACAGTACAGGGGCGGACTGGTTACTTTTACTTTTGGTTTGGTGATCAGGGGGCCCACACTGAGCCGAGGGACCCAAAGCTCCCGTTAACGTAATGTATGAGGAATTGGGGGCCCATCGGGAACTTCCCGAAATTGCCTATGGCCAGTCCGCCCCTGCAACATTGGTTGGACATGTAATAATGTACTGGTCTAAGTTGGAGCTTGAATAGTGGACGGGTCTAGTTAACACATTATACGACAGTAGACAGACGGGCCTGCAATAGTAGTTGGACCAGTAATAGTAGACGGGCCCGTAGTATTAGACGGGTCTGGGATGTTGCAATTTGAACTAAGTGGTTTGCGCCAAGGTTACACGAAATACGGTGCATAGTTCATTACCATTTTGAAATACTTGACCGATTTCAACTTCATCCAGTGATATATCATTTTTGAGCTCTTAAAAAAGTGAACCAAAATTGTCTGTTTTCACTTCTGACCCATACAACACTTTTTAGAGGGAGTTTAAAACAAACAAAAATGTTTCAACAGCTACCCGGTGTGCAGCTTTGAACTAAAGCATAATTATTAATTAGATTCTACTAATCAATTCCGTTTTAATAGCGTAAAACACATAAATTTGCAGCGGGTAACCGGTACGAAGTAAAATTTTGAACTAGCGCGAAACTTTAATTAACCTGTTTCTCATTAAAAACTAACTGATGAATCAGAATCAAGTTAAATGGTCTAAAATTGATTCAGTTTAATTGCTCGCGCTCACTACTGCCTCCTATCACTGCTAAAGCCCGTGTTTTACAGTTAAGGTTGTGTTGATCTAAAACCTACAAACTGTATAAGCACAATTTCGTTTGGTTTTGTGGCCGGTTTGAAGATTTTAAAATATATGCTATATTAAATATAATATTGAAGTTGGAAATAGTTTAAAATATGGGCTTTCAAAGTCTGAATCTCAAAATTAAAATTTTATAATTTAGGTTTTATATACATATGAATGTAAGAAGCACTAAAAAAACAAATACTATGCTAGGTTTGTCAAACTAAATTTTTGCTAAGGTATTTCATGAAATGTAGTAATGTTGTTTTGAACATGAAATTGAATAACTAGCAGTTATTTTAAAAATCGGTATTTTTTATGACAAATGTATACGTATATAGGGAGGGGGGGTTGTCGTCAATGATCACGATTGTATACTTAGAGGGGGGGAGGGTGTAAAAAAGTTAAAAAAGTGTATACGAGATATATGCACGACGCCTTACCCAGTTTTATCACTCAGACACCATCAGTCACCAACTTTTAACATCCAAACACCTTCAATCATCCATCCGGCTCTGTGGCCGAGGGGAGATTGTCTCTATCCTCGATAAACTCGGCGTTTCTTTTTGATCCGCTGAGCGAATCCTTAGCCGGTAGCGTATTTGCATCTCGTTGCACAGAAGTTAGTGTAGTGGAAATGCTTGGTGGAGGAAGGTGTTTGAGAACTGTTTGTGCGCAACTAAGGGGAAGTAGTGTACGTTTCCGTTCATTCGTGTGTAGGGACGAAGACGGCGTGCTAATTGTGCCTCGCAGGCTAACAGCTATTTCTTCGTGCAGTAGCATAGTTGCAATACCATTCAGCAGACCATACATTGCGCCCTTCATTCCATAGCATCTGCTATTACTTTCACGCTGCGTCGATATACGAAATGCAATACGTGGGGCACTCAGGGTTGGGTGTACTCGTCTGCATTTCGGTTTGGTCGTCGAAATACATTCTTGTGCATATACCTCTCTCTGTAGTCCTCCGAAAGGGAAGTCTAATCATTGCTCCTGAAGAGGAGGATAATCTACCTAGACTGCAACAGAGGTCGGCAGTGTTATAGCTACAATCCTTTAATAATACATATTAGTTTTTAAGATACCAGCTGTGCATTGTGACTGACTTCCTTCGGGAACGCTCCATAGGTGGTGTTCAGACATTCGTGTCGTTCATACCGAGGGGAAATGTTTGTTTACATTCACATGCTGGTACAGTAACTGCACTGGGTTATAGGTATATACCTGGAGAATCCGATAAGTGCTACATATGATGATGATGATGACCTTCAATCATCCACTTTTAACATCCATACACCTTCAGTCACCCACTTTCAACATCCCCATACCTTCAGTCACCCACTTTTAACATCCCAACACCTTCAGTCACCCACTTTCAACATCCAAACACCTTCAGTCACCCACTTTTAACATCCCAACACCCTTAGTCACCCACTTTTAACATCCCAACACCTTCAGTCACCCACTTTTAACATCCCAACACCTTCAGTCACCCAGTTTTATCACTCAGACACCAAATAATATTATTATTTGCCACTTTTATATCTAACAAAATGTAGAGCAGAATACCAGTTGAAATAAAAACAAAAGAAGGGAAGAGTGATAGCAGAAAGATAGGAAAGAAGAAAACGACAGTTTTCTATCTTTGGCTTGGGATATGGAATATGGAATGTTATAAATTACGTTGAAATTAGCGAGTGGTGGGGGATAAATTGCACATGTACTTATGAAGCTTTTATACCGCTACATAAGTTATTATCGCAGCTGAATTCACCTCCAGCACATCAACAATCAACATAGAGCTAAACGACAGTCTGCGGCCATAAAGTGTCAAAGCGGGCTCGGTTTTCATACTTTTTATGGTCTGCAAAGGCGAATGAACCTTGTACTGCAGCAAACACTATGAATCCATCTCAAGTCAGACCGGGCTAGTGTTTGGTTAATGCAAGGAACGGGTGTAAGTTGCTGGATTTTGGTGTGTAACCAGGGATGGTAAGCTTAAGCTTAATCCGAATCTAAAAGCTGAATTAAGCTAAATTTGTTCTTAAGCTAAATCCTAATCGGATTCCGAAAAGCAAAAACTCTGTTAGCCTAATCTAAATCCAAATCCCTATGTTCACAAGAAGCTTAATCCGTAAGCCGTATTTTTTTGGCTTTTGGATTTTGCTTTTTGCGGGAAATTCAATTTTTTATTTCTAGCCACTTTTACTACGCTCTTTATTATAGACCAGTTTTATGCTTACAACATATGCGACATACAGTATTTTATTTTACTGCAGTAGTGTCAAACAATCTTGGGTATTTTGGACTGCTTTTAGTTTTTCAAAACTAGTTGGAATGCAACTTTTATTGCATATATAATCAAATAATTTTCCCTAGCGATATTTTCGTTTTAAAGGAGGTTGTTGTAACGTGAATAAAAGCTTTAATTGGAGTAATATTGACAACAATTTCCACTTTGCTTTGTTAAATTTAACACATGTTGTGAACATTTTGTCAGTGCGTTTTGTTCTTTTTGTATTAGTTGTAGTTAGTAGCAAGGTTTGTTAGAATCTACCCTCTGCAGACACTGTGAAGAGAAAGAAACTATCGCTCATGTTTTGGGTAAATGTCAAGTGGGAAGCATACTGAGTAACAGTCGACATCATGAAGTTCGGTCAATAATTGCTAAACATTTAAGGACACTGGATTAGAATGTGTTTGAGAAAGTAACAGATGGGGCTTCTAAACGCGTAGATATAATTTGCTGGCGAACAAAGTCTAAAACTGGTTAGATCCTTGATCCTACATTACGTGGTGGACGAGGTTCGAGTGGTACAGCTAGGTTTGTAAACATTCTCTTGTCTGGTCAATAAGTTAGGTTAGGTATTGAAGACTCAAAGATATGCCGTAAAGCTCTGTATAGAAGCGCCCAGCTTTTAGTAAAAATAAAAAGTTTGAGCTGTAAAAATTAACATCACCGCTTATAGCGAAACCCACGGTCACTATCAGAGGCTTGCGTTTATTCAAATGCTGGCTTCTATTATCTACAGTACGTTTACCTGATACATAATTAAAGTAACGTCATTACAGGATCACTCTTATAAACAAGTGATATTTTTTTGACATCATTTGCAGACGATCCTAATAAAAGAGTGATATTTTTTGACATCATTTACAGACGATCCTAATAAAGGAGTGATATTTTTTTGACGTCATTTACGGACGATCTTAATAAACAATAACCTAATGACAGTGGGGGTCCCTAAAATGGTAAAATTTGTATGACGTCATTTAAGGACGATCTCTGTCTCGAAATCCGAATTTTTTCGGCTTTTTTCAGCTTAGCGGAATCGGAATCTTAATTTATAAATTCAGCTTATTTTAATCTCAGAAATCTGAATATTTTAAAAAGTTGAAAGCTTAATCTGAATCCGAATCTTAATTTTTCGGCTTACCATCCCTGCGTGTAACTTGGTGTATGGTGTAAGTTGGTGGATTTTGGTGGATCTGGGTGGAAATTGGTGTATGGTGTAGGTTGGTGGATTTTGTTGTATTTGGGTGTAAGTTGGTGTATGGTGTAAAGTCGTGTATATTGTTAGATCCAATATCAATACCCGTAAAGTAAAGTTAAAGTAATTGCTTTAACGTTAACTCCACACAGCGAATTCTCACTGATCTCCAGGAAAAGACAGCTTTTGACTAATTACTACTCACTATAGTCGTTATTTTTGTATTTGATTTTATTATTTCTGACTACTTTTTCTAGAAAAGGGAACTCTAGAAAGCCTAAGCCTAACCGTGGGCCAGTGACCGTGGGCCAGTGACCGTGGGCCAGTGACCGTGGGCCAGTGACCGTGGGCCAGTGACCGTGGGCCAGTGACCGTGGGCCAGTGACCGTGGGCCAGTGACCGTGGGCCAGTGACCGTGGGCCAGTGACCGTGGGCCAGTGACCGTGGGCCAGTGACCGTGGGCCAGTGACCGTGGGCCAGTGACCGTGGGCCAGTGACCGTGGGCCAGTGACCGTGGGCCAGTGACCGTGGGCCAGTGACCGTGGGCCAGTGACCGTGGGCCAGTGACCGTGGGCCAGTGACCGTGGGCCAGTGACCGTGGGCCAGTGACCGTGGGCCAGTGACCGTGGGCCAGTGACCGTGGGCCAGTGACCGTGGGCCAGTGACCGTGGGCCAGTGACCGTGGGCCAGTGACCGTGGGCCAGTGACCGTGGGCCAGTGACCGTGGGCCAGTGACCGTGGGCCAGTGACCGTGGGCCAGTGACCGTGGGCCAGTGACCGTGGGCCAGTGACCGTGGGCCAGTGACCGTGGGCCAGTGACCGTGGGCCAGTGACCGTGGGCCAGTGACCGTGGGCCAGTGACCGTGGGCCAGTGACCGTGGGCCAGTGACCGTGGGCCAGTGACCGTGGGCCAGTGACCGTGGGCCAGTGACCGTGGGCCAGTGACCGTGGGCCAGTGACCGTGGGCCAGTGACCGTGGGCCAGTGACCGTGGGCCAGTGACCGTGGGCCAGTGACCGTGGGCCAGTGACCGTGGGCCAGTGACCGTGGGCCAGTGACCGTGGGCCAGTGACCGTGGGCCAGTGACCGTGGGCCAGTGACCGTGGGCCAGTGACCGTGGGCCAGTGACCGTGGGCCAGTGACCGTGGGCCAGTGACCGTGGGCCAGTGACCGTGGGCCAGTGACCGTGGGCCAGTGACCGTGGGCCAGTGACCGTGGGCCAGTGACCGTGGGCCAGTGACCGTGGGCCAGTGACCGTGGGCCAGTGACCGTGGGCCAGTGACCGTGGGCCAGTGACCGTGGGCCAGTGACCGTGGGCCAGTGACCGTGGGCCAGTGACCGTGGGCCAGTGACCGTGGGCCAGTGACCGTGGGCCAGTGACCGTGGGCCAGTGACCGTGGGCCAGTGACCGTGGGCCAGTGACCGTGGGCCAGTGACCGTGGGCCAGTGACCGTGGGCCAGTGACCGTGGGCCAGTGACCGTGGGCCAGTGACCGTGGGCCAGTGACCGTGGGCCAGTGACCGTGGGCCAGTGACCGTGGGCCAGTGACCGTGGGCCAGTGACCGTGGGCCAGTGACCGTGGGCCAGTGACCGTGGGCCAGTGACCGTGGGCCAGTGACCGTGGGCCAGTGACCGTGGGCCAGTGACCGTGGGCCAGTGAC
Organism: Dicyrtomina minuta; assembly: GCA_949802685.1. Lineage (NCBI taxonomy): Eukaryota > Metazoa > Arthropoda > Collembola > Symphypleona > Dicyrtomidae > Dicyrtomina > Dicyrtomina minuta. The sequence continues at coordinate 30,848 of CATKUY010000186.1, read as the reverse complement.
CGTGGGCCAGTGACCGTGGGCCAGTGACCGTGGGCCAGTGACCGTGGGCCAGTGACCGTGGGCCAGTGACCGTGGGCCAGTGACCGTGGGCCAGTGACCGTGGGCCAGTGACCGTGGGCCAGTGACCGTGGGCCAGTGACCGTGGGCCAGTGACCGTGGGCCAGTGACCGTGGGCCAGTGACCGTGGGCCAGTGACCGTGGGCCAGTGACCGTGGGCCAGTGACCGTGGGCCAGTGACCGTGGGCCAGTGACCGTGGGCCAGTGACCGTGGGCCAGTGACCGTGGGCCAGTGACCGTGGGCCAGTGACCGTGGGCCAGTGACCGTGGGCCAGTGACCGTGGGCCAGTGACCGTGGGCCAGTGACCGTGGGCCAGTGACCGTGGGCCAGTGACCGTGGGCCAGTGACCGTGGGCCAGTGACCGTGGGCCAGTGACCGTGGGCCAGTGACCGTGGGCCAGTGACCGTGGGCCAGTGACCGTGGGCCAGTGACCGTGGGCCAGTGACCGTGGGCCAGTGACCGTGGGCCAGTGACCGTGGGCCAGTGACCGTGGGCCAGTGACCGTGGGCCAGTGACCGTGGGCCAGTGACCGTGGGCCAGTGACCGTGGGCCAGTGACCGTGGGCCAGTGACCGTGGGCCAGTGACCGTGGGCCAGTGACCGTGGGCCAGTGACCGTGGGCCAGTGACCGTGGGCCAGTGACCGTGGGCCAGTGACCGTGGGCCAGTGACCGTGGGCCAGTGACCGTGGGCCAGTGACCGTGGGCCAGTGACCGTGGGCCAGTGACCGTGGGCCAGTGACCGTGGGCCAGTGACCGTGGGCCAGTGACCGTGGGCCAGTGACCGTGGGCCAGTGACCGTGGGCCAGTGACCGTGGGCCAGTGACCGTGGGCCAGTGACCGTGGGCCAGTGACCGTGGGCCAGTGACCGTGGGCCAGTGACCGTGGGCCAGTGACCGTGGGCCAGTGACCGTGGGCCAGTGACCGTGGGCCAGTGACCGTGGGCCAGTGACCGTGGGCCAGTGACCGTGGGCCAGTGACCGTGGGCCAGTGACCGTGGGCCAGTGACCGTGGGCCAGTGACCGTGGGCCAGTGACCGTGGGCCAGTGACCGTGGGCCAGTGACCGTGGGCCAGTGACCGTGGGCCAGTGACCGTGGGCCAGTGACCGTGGGCCAGTGACCGTGGGCCAGTGACCGTGGGCCAGTGACCGTGGGCCAGTGACCGTGGGCCAGTGACCGTGGGCCAGTGACCGTGGGCCAGTGACCGTGGGCCAGTGACCGTGGGCCAGTGACCGTGGGCCAGTGACCGTGGGCCAGTGACCGTGGGCCAGTGACCGTGGGCCAGTGACCGTGGGCCAGTGACCGTGGGCCAGTGACCGTGGGCCAGTGACCGTGGGCCAGTGACCGTGGGCCAGTGACCGTGGGCCAGTGACCGTGGGCCAGTGACCGTGGGCCAGTGACCGTGGGCCAGTGACCGTGGGCCAGTGACCGTGGGCCAGTGACCGTGGGCCAGTGACCGTGGGCCAGTGACCGTGGGCCAGTGACCGTGGGCCAGTGACCGTGGGCCAGTGACCGTGGGCCAGTGACCGTGGGCCAGTGACCGTGGGCCAGTGACCGTGGGCCAGTGACCGTGGGCCAGTGACCGTGGGCCAGTGACCGTGGGCCAGTGACCGTGGGCCAGTGACCGTGGGCCAGTGACCGTGGGCCAGTGACCGTGGGCCAGTGACCGTGGGCCAGTGACCGTGGGCCAGTGACCGTGGGCCAGTGACCGTGGGCCAGTGACCGTGGGCCAGTGACCGTGGGCCAGTGACCGTGGGCCAGTGACCGTGGGCCAGTGACCGTGGGCCAGTGACCGTGGGCCAGTGACCGTGGGCCAGTGACCGTGGGCCAGTGACCGTGGGCCAGTGACTGTGGGCCAGTGACCGTGGGCCAGTGACTGTGGGCCAGTGACCGTGGGCCAGTGACCGTGGGCCAGTGACCGTAGGCCAGTGACCGTGGGCCAGTGACCGTGGGCCAGTGACCGTGGGCCAGTGACCGTGGGCCAGTGACCGTGGGCCAGTGACCGTGGGCCAGTGACCGTGGGCCAGTGACCGTGGGCCAGTGACCGTGGGCCAGTGACCGTGGGCCAGTGACCGTGGGCCAGTGACCGTGGGCCAGTGACCGTGGGCCAGTGACCGTGGGCCAGTGACCGTGGGCCAGTGACCGTGGGCCAGTGACCGTGGGCCAGTGACCGTGGGCCAGTGACCGTGGGCCAGTGACCGTGGGCCAGTGACTGTGGGCCAGTGACCGTGGGCCAGTGACCGTGGGCCAGTGACCGTAGGCCAGTGACCGTGGGCCAGTGACCGTGGGCCAGTGACCGTGGGCCAGTGACCGTGGGCCAGTGACCGTGGGCCAGTGACCGTGGGCCAGTGACCGTGGGCCAGTGACCGTGGGCCAGTGACCGTGGGCCAGTGACCGTGGGCCAGTGACCGTGGGCCAGTGACCGTGGGCCAGTGACCGTGGGCCAGTGACCGTGGGCCAGTGACCGTGGGCCAGTGACCGTGGGCCAGTGACCGTGGGCCAGTGACCGTGGGCCAGTGACCGTGGGCCAGTGACCGTGGGCCAGTGACCGTGGGCCAGTGACCGTGGGCCAGTGACCGTGGGCCAGTGACCGTGGGCCAGTGACCGTGGGCCAGTGACCGTGGGCCAGTGACCGTGGGCCAGTGACCGTGGGCCAGTGACCGTGGGCCAGTGACCGTGGGCCAGTGACCGTGGGCCAGTGACCGTGGGCCAGTGACCGTGGGCCAGTGACCGTGGGCCAGTGACCGTGGGCCAGTGACCGTGGGCCAGTGACCGTGGGCCAGTGACCGTGGGCCAGTGACCGTGGGCCAGTGACCGTGGGCCAGTGACCGTGGGCCAGTGACCGTGGGCCAGTAACCGTGGGCCAGTGACCGTGGGCCAGTGACCGTGGGCCAGTGACCGTGGGCCAGTGACCGTGGGCCAGTGACCGTGGGCCAGTGACCGTGGGCCAGTGACCGTGGGCCAGTGACCGTGGGCCAGTGACCGTGGGCCAGTAACCGTGGGCCAGTGACCGTGGGCCAGTGACCGTGGGCCAGTGACCGTGGGCCAGTGACCGTGGGCCAGTAACCGTGGGCCAGTGACCGTGGGCCAGTGACCGTGGGCCAGTGACCGTGGGCCAGTGACCGTGGGCCAGTGACCGTGGGCCAGTGACCGTGGGCCAGTGACCGTGGGCCAGTGACCGTGGGCCAGTGACCGTGGGCCAGTGACCGTGGGCCAGTGACCGTGGGCCAGTGACCGTGGGCCAGTGACCGTGGGCCAGTGACCGTGGGCCAGTGACCGTGGGCCAGTGACCGTGGGCCAGTGACTGTCGGCCAGTGACTGTCGGCCAGTTACCGTGGGCCAGTGACCGTGGGCCAGTGACCGTCGGCCAGTGACCGTCGGCCAGTGACCGTGGGCCAGTGACCGTGGGCCAGTGACCGTGGGCCAGTGACCGTGGGCCAGTGACCGTGGGCCAGTGACCGTGGGCCAGTGACTGTCGGCCAGTGACCGTCGGCCAGTGACCGTGGGCCAGTGACCGTGGGCCAGTGACCGTGGGCCAGTGACCGTGGGCCAGTGACCGTGGGCCAGTAACTGTCGCCAGTGACCGTCGGCCAGTGACCGTGGGCCAGTGACCGTGAGCCAGTGACCGTGGGCCAGTGACCGTGGGCCAGTGACCGTGTGCCAGTGACCGTGGGCCAGTGACCGTGGGCCAGTGACCGTGGGCCAATGACCGTGGGCCAGTGATGTCACATATAATTGCTTTGTGAATCCAAACTTATTTTAATGCTGCCGCCTAAAGTTTTGAACGCACAGAATTATGCGATATTTTATTTAAAAGCCTTTAAAAATCTGCACAAGCACGTGCAATTTGAAAGTTTGGCAACTGCTAGTTTAGCAAATGTTTCAAAACAGTCACATTTCAACGTTTATAGTCAACGTTTCGTTTCCATATTGAATGTAAGCGTCCAATTTATTTTTATCAATTTAAATACACGAACACTTTAGGTTAAAGCGTAAACACTTACATTTTGCGTAAAAATGCTGGCACATGAAATTTTTACATGACAAGTTGAACATTTATTTTTTTAAATTTGACAAATATCTCAAAACCTATAAGGCTAAAAATCACGCAAAACAGGAGTGATCTGCACATTAACAGCCTCTATCAGTATGCATAACAATAAATGATCTGAGTGCAGTTAAGCAACAAATGAATTCAATAGTGAATTTATACTAAACTTGCGAGAGGAAAAGTTAACTGAATCTTGCCAATTTTTTTCAGAACTAAAAAAACGCAGCTATTTAAAATTTGTTTGGCTTTATATATTGCATTAATTGTGTCCTGCAATACGCAGGTCAAATAATCAAAAATATTTAAAATTGCGCAAAAGTACGAAATTTTAGTTTTTGCGCATTAATCCTTCGATGGGTAAGCTATTTTGAAACTTTTGGCTCGCAAAACGTTTAACATAGCTTTTTTAGTAAAAATCCAATATAGCACATTAGTGAACCTTTGTAGCCCGAACAATTGGACGTTGGCGTTGTTGCCGAATTCGACTAAAATAAAAAAGCTTGCTGTCACGTGGTATACAAAATCTGAAAAATTCACTTTTTTTAATTTTTTTCTGTTTACCATTTAAAATGCCTAATTATGCCATTCTGAACAGTTTTGTTTTAAATGTGATTTTGTACAGGAATTTAGTTCAAAATTGCAAATAAACGTTCTTTTTTCCCTTTTTTGAAATCCATATTTCTCCTAAACTATTAATTCTCGAGCTAAGCTGAGCAAACCATTTAGTAGGCACATTCAATTGCTACATTTCTCATGTGCATATATTGTTTGTGTGTTTAATAGCCACAGCGCTACGGGACCGTAAATGTCACATATAATTGCTTTGTGAATCCAAACTTATTTTATTGCTGCCGCCCAAAGTTTTAGACGCACAGCATTATGCGATATCTTATTTAAAAGCCTTTAAAAATCTGCACAAGCACGTGCAATTTAAAAGTTTGGCAACTGCTAGTTTAGTAAATGTTTAAAAACAGTCACATTTAAACGTTTATAGTCAACGTTTCGTTTCCATATTGAATTTAGGCGTCCAATTTATTTTTATCAATTTAAATACACGAACACTATAGGTTAAAGCGTAAACACTTACATTTTGCGTAAAAATGCTGGCACATGAAATTTTTACATGACAAGTTGAACTTTTATTTTTTTGGATTTGACAAATATCTAAAAACTTATTGAGCTAAAAATTACGCAAAACAGGAGTGATCTGCACATTAACAGCCTCTATCAGTATGCATTACAATAAATGATCTGAGTGCAGTTAAGCAACAAATAAATTAAATAATTAATTTTCACCAAACTTGCGAGAAGAAAAGTTAACTGAATCTTGCCAATTTTTCTCAGAACTAAAAAAACGCAGCTATTTAAAATTTGTTTGGCTTTATAAATTGCAATATTTGTTTCCTGCAATACGCAAGTCAAAAAACTAAAAATATTAAAAAATGCGCAAAAGTACGAAATTATAGTTTTTGCGCATTAATCCTTCCATGGTGTTCGGTATTGAACCAAAGTTTATCCAATATTTATAGTAGTTTTTTCCTGATATATTTAAGGTCATTTCGATATTACAATATTTATTGGTTTGTAGTTCGAAATGCCATTATTTACCGTTGTAATTGTAATATTAAGTGTAATATTACTACCTTATACTAGTGTGTAGTTGACATCGACCAGATGTTTATATCTGTACTTAGATTGACATGTCAAAGTAATTAATTTGTGTCTTATCCTTAATCCCTACATTCTATGTAAAGTCGGCCGCATCGGCCGACTCCACTTCTATTCATTAATTTAACTCCTGAGTTCCTTAAATAGCTCAGCCTTCAACTTATGTTAATAACCAAATTCTAGAATAATTTACTGTTACTACTTATCAGGCTGACTCTAGTCAGCCTTGAACCAAACTCCTGATTTGTCGTGTTAACTGTTAACTTGTAATAAGTTTAGTCCACGTTGACTCCGGAGCCCTAATATACTAAAATTACATATTTATTTTTGTTATATTCAACCGTGTACCATGGGCCATGCCCATCCCATTTCTTTCCTATAAATTAGCAACCTCAACCATTACTCACTGACTTCTACTTCAATTCTCCTCTGACTAAGTACTCTGTCCTTTTTCAGTCTCCGTATCTTTTACCACTGACTATTTGTAAATTAAACATTTAACTTACTTTGTATTTTACATTAATAAAATAATAAGTTATTTTGTAGAAGCGAGTTTGTTGCCGTTTATTGAAGTTGAGTCCACCAGTGAATATTAGAATCTACGCATCCGAGTAGCAGAAGTACAGATATTGTCACCCGGCAATATCTCTCATTTTGCATTTAATGATCCAGGGATTTGAGAGTAAAGCCTTACGACCTCGACCTCTCCTCTCCCTCTTTTTTGCACCTTGGTTCCGCCACTGAACATGGTCCTTCGAACCGGATAGTGAATACCGGAAAAACTATAGTGGTAGTCCCGGGACTGATTTGCAAAAAAGTTGTATTTTTGAAGAAAGAAAAAATCCGAAGTTTTACTTTACCCCAGTGTTTTCTTTCATGAACTAACTTGTGTGTACGCCGTACAAATTTCCATTTCACTTTAAAACTCCAGAGTTACTATAAAAGATATATTTTATGGTAAAATTTGGATCCGGAGGAGTTTACCCAAAGCACAACAAATTCACCAGAGAAAAATGGCAGAGGCATAACAAGTAGCAGCAGAGGCAGTTGAAAGACGAACAACTACCAAAAATAGGTTGAAATCTATCCAGACTGCAGTCAATAAACACGACAGTGAAGAAACCTTATTGATTCCAGAATCCGCAAGAACTCATATCACAAACATCAAAAGATATTTTCTTGAGCTGGAGACTCTGGAGTCAGTCATCAATATCAATGTCACCGGTTCCGATTTGACGCCACATGCTTAACCATTTGAATGTGCGTATGACCTAGCTACCCTACTTGAAGGGCTTCTGCAAGTCATCCTCAACAATTTCCCGAAGCTCCCTCCATCTCCTACTCCCATTGAAGTGAAACTTCCAAAACTTGACTTACCGAAATTTAGGGGCAACCTGTGTGACTGGCTCTCATTCCGCGATCTCTTCTTCGCTTCCATCCACCACTCGAAATCCTTGACGGCTGGACAGAAGCTCCAATATTTGAAGAGCTCATTAGAGGGAGAACCAGAAAGACTTCTGAAGTCTTTCCAGCTTACCGACAACAATTATGCTGTAGCTCTTTAAACATTCGAAGAGCGCTATGAGAACACCAGAGAATTCATACTCCACCAACTTTCAATCCTCACCCGTCAACCAGCAATGTCCACCGACTCCGCCGTGCAGCTCCGGACGCTGATTGACACCACTCAAGAATGTGCGAGGGCACTTGAAGTCCTCAGACAACCCGTAAACCATTGGGACGCCGTCCTCATCCACATCGTTCTGGAACGACTGACTGCAGAGAGTCGCCAGGACTGGGAACTTCATGTCAACTCTACTACTTTCCCTACATTTATCGAAACCATCGTCCAGCTGGAAGCAAGAGCCCGTGCCTTGGGTGCCAGCATCGTGAAAAGTGTGAAAATATTTACGAAGCCAAAAAGAGTTTCGTCCCATGCTGGTACCATCAATTCTCCACCCAGGTGTAAAGTGTGCAATAATGACCATTACCTAAATAATTGCGAAGTGTTCCTGAACATGAGTGTAGCTGACCGCATTAATAACGTAAAATGTTTCCGCCTGTGCTTTAATTGCTTTAGCAGCAAGCACAGTGTGGAAAAATGCACTAGCAAATATAAGTGCCGGCACTGCAGTAAGTCACACCATACGCTTCTTCACACCGAGAAGAAGTCGGAGCCTTCTGATCCTCCACCACCACCACCGCAGCCTCCAGCCTCCTCTGAAGTCGTTGGTGCTCACCAAGCCGTCGAATCAACTCAGCAGGTACTTTTTTCCACCGCTTTAATAAAAGTGTTCGACCAGAGTGGTCATCCTCATGTGTGTCGTGCCTTGCCATGTGGTGCCATTCCAGCATGGTTTCGGAGCGTCTTGCTCAACGGCTCCGACTCCCACGCCGAAATGTAAGTGTTGGAGTGTCGGGCATCGGGGAAACCAGCTGCGGAACCATCAAGCATCAAATAACAATTTGCTTCCAATCCCTGGTGGATCCTACTTTTGTTCCAGACCTTTCAGTGTACGTGCTTTTCCGTGTCACCAAAGACCTACCACTCCAGCGTTGTCTCTCAGCATGGCCAGCCATCCAAGATTTGACTTTGGCTGATCCACAATTTTTCAGCCCTGAAGCTATTGATGTTCTCATTGGTGCTGATGTCTTAGCATCCATAATGCAAGACGGAAGAAGAATGGGCCTACCCGGGTACCCCGTCGCTCAAAAATCTACTCTTGGCTGGGTGCTGTCAGGCCCCATTCCAGAATGTTCCAAAGAAATCAGTTGCTATTTCATGACTGCTGACCTCAAAGTTGCTCCAGTTCATCCATCATTTTTGTCACAAATCAAAGTGCGCCGTAAAATGGACTGGTCTAATAGCAAACAATTATTTTGTAATCCAAGTGACCCTTCTGCTAGCAGTGATGACGAAGAAGAAATTTCCAAAATAATAAAAAGTGTCTATTGTCATTCTGCTGTGCTCCATCAAACTGTTAAACTTAAGGATCCAGACCCCGTGCCATCAAAATCACCTTTAAAATCAAGATCTGTATCTGTCCGAGTTTCTACATTTCATTCTGGAGAAAATCTAAAAATTCTGTTGGACGCTGCATCATCTCAAATCTCCGACCATCCAACATCCCATTCCCAAACATTGTCCACTTCAAACCTCAAAACCATCAAAGAAGAATCAAAATCAAGTGGCTAGTGTTTTTCCCTAATGTTTATTTTGTTTGATTTCAATTCTCCAGGTTTGTAAGTAACATAATAATGAACATGTTGATCCTTATTACCAGTAATCTTACTATCACCTTAAAAATAATTCATACTTTGTGTTATAATATCCTGAGTATTTTGATTCATGCTTTTATTGATCATTATATAATGTAATTCATTCCGTTTACCATAATTATATGTGTGTTTCATTTCTCCAGTTTAATAATTCTGGAATTAATCATAATTGTCTGTCATAATCTCTAATTTATGTGTATTGTAATTCTGTTTAACTGTAAACCGTGTTAATCCAAAGTGTCATCAAATTCAAGAATTAGTTTCATCAAGACTTCAACCTTCATTTATTCGTGTTTTGTAAAAGTGCTTGATTTTCAACATCCAAATTCTACTACTTTGTAGTACTAGTACTTTGTTTTCACGATTTTTTGTGTAACTAATTAATATTAATCATTTTTGTGTAATCAATATCATTGTGTTCAATCTTGTTATTTCATTGTGTCATGTGCCTAGTTCGTAGCTACTGTTATTAACTGTAATCCATAGGTAATAATTTTCAAGAATATGCATGTTACCTTATGAAATATCGTGTATTTAATTTCCTTTAAAAAATTGTGTAATATAATATTATTAGTAAGTGTTGAGCCCATGCTCCTCCATTAGCTCAAGGGCCGGAGTATGTTTGGTATTGAACCTAAGTTTATCCAATATTTATAGTAGTTTTTTCCTGAAATATTTGAGGTCATTTCGATATTACAATATTTATTGGTTTGTAGTTCGAAATGCCATTATTTACCGTTGTAATTGTAATATTAAGTGTAATATTACTACCTTATACTAGTGTGTAGTTGACATCGACCAGATGTTTATATCTGTACTTAGATTGACATGTCAAAGTAATTAATTTGTGTCTTATCCTTAATCCCTACATTCTATGTAAAGTCGGCCGCATCGGCCGACTCCACTTCTATTCATTAATTTAACTCCTGAGTTCCTTAAATAGCTCAGCCTTCAACTTATGTTAATAACCAAATTCTAGAATAATTTACTGTTACTACTTATCAGGCTGACTCTAGTCAGCCTTGAACCAAACTCCTGATTTGTCGTGTTAACTGTTAACTTGTAATAAGTTTAGTCCACGTTGACTCCGGAGCCCTAATATACTAAAATTACATATTTATTTTTGTTATATTCAACCGTGTACCATGGGCCATGCCCATCCCATTTCTTTCCTATAAATTAGCAACCTCAACCATTACTCACTGACTTCTACTTCAATTCTCCTCTGACTAAGTACTCTGTCCTTTTTCAGTCTCCGTATCTTTTACCACTGACTATTTGTAAATTATACATTTAACTTACTTGCAAATGAAATGGAATACACACTTGTACATGATATGAATTTGATATAAAAGCCAGGCCTTATCAACATTAGGTATCAATATGTGTTTATCACACCAAAGAGAACCATCTCCTGTAAAAAAGGTAGTTGGATTAAGTTTACCAAATTTAGAAACTGACGAAGAATTAGAGGCTTCAGACAGTGAGGAGGAGGTTTCTATTACTTGGTCACGAGATAGTCCAGACTTGAGTTTTGCTTTTCATAGATTTGAAAATTTTTCGTTTATTTGGTTCACTTATATTGGGTGTAGATATTGTTTTTCTTGTATCAAAGGACAATTAACTGAGTTTTTACTTATAAATATAATTAGCAAAGATCAAGCAGTAGATAAAATTATTAATGAGATAGATATACACGGAGAAGTTCTCACACCTGTTGCATTGTCTGATTTGAATAACGTTAAATATTGCGATGAATGTAACAAGGCCTGTGTTTATCGTGCATATAATTTTGATTATTTAATTCCAGTTATAAACGACTTGATAGTTGCGCAATTGAAGGAGCTCCTTAGCCATTGGGACGAGGGAATTACAATTGAAGAGTGTGCCGAGTACCTTGAAACTGAACCACCACCAGCAGTACGTAGACGTCTGTTCTAACCTGACAAGCGCGTTGCAATGTTTGACAACGGGAATGGAGGCGATACCGGAGGGGAGGATGGCCAAACATATTACATGGATAATGCTGTTAAGCGTAAACAGCCAGTTTCAGCACGACGTAGCGGACGAGCTAGTCCCGATTTTAACTATTCTACGGGAGACGATCTTGCAAAACTGGAACTCTCTGTCAGAACCTTTGAAGAGTTCTACAGAAGCATTTCTGGATTTCCTCCCACAACTAGCCCCGTCTTTTTCAACGATGTCCTATGCCCTCGAGATTCCAGAGATGCTAAAGGACTTCTGGACTCTTTGCTTGGCGCCTTCCGATCATTCACCGGGGAGTTCCTCCTTATCGTCGGCCACGAAGACCACCTCCACGTCGTCCACTCGTGCTCGTATTCCAATGGAAGCTGCCGGTGCTCTTGGAGGAAGAAAGCAAAATCTGAAGCAATCATTCGAGGACAGATTCGGAAGTGTCTACCGTTCCGCAACATAACACGAGGGGACTGGCTCCGTATCATCCAATATTACTGTTTAGAGACCATACGGATACTCTACGTTAAACTGGGAGGAGCCCTTCGACGAGTATTACCTAGACCTTTAGGTGTACCGAAGGGATCAGGTGGAGAATCTCCCGCAGAAGGATTGGTGGCAGCATGCATTAACGAGAATGAAGATAACATACGGCGCGCACAGCGTAGTCTACAAAGCGGTAGACAGAATAAAAGAGCAAGGTCTGATCTCGGCGGAGGCAGCGGAAGTAAAGGACGGATCATCAAAGAAATTGAAGCAATATTAACTACTTATCCAGTCACTCCTCTTCAAAATTTACCTGTATCTAAACATTGGCTTGATAATGAAATTCTTATGTATAAGCGTGATAATGATAAAACTGTGAAAGATGTATTAGAAACGTGGGCGGCAAAGATGGTATTGTGGACAATTAAAGATTTCTGGTATTTTTATAATACCGAGGGTTGTAAACCTCAATTCTATTCTGGTAGTAGACATGTAGATGATGTGTATTATACTTTATCCAAGTCTTTAGAAGTTGTTGATATACTACTTAATTTTCAATTTGGTTATGAATATGATTCTATTGTTAAATTTCTAACTGATGTATATAATATTTGTGAAATGGTTATTCGTAAACGAAATGCTTTGTCTGTTTTGTCACCGCCTTCAGCAGGTAAAAATTGTTTCTTTGATATTGTATTTGGAAATTATATGATTACTGGTCAACTCGGTATGGCTAACAAGTCTAACGGGTTTGCATTCATGGAAGCTGTGAACAAAAGAATACTTGTATGGAATGAACCTAATTACGAAGCGGCTATGACCGATACTATAAAAATGATTACTGGTGGTGACCAATATACTGTAAGGGTAAAGGGCAAGCCTGATGGCTCAATCAATAGGACTCCTATCTTTATTTTAACAAATAATGTTGTGAACTTCCTGAATGATCCTGCATTTAGTGATAGATTATGCCAGTACCGATGGTCTGCTTGTCCTGTACTAAAGCAATAAAATAAGAAACCTACACCTTTATGTCTGTATCCACTTATGCTAAAATATGGGATAATAAATGAATAAAAATTTCTGCATTTACATTTCGTGTTTTTATTGTCATATATTTCACTGCATAATTACAATAAGTATTCACATACTATATTTATAATGCCTTATTTTTCATTTGGGAATGCTTGTCCTGTGTTAACTCCAGTACCACGTAGTACTTGCATATGCCCTTCAGGAGCTACATTAGATATAGTCCATACAACTTTATCTACTGCAGGTTCCCACGCTGAAGTTCCATAGGGCCGGGTTGTATGTTCACGCCACATTGTTGTCATTTCCGCTGTAACTTCCCATACTGCTTGTGTGTCAGTCCACGAAGTAGGCAATACAGCATTAGTAGTAGTTGTAATTTTTGGCACTGGTAGAATTCCCACATGAAAAGACGGCTGTGTTTTGTAGGTTGTAACATTATCTATGCCACGTACAATATACTGCGACTTTTCTATACCATCAGTATATGTGAAATCAGTGACGTCAACACGTTCTTGTCGTGTCTGTCCAACACCAAAACTAGATTCTCCCCATTCATTGATTTCCAATTGTTTCCCAGGTCTATAGCCTGCTCCACCACCCACTAGCAATTCCCCTTTAGGGGCACCCCAGTCAACATGTTTTGGCATATTCTTCAAAATTCCCATTTCTGGCGTGTAAGTATATTCGGCCACGCCTTCCATTCCAAGATCAGCAGCATTTTAGCGATGAACATGCGCCATTAGATTAGGCCACCCGCTTGCTTGAGCTGCATTGTTTGTTGTGCCTTTTTCACTTACCATTGTAAAATATCTATTCAACACTATAGGGAAACCAAGCTGGGAAGCAGGTATGCTTGATAGGCTGTCACCATCACCCCCATACATGGCTGTATAAATATTACTTGACACAACCTGTTGTGTAGCCGACGTTGGTTTCATGGTTTCTTTAGCATCATATGTATATGACGCGTTACCTCCATATCCAGTCAAGTTCAATCCAATGGCATGCACTCCAATTTTAGTTTCATTCAATGTTGCTAGTTGGGTGGCGCTGGAAGCTGTTTCAAATCCAACACGTACGTTGCGTTGGGACACTGTCACCTTAACACCTAAACAGGTTTCACCGGGATTTAAAATTGCAAACTCCTTGGGCATTAAATAAAACCACACATTGTCAACAGGTAGAGCAGCCAAAGATGTTGTTAAGAAGCGTTTGTCTTTATTGTCACCACTACCCGAAAACGCGACATTTGCCACTCCATGTGTTAAAAAATGATGCACTTTTTTAAAATGACGAGTGTAACTTCCATGGTAATTAGTTGGGCGATCCACGTATGACACAATATTACCTTGTTCACTTTTGTCTGGGTTGGTTGGAAATATGATATAGACGATCTAGTATAGTAGTACTGTATGTAGTGTACTAACCAAAATGGGATTCCTAAGTATAGAAATAGATACTACAAGAAGACTGGGAAAATTAATAGAAGGTAAAACGCGACCGATCAGTGTCAAGTTCATAACAGTAAGAGACCGACTATTGATTTCTTCCAACAAACTCAAATTAAAGGACACCTCGAACTTCAAGAGAGTTTTTATTAATGCTGAATTACCTCCCCGTGTTCAGAAACAAAAACAAATTGAAAGATTGCAAAACCCAAAGCCAAAAGCAACGCAACACACAGAACTAAAATCACAGAATACGGACGACGGAACAGGGGAGACTGAAATGGACTTAACCAACAACCTGAATTCAGGAAACTCGACATAGGATTTCGGCCGGCCTCTGCAACCCTTCAAAAATGTACAAACAAATGACAAGAGTGGACCTTCCCACTGCACAAATAACCTATTACCTGACATAGCATGGCTAACAAACAGGAAGAAACACGATGACTTATTTAATTTGGAGAATATTTTTTACTAGAATGTAAACGGATGTGTAAGTAATTTAACTCAAAAACAAAACGTTATTATGACTTTAATGCCAAGTATATTTTGCCTGAGCGAAACGTGGATGACATCAGACCTAAAGTTTCTCCCACATATAAACAGCAACTATGAAATTCACCAAACATATGAAACCAAAGACTCCAAATTTGGAAGATCAAGTGGAGGATTGATTGTGGGGATTGCAACAAAAATAGCATTGAAATGGAAAGTTAAAAAGGCTCAAAATTTCACGTCTCTAAAATCCGTATCTAGGAAAACAAGAATTATACTAACATATATACCCTCATCATATAAATCAGACAAAATCCTATCTCAAGTAATATCACAACTCAAAAACAATGGACTAATAATTGGAGACATGAACGCACGCTGTGCAAGCATTACTAAAGGTCGAATTAAATATAAAACTCAAAATCGTGGTCTTCAACACAATCGAATATCCAAAGACAGAAGTCACAATAAAAGAGGAGAAATACTCGCATTAAAAATTTGTGAAAAAAACCTTGTAATAGTTAATGGCAGAACTTTCTCTGATCCTAATGAAGAGCCAACATATACAAAAGGAAACGGATACAGCCAAGTCGACCTCTGCCTAGCCACACAATCCATTATACCAAAACTCAAAGATCTAACTGTCACCACAGACCCTCACTCAGATCACGGATACATTTTAATCGATATCAATTTGAAGGTTCAAACTAAAACCGAATGCGGTAAATACTCACAAATTTCTTGGAACTCTGCACACTCTCAAGTATTTAAATCGAAGATAAACAAACACAGTTCAGAAAACATTAAAACCTACGAAGAGCTTGAATCGACAATAATAAAAGCAGCAACTGATTCTGGCATGTGTAAAAGTATCCCGTTTCAGAAAAAAACAGTAATTGGACCAAGGTGGTTTGATGGAAAATGCAACGAACAAAAGAGAATTTGTAACATGCTAACCCGAAACATACGAAAAATTAAATGCTCTAGGGATGCAGGTGGTATAGTTCAGCACGTTAACAACTACACTAGGGCTCGAAAAGTGTATTTAGATCTGATTCAAGAAAAGAAAATTGACTACTACAATAAAATAAGGGAGAAAATTTCTAATTCGAAAACATCTAAAGAATTTTGGTCCGCAGTAAACAAATTGAGGCCTTGTAAACATGTAGCAATCAACAATAACATCTCGAAAGAATCTTGGCATGATCAATACTCAACCGTGTTTAGTCCAATTATACATCAAGCCCCGTTTGTTCCAAATTTGGATATCCAAGCAGAAAATAATATATTAGACCAAATTAATTTACCTAAAGAAGTAAAATCAGCCATCTCTAAGCTAGCAAATCATACATCCCCTGGGAGCAATGGAATACCAAACGAAATTTGGAAAAATATGGGAACTGCTCACATTGAAACATTAACATCAATATTTAATGACATTTTACATACAAAAAAGGTCCTGGAACGATGGCACGAAATAATTATTGTTCCAATTTACAAGAAGGGGGACAAAGAAGTCCCATCAAATTACAGACCGGTCTCACTTCTTAACACATCGACTAAGCTATTTACAATAATTTTAGCCAATAGGCTGTCAGCATGGTGCAAGCATAACAATAAACTTAAGGAAAATCAAACGGCTTATCAAAAAGGGACTGGCTGCCAAGACAACATTTTTCGACTAATGGCAATTATTCAGAAGTCGCTGAATGTGGCCAATTTTGACTAAAAAAGGAACGCTTGGTGTCACGCGGTATCAAAAAATTGCAAATTTCACTCATTAAAATTTTTTTCTGTAAGCCTCTTAGGATGCCTTATTATGCCATTTTGCACATTATTTGTTTTAACTGTAATTTTGTACAGAAAATAAGTTTCAAATTGCAAATAAACGTTGTGTTTGCACTTTTGGGAAATACATTTGTTTTCTTAACCAGGAACTTTACAGCTTGAAACAGTGGCTCATCACGTAGGCACAATCAAGAGGTACATTTTTACAATGCTAACGTTTTGTGTGTCTGCAATAGCCACAGCGCTACAGAACCGTCAATTTCACTTAAAATTACTGTGTTATTCAAAACTTAATTTGATGCTGCCACTAAAAATTCAACACGCATAGCAATTTTCGATATTTCAATCTGGAGCCCAAGATACTTTGCAGAAGTATGTGCAATTAAAGAGTTTTGCAAGTCCTAGTTCACCTAACTTTTAGAAACAATTACATTTAAACGTTTATTTTTAGCGTTGCGCCGCTATTTCAAATTTAGGCGTACAATGTTTTTTTAAATTCAAATATACTGACCCTATGCGCCGGTGAATAGGCATTCTTGCCTAAGTCCAGTCCAGGACTAAGAGCATTAGTGCCTAAGTCTATGCGTTTTTTGAACGCACATTAGCACAAGTCGACTGAACCGTGCAGATTTGAACAGGATTTTTATTAACTTGGGCAAATGTGCTTTTAAGAAACGAATGAACTGAGGCAGTAATGCTTTTAGTATTGGACTAGATTAAGGGCGAAAACTTTATTCACCGGCGTATAGCTTAAAGCGTACACAATCACAATTTGCGTAAAAATGCAGACACATGAAAAATTCACATGACAAGTCAAGCATTTATTTTTTCAAAGTTGCCAAAAGTCTCAAAACCTATAAAAATAAAACTTACGCGGAATAAGAGTGAGTATCACATTTGCACCTTCTCTTGTTATGCATAAATATCAATAATTTAAGTGCAGTCAGGCAACATATAAATGTACTGGTGAAAATTCATCAGGCTTGCAAAAAAAAAGAGTTAACTAAATTTGGCAATTTTTTTTCGACAAAAAATCGTAGCTTATCACTAATTTGTGGCTTTATGAGTGGCTTTGATTATTTTATGCGATATGGCGGTTAAAAAAAATATTTTAAATTTCACAAGAACACAAAATTTTAGTTTTTGCTGTTAAAACTATTATGTGTAAGCCATCTTGAAATTTTTGACTCGCAAAACTTTTTAAACAGATATTTTAATGAAAATCCAATAAAGCACCCAGTGAAGTTTTGTAGCACTCACAATTCAACTTTAGCGTTGTGGTCAATTTTGACTAAAAAAGGAACGCTTGGTGTCACGCGGTATCAAAAAGTTGCAAATTTCACTCGTTAAAATTTTTTTCTGTAAGCCTCTTAGGATGCCTTATTATGCCATTTTGCACATTTTCTGTTTCAACTGTAATTTTGTACAGAAAATTAGTTTCAAATTGCAAATAAACGTTGTGTTTGCACTTTTTGGAAATACATTTGTTTTCTTAACCAGGTACTTTAGAGCTCAGAACAGTAGCCTATAGCGTAGGCACAATCAACAGGTACATTTTCTAAATGCTAATCTTTTGTGTGTCTGCAATAGCCACAGCGCTACAGAACCGTCAATTTCACTTAAAATTGCTTTGGTAATCAAAACTTATTTTAATGCTGCCGCCAAAAGTTTTAAAAGCATGTCAATGTACAGTACGTCAATCTAAAGTCTATAAAACTTTGCACAAGCATGTGCAATTAAAGAGTTGTGCAGCATTTTTTCCTAAGTCCAGTCTAAGACTTAAAGCATTAGTGCCCAAGTCAAAGCGTTTCCTAAGTGCACATTTGCACAAGTCGACTGAAATGTGCAGGTTTGAACATGGTTTGCATGGAATTCGGCAAATGTGCTTCTAAGAAACAAATGGACTTGGGCAGTATTGCTTTAAGGACTTGACTGGACTTAGGCCAAAATGCTTATTCACTGGCATATAGCTTGAAGCGTACACACCTACAATGTGCGTAAAAATGCAGACACATGAAATATTGACATGACAAGTCAAGCATTTATTTTTTCAAAGTTGCCAAAAGTCTCAAAACCTATAAAAATAAAACTTACGCGGAATAAGAGTGAGTATCACATTTGCACCTTCTCTTGTTATGCATAAATATCAATAATTTAAGTGCAGTCAGGCAACATATAAATGTACTGGTGAAAATTCATCAGGCTTGCAAAAAAAAAGAGTTAACTAAATTTGGCAATTTTTTTTCGACAAAAAATCGTAGCTTATCACTAATTTGTGGCTTTATGAGTGGCTTTGATTATTTTATGCGATATGGCGGTTAAAAAAAATATTTTAAATTTCACAAGAACACAAAATTTTAGTTTTTGCTGTTAAAACTATTATGTGTAAGCCATCTTGAAATTTTTGACTCGCAAAACTTTTTAAACAGATATTTTAATGAAAATCCAATAAAGCACCCAGTGAAGTTTTGTAGCACTCACAATTCAACTTTAGCGTTGTGGTCAATTTTGACTAAAAAAGGAACGCTTGGTGTCACGCGGTATCAAAAAGTTGCAAATTTCACTCGTTAAAATTTTTTTCTGTAAGCCTCTTAGGATGCCTTATTATGCCATTTTGCACATTTTCTGTTTCAACTGTAATTTTGTACAGAAAATTAGTTTCAAATTGCAAATAAACGTTGTGTTTGCACTTTTTGGAAATACATTTGTTTTCTTAACCAGGTACTTTAGAGCTCAGAACAGTAGCCTATAGCGTAGGCACAATCAACAGGTACATTTTCTAAATGCTAATCTTTTGTGTGTCTGCAATAGCCACAGCGCTACAGAACCGTCAATTTCACTTAAAATTGCTTTGGTAATCAAAACTTATTTTAATGCTGCCGCCAAAAGTTTTAAAAGCATGTCAATGTACAGTACGTCAATCTAAAGTCTATAAAACTTTGCACAAGCATGTGCAATTAAAGAGTTGTGCAGCATTTTTTCCTAAGTCCAGTCTAAGACTTAAAGCATTAGTGCCCAAGTCAAAGCGTTTCCTAAGTGCACATTTGCACAAGTCGACTGAAATGTGCAGGTTTGAACATGGTTTGCATGGAATTCGGCAAATGTGCTTCTAAGAAACAAATGGACTTGGGCAGTATTGCTTTAAGGACTTGACTGGACTTAGGCCAAAATGCTTATTCACTGGCATATAGCTTGAAGCGTACACACCTACAATGTGCGTAAAAATGCAGACACATGAAATATTGACATGACAAGTCAAGCATTTATTTTTTCAAAGTTGTTAAAAGTCTCAAAACCTATAAAAATAAAACTTACGCGGAATAAGAGTGAGTATTACATTTGCACCTTCTCTTGTTATGCATAAATATCAATAATTTAAGTGCAGTCAGGCAACAAATAAATGTACTGGTAAAAATTCACCAGGCTTGCAAAAAAAAGAGTTAACTAAATTTGGCAATTTTTTTCCGACAAAAAATCGTAGCTTATCACTAATTTGTGGCTTTATGAGTGGCTTTGATTGTTTTATGCAATATGGCGGTTATAAAAAAAATTTTAAATTTCACAAGAACACAAAATTTTAGTTTTTGCTTTTAAAACTATCATGTGTAAGCCATTTTAAAATTTTTGGCCTGCAAAACTTTTTAAACAGCTATTTTAGTAAGAATCTAACACAGCACACTGGCGAACTTTTGTAGCACTTACAATTTCACGTTTGCGTTGTGGCCAATTTTGACTAAAAAAGAAACGCTTAGTGTCACGTGGTATCTGAATTTTGCAAATTTCACTTTTTTCAATTTTTACTCTGTAAACCTCTTAGAATGCAAAATCATGCTGTTTTGCACATTGTTTGTTTTAATTGTAATTTTGTACAGAAGATTAGTTCCAATTAGCAAATAAACGTTGTGTTTTTACTTGTTTTAAATCCATTTGTTTCCAAAACTAGATACTTACAAGCTTAGGTCAGTAGCTCATTACGTAGAAACAATAAAGAGCAACGTTGTTTTTTGTTTACTTGTTGCGTGACTGCAGTAGCTACAGCGTTACGAAACCTTAAATGTCACTCAAAATTTCTTTGTTAATTAAAACTTATTTTGATGCTGCCGCCTAAAGTTTTAAACACAAAGCAAAGTGCAGTACGTCAATTGCAAGCCTTTTAAAATTTGCACAAGCATGTGCAGATAAAGGGTTGTGCAACTGCTAGTTCAGCAAATTTTAAAAAACAATTACATTGGAACGTTTATTTTAAACGTTACGCCGCTGTTTCGAATTTAGAAGTCAAATTTGTTTTTTAAATTCAAAATTCACTAACTTTATAGCTAGGCGCGTACACACTTACAATTCGCGTAAAAACGCTGGCACATAACATTTTCGCATGACAAGTCAAGCATTTATTTTTTTATAGTTGACAAAATTCTCAAAACATACAAAGCTGAACATTACGCAAAACACGAGTAATCAGCACATTTGCACGTTCTCTTATTTTAAATAAATATAAATACTATAGAAACAGTTAGGCAACAAATAAATGTACTGGTGAAAATTCATCAGGCTTTCAAGAAGAAGAGTTAACTAAATTTGGCAATTTGTTTCCAACACAAAAAATTGCAGTTCATTAACACTTTATTGCCTCATAATACGCTTAGATTATTTCATGCAATATGGCGGTTAAAAAACTAAAACTATTTTAAATTTCACAAAAATACAACAAAATTTTCGTTTTTGCTGTTAACCCTCTCATGTTTAAGATATTTTAAAACTTTTGGCCTGCGAAACTTTTCAAACATCTATTTTAGTAAAAACCCAATAAAGCACACAAGTGAACTTCTGTAGCACTCACAATTTGACGTTGGTGTTGTGGACAATTTTGACTAAGAAAGAAACGCTTGGTGTCACGTGGTATCTAAAATTTGCAAATTTCACTTTTTTAAATTTTTTTCTGTAAACCTCTTGTAATGCATAATCATTTCTTTTTGCACATTTTTTGTTTTAACTGTAGTTTTGTACAGAAAATTAATTCCAATTTGCAAATAAACGTTGTGTTTTTACTTTTTTAAAATCCATTTGTTTTCTTAACCAGGTACCTTAAAGCTTAGGTCAGTAGCTCATCACGTAGACACAATTAAAAGCAACGTTGTTTTAATGTTTACCTGTTGCGTGTCTGCAGTAGCTACAGCGCTACAAAACATTAAATGTTATTCAAAACTTCTTTGATAATTGAAACTTATTTTAATGCTGCTGCCCAAAGTTAAAAACGCATACCAATGTGCAGCACGTTAATCCAAAACCTGTAAAAATTTGCACGAGCATGTGCAATGAAAAAGTTGTGCAACTGCTAGTTCAGCAAATGTTTAGACACATTTACATCCAGACGTTTATTTTTAACGTTTCGCCGCCGTTTCAAATTTAGGCGTCCAATTTGTTTTTTTAAATTCAAATTCACTGACTTTATAGCTTGGCAAGTACACACCTACAATTTGCGTAAAAACGCAGGCACATAAATTTTTTACATGACAAGTCAAACATTTATTATTTCGAAGTTGACAAAAGTCTTAAAACCTATGTAGCTAAACATTACAAAAAACACAGGTAATGTGCACGTTTGCACCCTCTCGCATTATGCATATATATAAATAATATTAGTGCAGTAAGGCAACAAATAAATGTACTAGTGAAAATTCACCAGGCTTACAAAACAAAGGATTAACTAAAGGCAATTTGTTTCGGAAACAAAAAATTGCAGTTTATTAACACTTTATCGCCTCATGAATTGCTTAGATTATTTTATGCAATATGGCGGTGAAAAAACTAAAACTATTTTAAATTTCACAAAAATACAAAATTTTAGTTTTTGCTGTTAACCCTACTATAAGTAAGTTATTTAAAAATTTTGGCCCGCGAAACTTTTTAAGCAGCTATTTTAGTAAAAATCCAATATAGCACACTAGTAAACTCTTGAAGGATCCGCAATTTGACGTTGGTGTTGTGGCCAATTTCGACTAAAAAAGAAACGCTTGGTGTCACGTGGTATCAATAATTTGCAAATTTCACTTTTTTCAATTTTTTTCTGTACACCTTTTGGAATGCATAATCATGCCATTTTGCACATTTTTTGTTTTTACTGTAATTTTGTACAAAAAATTAGTTCCAATTTGCAAATAAACGTTGTGTTTTTACTTTTTTGAAATCCATTTGTTTTCTAAACCAGGTACTTAAAAGCCTAGGTCAGTAGCTTATTACGTAGAAACAATATAGAGCAACGTTGTTTTTTGTTTACTTGTTGCGTGTCGGCAGTAGCTACAGCGCTACGAACCCTTGAATGTCAAACAAAATTGCTTTGTTAATTAAAACCTATTTTGATGCTGCCCGCCAAAGTTTGAAACGCATAGCAATATGCAGTACGTCAATTTAAAGCCTTTAAAAAGTTTGCACATGCATGTGCAACTAAAGGGTTGTGCAACTGCCAGTTCAGCAAATTTTTAGGAACAATTACAATGGAACGATTATTTTGAACGTTGCGCTGCCGTTTTGAATTTACGTGTCCAATTTGTTTCTTAAATTCAAATTCACTGACTTTATAGCTTGCAGCGTACACACCTACAATTCACGTAAAAACGCAGGCATATAAATTTTTCACATGACAAGTCAAGCATTTATTTTTTCAGAGTTGAAAAAAGTTTTAAAACATATAAAGCTAAATATTACGCAAAACACGGGTAAACAGCACGTTTGCACCATCTTCTATCATTCATAACTATAAATAATCTAAGTGCAGTCTAGCAACAAATAAATGTACTGGTCAAAATATACTAGGCTTGCATTAGGAAGTGCTAACTTGTACAGTCGTATCTTTTCAAAGCCGATTATTAAAGGTGCGTCTAATTTGGTGCACTACATGATCCAAGTCCATTTCTTCTGGTTTTTTTATTGGCATATAATGTGCACACATTTTTAACAGGCGTATGTTCATGTATTCATAGTCTACAATTTTGTTGTATTTTTCTATGTCAAAATCGAATTCAGATTCGAAGACGCTATTGTAAAACTTGTCGTGTTGCTGCAAGCAACAAATTTGTAGAAAAGAATGCAGAGATGTTGTATTTTAAATCTTATAAAAATCATACAACAAGTGTAGGAGCTAGAGCGCTTTGAAATTCGAAAAAGTCGATATTTTTGAAATTGCGCTCCAGCTTGTGGCCGAACAAAGTATTTTGCAGTCAAACGACTATACAAGCAAAGGTCACTTATATATCTAGTATACGTTTTGGGTAGTTTTGCTTCATTCTGTAGTTTCAAGTAATAGAGGTTCCCATTTTAGAGGTGCAGGGAAGACAGCTACAAAGTTAGATTGGGTGTTTCTCGTATAATTATTGTTTTGCTGGTCACTTGTTATCGTCATGTAGATACTTTAGCTACCTGCTGGGTCTTGATCTAATCATTAACAGCAGTGTTTGTCTAACCTTCTGCGTTTGCTGTTGATATGCTGTTTGATAGCAATGGTAAAATATGAAATAAACGGTGTAAAATTCGTGTTGATTCTTGAACTCTACTAAGCTCTTCTTTATAAAACGATCCAGTAATGCTGTTGTGATTAAAATCTTTCAAAAAGTGTGTTATCGGTATGGTTTTCAAGCTAACAGTCTTCACAATAAACCACTCAAGGATAACATTCTGGTTGTAGCCTGGATAAGAAATAGAAATACATTGACTTGATTGTTCGCAAGTCTTCCTATTTATACAAGTTTTATTATCTGGTATTATAACTCACGTGATACGCTATATTATACTTAACTTTCTTAAATTTTAATTTAGTGAAACAAATTTGCACGCGGTCGTCAGATCAAAGTACATAGTTCTTCATATATCGTTTTAATTCGAATTGTTCACGCTATTGAGCGACATCTAAATCGTTGTATAAAACGTGTTGTTGTTCGTTTTACAGAAAATATTTCAAGGATGCCATTTGTTTGCTTTTCAGTTATGTACCTGGCCACCTTCTCAAAAATTGTCCTACACAAGCAAATAAACATTGTGTCAAAGTATGTGCATCAACTAAATATTAGGTTTTGCATAGCAAACTTGTTAGTTTGTGTGTATCTCAGCTGACCTTATGACTCTTTTTACAATACTTGATTTGGTCTCACTATAAGTATTAGAATAGTTTATTTTCTTGCTCCTCAAAATCTTGCAAAACGACTCTGCTCAAAATTTAGTGCCTTAAAGTAACAAATTAGTATTTTTCATTGTAGTAAGCCTTATATCTTGTATTATGTTGTATTGTACAAAGAAGTATAGAGGCATTCGGACATATCATCTATAGCATTACTCTTTACTTTTAGTTTGCCATATGATTCAAAGGTCCTGCAATAGAGTATGAAACTAGATCGCATTGGGCTCCTCATCACTTGCCTATCCGTACTTACTGCTTCGAAGGAAATAGGATAGAAACTAGAAATTAAAGCAATCAAATTGAATATTACAGCCGTTAGAGATTGCGGTAGGGAAATGCTCTTCAGCATCAAAACTATTTAATCAAGCACAGGTTCAGTATATTGAACATCCCCGTATATGCACAAGCGAAAATCACCTCACAAGTTCATAGACAGTATTTGTTCTCTGCACCCTGCACAGTTACGTCAAGTATACCGACACAGCATAAAAGTAAGTGGAGACTTGGGGTAGGGTAGAAGAGAATTGTCTGCTTAACTATATTGCAACTATACCTAAGTACCAGGAAACAGCTGCTGGCAAGCTGGACACGCATTTTTATACGACCGTCTACGTCTCATACACACATTTGAACAGCCGTATACTGAGACCCCTGAATTGCTCACAAAAAACTCTTAAACCTTCCCTCCCCACCAAGCCCTTCCACAACACTAACTTCTGCGCAACGAGACGTAAAAGCATCACCTGACTAAGAATTCCCTCATACAGTTCAAAAAGAAACGTCAAGATATCAAGGAAAGAGCACTGTTCCTTTTGGCCACGAAGTCAGGCTGTAAGCCTTATATATAATACCTAAATTTATTTAAAACGTTTGAGTTGGTTGTACGTTACCTCATTAGCTTTATGTAGCTAACCTTGATCTGTGATTAAATAAATTTGTGTTATTTTTGCTTCTTGAAATATGCTTTTTATTGCTTTGATTACTGATTCTGGTCTCTTGTTCTTTATAAATCTACAATAAAGCTTCTTGAAAAAAGCACCAATGCCAAAGAGTATGTTTTTAAATCCAAAATTCACTTAAAATAAGACTGACTCTAAAATTTTTAAATTCACGCAGAATTATTTTTCTGCCATGTTAACGATGATTGTTCTGCGTTTAAATTTTTTTCTAATAGGTCTGTGTAGACTATTTTTATTATTAAATGACAGGGGTTTGGTCCCGAAGAGACTAACGCCGCCGAAGCCTTTATAGTTATAGCCTATTGCAGACTCCTCCTCAAATAATAGCAGACAAAACAACATCAAATCGCAAGCGTGCCAGTAGAGCGCGATAACGCCAATAACTGAGCCACCGACGCCTGACCTAACATATCCAACGATGTAAGACACCCCCCAAGATAGAGGTTTCTCACAAGTACAAAGGCAGGGCACACAGTCAAATAGTGAATTGGTGTATCATCCTCCTTCCCACAGTGCACGCACGTAGGGGAGTCCAACACTCCAATCCTCCAACCGTGAGCTACCCAAGCCCCATGCCCCGTCACTAGCCCAATCAACCATTTAATTGATCTCTGGAATAACGCACCAACGACGCATTGCCGTAAAGCGGTGCCGATATCCAGAGCTTGGCCTGTCTACAGTTGCGTAGTCCAGTCCATTGTATTTCATGCTCACGTCTAGCCCAATGCGCAATTGCGCAGAGAACAGCGGAGAGTGGGACTTAAACGATTAGTTTCAGACCAAACTGCTTAACGCAACTCCCATCATGCGAAGCCTTTGCCAGCCCATCTGCCTCCTCATTACCTCTGAAACCCGAGTGCGCAGGGTTTCATACTAACACAACCTCACAACTTCTCTCAGCGAGTCTGCTGAGGTTAGTGTGACAGTCCCACACGACACTCGGGACAGTGTACGGCCTGGACAGTGCTCGCAAAAAACTCTGACTATCACTGAATACTCGGACCGGAAGATACTTAGTGTTATTCTCCAGCAGCGAATGAGCCGCCAAGAAAATACTAAGGGTCTCACACTGGAATACAGAAGCATGTGCACTAAGATACACAGACGAAGCCATAAGGGTTACTTCCTGATTTCTGTCCTCAATCACAACCCCACAGCGAGCATTATTACCATTACGTGAGCCATCAGTAAAGCAAATCACCCTACCCCCCAAAAGAGATAGATCACAAGCCGAATCCACTCGCGACCCCAGTTCAACAGTTAACCTCCTGTTCTTCAGGCTCCTATACGTCCAGTCCACTTATAATTAGGTTATGAGACGTAAATAGGAAAAATTCTATATTAGTAATTAAACTTAAAAACGTTGACAGCTTTTGAGTTAGCATGCTCAAATAATTCAAGTTTAGTAATTTTCATTAGAAACTTATTTGTGTCTAAAGTCAACAAATTCTCAAATTTCCTGTATGAACAATCACGATCAGAGTGAATAGTCACTGAATGCAAAACAGAAAGTACAGCCCATTTAAAGCATTCATTATCATAATTCTTAACGTTCACAACGCAACAAGAACTAATGACTTTTTGAGGCATTTTAACAGAACAGGACTAAGCAATTGGGTTGTATTTATTTATACGTTATTCAAGGCCTTTAATAACGCACACAGTCTAACTAGAGCCAAACTTTTCATATTTATCAATTTGACTTTGTATGTCAAATACAAGCTCTCTATAGGCTTTTTGAACAACGTGTAGGTTTAAAACTACAACAACGTAACAATTCATATATGTATCTTTGTACTTAAATGTGTTATTAAGTAAAGCTTTACAATAGGGGGTTTGCGCGCTTGCCGTAACATTATATTTCGTAAAACGCAAAACGCAAAATAATTGTTTTTACGTTTTAAAATTTTGCGGATCATTTTGCGTGTCATAGTTTGCGCAGTTTTAGGTTAAACGTAAAAGTTGTTATTTTTTAAAATCAACGGATTTGGAAGGCTACTATAGGTATCCATTGCAATATTTGTTACGTATGATATTGCGTGGACGTTGTTTGAACACCGCTGCCGTATAAAATAACGGCCGTAAATTATCATTTTTCACGCAAAATTTTATTTCTACGTTTTGAGGGCGGAGCTTACTTAAAATTTACGTTTACGTTTACGTTTTTTATTTTTACGGAAAGTGCGCAAACTGCCTAATATCAATAGTTGAAGCGTTATTTTTATAGTTCTACAATACATAGCAAATTTAAATTTAATTTATTGCAGTTTGCTCACATAAAATGAGTTAATAATAATTTTACTTACCACCAATGGATTTAAAACATAATTAATCGGCATAGCGTCAGTATCTAAGTCCATAAATGGAGTCGTAGCATCAGTCCAAGGTGTGCTTTGAAGCGAGTCGACAAAACTTGGCGCTGTAAAAGCAGCTTGATTTTCCTATAATTAATTACATAATATAATATTGCATACTATAATTAAACAAAACTTGTGATTCGCATTTAGGCAGAAATCCATTACTACTGATGCAAGGTGGGACTCCGCATCCGCTGGCTGCAAATCATTAGCTTTAATGATGCTGCTGATTTCTGGTTTAATTTGCTCTACTTCCCCAGTGAAAGCAGACTCGGGTTCGCCAAGACCCTCATCTGGAACGCCAGTTGCATAATCCTGAGTAGGTTTCATCTCAGGAAATGTAGCAACAACTTCGTTTGTCTCGTCTTGTTGTTCTATATAAGTTATTTAAATTCATTTTAATCTTTGACGACTAAAATAATTTATTAGTGATTTGCGTGAAAAACGGTTATTCCAAGCTATTACCAGTCTGTGGAATGGAATAAACTGTTTCAGGTTCTGCTACTGCACCTTTAACGCCAAGTGGCTTTAAATATTGAAGATTCATTTAATTAATATTATCTGTTAATTAAATGCTGTTCCCGAGAACTTAAATTGAAATCATGTTGGCGGCATAAACATTTATGTTAATAGAAACATTAAAAAACCATAATTAGAATTTACCATCTCGATTCAGCACAACAGCCAATGTTTGGTTGCCTGATTCCAATTCCAAATCTCGACAGTCGTTCACAGCTACTAGTTGCAGTTCCATCCGAGTACCTTTGCTGGTTTTCTTTGCTCCAGCTATTCATTAAAATACAAGCATGAATTTATAAGATTATTATCCTCAGAAACATTTTTTCAATGCAAGTCACATAAATAAAATAGAGACTATTCAATTCAGTCACGTTCGTAGATGAGCTGGACTTAGAGCAAGGTGGTCTCCCCCGCCTTTTAGTTGGCGGAGGCAAGGGAATTGGAAAGTCGGAAGGATCAGCTATGTTAGATATAAAAATATAACAATTAATTCCTATATGTACATGTGAAAATAAATTACACTTGAGCTCTACGATAACAAAGAAGGGTATTAAATACAACATTACATGTACCAGACATTGATAAGCCGCTTGTAATCGTACTAAAGTTGCCAAGTGGGTCTAAAAATGAAATATTTTCAAGTAATAAGTTACTTAAAATAGTAATTCAGTAGAGTTCTTTTACATTTCTAGTAGACACAACTGTAAAATACATACAAATTTTAAATAAAATTACGTATGTACCCTTACCGCAAATGAGAATCTCAGCGTTGTTACGCTTCCTAGCAGGTTAATTGGAGCAGTGAGCTTTTGGAGGCGCTAAATAAAAATTAATAAAAAAACATTAAGCTTCACAAGCTTTTGTCAGTGTGAGCATTGTATAGTGCCCCTAGGTACTTGTTAGGAATTGGGCTTCAACAATACTACTACTACTACTATTTTCATAACGTCATATTATGCTGCATAATATATCAATTAAAACTTGCATGCCCTTCTGCTGTTGTCGCTGGCTGGGATTGATTTCACAGCTGCCGTGCACGCAGAGAAATAATCGTAAGAATTTGCCGTGGATCCTTCAAATATTTACCGTTTCTCTCGTTCAAAAACGTTTTGTATTTTCTGCTTCAAATAGTGTTGCCGTAACAAATGGTAAAAATAATTACCTTGGAAACTGCAAATAAAATGTTTGCAGTAACCTACGGTAACCACAAATTTGATAGGTAATCGTCAAAAAGTTGGAACGAAATATGGACAAAATATATTGCTGTGGAACTGCATTTAATTTTGCGGGGTATCTTACAAAACCAGATGACATATTTTATGCAAATTAATTTCCTGGCTCCCCTACTTTAAAATTTGACATTTAGAATGCTTAGTGAATTGTATCGTATCTTGCAAAAACAATTGTTTATTTTGTACACACTTTTTTACTTTATTTACTACATTGCAAAGTCACCTTTTGCAACTACTAATTTAAAAAATTATTAAACATAAATCATAATGTGAAAAAATTCTAAATAATACTAACTAAATAGTTTACACGTTGTATAACAATTTTAGCAAGGGAAACGGATACTGTGAGAAATTCCAAACTCACAGGATGGAACAAATTGTGAGATAGAAAGGTTATAGCCTAGGTGCTCGTACTCGAAGTATCCTCAAAACTGACAAACGCGTCCACATTCCACCTGCTACAACAACAATGCAATACTTTGCTTTGAAAAATTCAGTTTTTTAGTTGATACTAGAAACGAAAAAATCTCTAAATAAACAAAATGAATGATTATTTCCTTGACCCTATACGATAAATAAAGTAGGAGTTTATGAGTGAGTAATATAGAATACCTAATAAGTAATAATATTGGTAAGC
Source organism: Dicyrtomina minuta (assembly GCA_949802685.1). NCBI lineage: Eukaryota > Metazoa > Arthropoda > Collembola > Symphypleona > Dicyrtomidae > Dicyrtomina > Dicyrtomina minuta. Next base: position 698 of record CATKUY010000186.1, on the reverse strand, counting down.
AAAATTATTGAATCCATTGCCTGTAAAGTACCACCAGATATCCCGCAATCCCGATTTTCAAAGTATGTATAACAACCCCGATCTAGAAAAGCTGACTTTCAAAATAAGTCCAACAATCCTAATATATTAGGTGTACTATGCAATTAGTAGCCTAGCAGAATGACCCTTTTAAAATAAGATAATATCAATAACCTAACAAGACTTGAGATAAAACGCCCGATAAAATGACGAAAACCAAGTAATGACTGAGATGAGTAGTCAGCACAGCAACTGACTATAGTGAGTCTAAATGAGATCGAACCCTTTTGCAACTGTACTATAATATTTGTTGATTGCTTCATTACGTCACTACAGCACTGCAATCAATGCTGCCATGGCAATAAACTAATATTCTCTGTCGCTTATAATTTGCAATCTATTTTGATAAGCATCCGTCTTTTTAAATTACTATTCCCCATTGCAAATGCTAGTGTCTTATGCACAACATCAAAGTTTACCACACATACGACATTTTATCATTTGCAGTGAAATACAGTCAACTTTTGCAGCATAGCTTGCAACTTTTATGTGATCCCTAACAAAGGAAAGGGACAGTTTGACTGCTGAATTAAATTCCCAGGGCAGTGCAAAATTTGCAGAAATACCGTCATTTGCGAACATTGCCGTTGGGTACGTCAAAACTTGCAGTTGATAGCGAC
>CATKUY010000185.1:0-104911 GCA_949802685.1 Dicyrtomina minuta | reverse complement strand
TTAACACATCAGTATACCATTATTATTATTGATTTAAATAATGTATACTGTAGATACATACAGTTGCAGGGGTAGGAACGCTTAAGAAAATAATATTATATTTCAATATTCAGCTCAACTAAACAGAACAAAGTGCACTTTTAGACCTTAAGCATTGCAGAAAGCAAAGCAAAGGGAATCATTTGTGACTGACAATGTGCGTGATATGCATATTAATTAAATGTCAACTGAAGCTGGCTTCTGGTTTCTCTGGAGTCCAGTGAAAATATGACATTGAAGGTACAGGGCCAGGACAAAAAGCTGAAATAAACCTGTTGTTAGACGAATACAAGTTTTTTTATTGATTTAAGTCAAGTGGGCCGACAGTTTTTATGAGGTATATGTTTAATTGTTTGTTTGTATTGTTTTTTATAAAAAGCTTATGAATCACATTAATTTATAGGATGAGCGGGGATGCAAGTGCAAACTGCAAGTGTAAAATGCGAGGTACAACAGGTAAGCAAGTGCAGCGAGACGCAGGTTATTTATTCTGTATTTGGCAGGTACTGTATGCAGGTATTCTATTGCAGAGTAAAGGTTGATGGTAATGCAGTGTTTACATATATACATATTTTCACGTTTAATTTTGTTTAAATTTGTATAACACACACCTAAAAATATACGTACAAATATTTAAACACATGGTTTACAAATACAACAGACATATATTATTCACAGTCTAAAATCATAGTTGAAAGTACACATAATATTAACAAGTGTGCAGTCAATCTGCAGACGCTTAAATTAGTTTATGCATTTAAAAGTTCACACCTACAACACAATTTCATTTACAATATTTTTTTACTACTATTTACAAACATGTACATCTTACTAAACTATGAAACACTGCATAGTTATTAATTGATACATTTATTTCAATAATCTGTGCACTTAAATTCTAAACAAATATCATTTGTTGATTATTTAATATTTTTTTAAACTTTAATTACAACTTTAATTATAAATTAACACTTATTATTCATTACTGTACTGAAACTAGTAAGTGTTTTATGCTTTTATTTTTCTAAAACACTAAAACTATATCAATTTAATATGTTTATGTTATGGTCAACGTTTAAAATAAAATTGATTACTTGATAGTATTGTAATATATTGTTTTAAATGGTGATCAACTAGTCTATATCAGATTCCTTTAAATAGGTAAAACCTGAGTTTACTGGTAATCGTGAGTGACAGTAAAGAGATGAAGTTCGAGATAAGGGAAATCCTGCAAATATCTTTTTTTATAGTATTTTGATTTTTAGTTGTTTAACTGCTGCTTCAGATTCTGGTTTTGGTTTCTTTAAATCTTTAGAATGTTAAGGCAGTGCTCTGCGTTTTTGCTCTTGTTGCTTTCTTTAGTAACAGTTATTTCATAAGGTTCTTGAGCTGCCAGTTTAAGGTAGGTATTTTTTCAAGTAAGCAACTAAGTCGTTCATCTAGTGTGAATTTAATGATAAGGCCACTGTAATTAGGAAACTGCTAAGAATACTTTTCAGACAGATTATAATTAATGAGCATGTTCTATGCTTTAGTCAGGTAATTAAATGAAAAACAAACCCTGACTGACTTGAGGCTGCAATGTAGAGACTTCTAGTAAATAAACTTCTTGAATCTGCTTTGAGGTTTTTTAAACATGAGCTCAATCGGTTGACCCACTATGAAGATGATCTGTTATTTTGCAGCCAACAATAGGATGATCTCTTTGTTCTTGTAAGATCTTAACTGCCTATTCAATTGAAGAAAGGCTTTTCAATTGTAAGAAGGACATTTTACAATGCTTTTTTGTGTTGTCGACCTAAATAGTATAAATGTGTGTTCATGCTAGGGTTGTAAACAACACCAGCCTTACTGTTGTTATCAATAAATGCAAAATCTGAAGTTTTATAAAATGCCTAGTTTTGGGAATCAATATTAGCTGTATTCAAAGTACTTGAGGATGCACTGATCAGGTTTTGCAATAGCCTAGCCTGTTGGGTGTTGTCCAACATTTCAACGTTATTGATGTTGAAGTTCTGCAAAACTCAAGTAGGACATGTTTATTGTGACTTAGGAAAGTGACAATAAATGCGTCTTTCTACTCCGCATGAATATATTTAATATGCTAACTTTATCTAACTGCCTATTTTTAAATTGTTATTCAAATGTAGTTTGCTATGGTCTGTTGTACTGCTGAGACAATGACACTTAAGGAAATATTCAAATTCAGAAGTTTGAGTAGAAATGAAAATGATTGCTGTGAGCAACAGTGTAATTCTATTTTAAATGAGCACCAGTTTACTGTTTTTTACAGCTGCTTCTGCGAAAAATGTTGTCGTTAATATGTTTTAACTACTGTTATAAGTAGCAAAGGCTTGTGATTTGTCTCTACTTACACTAGTCCTGCCCCCTTCTTTTGTATTGAAATGAGCGCTAGGTTGTTGTGCGTCACTTTAGTATAAAGCTGTATTATTAGGTCGAAGCACTCATGTACAGAGGTTGTTAAAGTCGTTAGCCACCTTCTTGTAACCAGTGCGCATTAGTGGCTATAATGATTTTGTTTCTAATCTCATATAAAAATAAAAGGTAAAAGTAATTTTAAAATCTACTTTAACGTTTTTTTACTCGTATTTGTGAGAGTACTCTGCACAGCAATTTCAATCTAAAGAGCTTTGCAAGCAACATATTATAGAAAATTATTTGTAGTATTAACGCTATTTAATATCAAAAAACCGTCAGTTTAAAGCAAATTAAAATCTTTTCAAACATGTCCAAAACGTAACGAGCCAGCCATCATTTAAATCAATAGTATAAGTAGAAACTGTTTACAGTGCTGCTTTTTTAGAAAAATGTTAATTATTGTGAGCTGCTAATACTGTCGTCGCTATTACACAGTAAAGAAAAGCTTGCGATCGAGAAAACAATAACAAAAATACGCTTACAGAGATTTGAATTATAGACTCTATACAAACAACTTTTAATCTGTACAACTTCGAAATTGTTGTAGTGCGTTTCATAAAAGAATAGTTTTTCTCCTAACATAAATACAACAGCTTGTATTCTCAAATTTACGAGAATATTAACTTTCGCTGAAACTGCAAAATTGTGTTTTAAAAACTGATCCTTCATCAGAAAGAAATTCATCTGAACTGTCTAAAAATATATGATGGAGACATGTAAAATGCTGTTCCAGCAAACGAACTTCACATCAATTTTGAGTGGCAGCTACAAAAATATTGAATAAATAAAGACAACGTAATAAATCAGGGTCAAACCGTTTTTTATAACACCAAGATTTAGTTTTACTTGTTTTAAAGTCCTATTTTTATGCCTTTAATCTTTGACACACTGTGTGCTCTAATTGTTGTAAAAGCAAAGCTAATATAAAACCTTTTTTAGAGTGTGTTGCTTCCTTTAAGTGTGCATCCAGTTTGAAGGGCACTACATTTCCTTCTTGCTTCAAAATAAATTCTTACGCGAATAGGAATATTACTGACCAACTTAAGAACAGTATTATAGCTGCCGATAAACACAAATTTCAAAATGTCAAAGTTCTACTTTTTGACAAAGTTTCTACTGAATGCTTGAAATTACTACATTTTGTGAAAGCTTTCATGAAACTAGTGGGCACATTTTGTGCAGAGTTGCCATTTAGTGGAAGAACTGTACTTATGTTTAGAGACTTTTGTCTGTTGTTGTGTTTGAGTGTGTGAATGTTTTTGTTTAGGAGACAGTAATTTGTATTCTTAGTTCTTAGAACAGACGTCACAGGAATTGCAAGGAGCTTCTCAATCGCACAAGAGTTTTAAAACTGCGTTTGTATGAGACACACTGTTTGGGCAGAGCAAAAATGATTTAATACAACTGGAGTACTACAAGTTTCCAATGAGACTGAGATATTGGAAAGGCACCACTCTAGATCTTTGCGATTTGCAACATCGATAGCAGCACGTTTTGCAATCGGATCCTTCGGAAATTGAATTAAAAGAATTTTTTAAATTAATTCATCTCTTTAAACTAACAGCAACGTATTAGCACGCAATACGTACGTATTTTATAATTAAAGTGACAATAATTTAATTATTAAAATGTATATTATTATTTATTAATTTAGTTTGAGATTTGTCATATGTTTAAAAATATACAATTTTTTTTCAGAATTGATTGTTTTTATTTGTACAGAGATGATATAAAGATATCATGCTGGTTTTATTAAGGTTTTAGCTTCAATTAGGGAAACCAGTTTACTTTTAGAAGATCTACTTTAAATAGATTATGGCGCACGTATTATGCTAACGCTGAACTTGGGTGTGGCATCGAATCTTGCAAATAGAAGCCGAGGCACTGTTGTGGATTTAATCTTTAGCTCCGTCAAAAACAGACTTTACTTGAATGATTTTGTTGAACCTATAGTTGTAGACTTTTCAAACTACTAAGCAAACAATATTTTTGTTACCTTAAGATGACAAGGGTTGAAAATAACACATGTTGAATACTGTAAACTAGATTTATAAACAAATCAATATGTTAAAATTCAGGCATTTCTACTTGTCTTGAATTAGAGGATGACAATTGACAGAGAAATTATAGCGTGGACAACTAATGTAGCTCTTTTTCTATTTAAATGTTTTGAAAATCTTATGATTGTTGACAAAAAACTTATACAGGCCTTCAAGACTTTTGGTTATTCAGAATGAGTATGAAATGGAGCTGCGGTGAAAAGAAGAAGCCATACTAAAAGAACCTATAGTAAAAACCGAAAATCTCGTAAAGCAGACAACTAGCCAAGTAGATCGATTTTTATGAGTAAACAAATGTACCATTCTAAAAAAATATAAATGAAATTCAATACATTTTATTCTACTATGCAATGTTGTATGTGTGTATATACTCTTACATTTAATTTAACGTTGGTGAATGCGTATTATTTATTTTAAGTTTTAATTTTATATTTTTATTATAAGTTTTTTATTGTACTGAATGTAATATGTCCAACAGCATAATATTTGTAAAACTAAAAAAATCAAAAAATTTAGAAATATTAAAACAAACATTAAATGTTCAATGATGATCGAGTGCGAAACTGTGAGCGTGCTCGATATAAATCCAAAAGATACATACACACACATCATGGCTAATATACAAAAATCATATTTAAATTCTAGATTAAAAAGATCTTTTTCTGCATTGAGTAGTTTTATTAAAAACAATAAACAATTCCATGAAAATTATATGGTGAACAAAGAATTAAGTAAACTGCGATTATTTAGTTTGCATATATCAATTGAAAAAGGATTTAAACGCAGACGAGTGTTAGTCAATTTGATAAGAGAAAGTTTCTGTGCAGATCTGAAAATACTTTAAAGCAGTATGAAAAAACGTAATTCAGGATTTGCAAACATATTATTTTGGAAAGACGCGTTTAGCAAGAAGCTGTTTTGCAGATTTATTAACAAAAAAAGCCAGAATTGATAATACAATCTATGAAAAGCATTTTTTGGGAAATTCTAAATTAAAAGAATCTTTTTCTGCATTAAGTTGGTTTATTAAAAACAACAAAAAATTCCATAAAAAAGTTATTGTATACAACAAATTAAGTAAGCTGCGTTTATTTAGTTTGCATAGACCAATTAAAAAAGAATTTAAACGCAGACGAGTGTTAGTCAATATGATAAGAGAAAGTTTCTGTGCAGATCTAAAAATACCTAAAAGCGGTATGACAAAACGTAATTTAGGATTTGCTAACATATTATTTTGCATAGACGCTTTCAGCAAGAAGCTGGTTTGCAGATTTCTCAAAAATAAAAGCCAGATTCAATATTAAAATCTATAAAAAGCATTTTTCAAGAAGCTAAAATCACACAAATTTACTTGTTTAATAATCAAGTCGTTGAAAGGTACGGTAACATACTATTATGAATTCAATAGGGCATTTTTATAAACTATTAAAAATTAAACGCATTAAAATTAATATTTAAAAATTAAATGTTCAGAAACAGAAGTTTCAATGGCCATAGAATTAGGTATTACAATACTTATAGCGAAAAAAAGCAAGCATAGTAGAACGTGTAATAAAATGTCTTAGTTTTATAAAATTAAAAGTAACTTGACCACCTATTGCCTCTTTTTATAAATTTCTAATGTGCTTGTTACAGTTGTATTTTGTTTACACATCACGATTGTTTTTTTGCTTGTGATTGTGATATCACTATCACAATAACAAACTACTAAAATAGGATTTGTACAATTACAACACGCACCACAAACAACAACAAACGAGTACTAAATGATTTTGCGATCGTTCATAAATGACATCCTGAAATATTTTACACTTTAATTGGGATCGTCTGTAAATGACGTCCCGTAAATTATCATTCTTTTATACGGCTCGTCCGTGAATGACTTCATAAAAATTATTCTTGTTTAATTAGGATCGACAATAAATGAAAATTCTCACTCTCCTATTGGGATCGTCTGTAAATGGAGCCCTGAAGATTATTATTCTTTTATTGGGATCGTCTGCAAATAACGTCCAGCGAATTTAAATTCTTTTATTGGGATCGCCCGTAAATGGCATTTCGCAAATTTTCATTCTTTTATTTGAATCTTCGGTGAATGACGTCCCAAAAATAATTATTTTATTATGATTGTATATAAATAATGCTGCTAGATTATCAATATTTTGTTGCGACGGTTCATCAAAGACGCTCTGCAAATTAATAACTTTTTAGAACTCACATACTCCTGTGCACATTTTGTTAACGATAATTCTATATTTTGCTTTTCTTTTTTTATATGCTGCTGCCTAATTGACAAAATGAATAATTTATCATTGTTATTATATAAATTTTTATCAATGCCTGAACACACTGACTCTGCTAGAAACGTCTTTAGTGTTAAAATTTTTAAATAACAAAAAGTAGTTACTTATGTCGTTTTTTATACGGTTCACTTCGTAATATTTTATTATACACTAATTAAAAATACGTAGGTTTACTTAAAGTAAGTGTTAAATTAAAAAATGTCAATAAAAACTATTTTTTCCAACTTAAGTGCAGAATGCACAAGTGAACTTGGTTATTGGCATGTGTAGTGTTATTAATAGAGTTTTAAGTGTTATATTTGCTCTTGAAAATTTTAAAATGCGGTACCTACAACACTACAGTTTCTAAATTTGACAGAATCAAATTTAAGCTTTTGTTTTTATTAGGTTCCATTTATGTTTTTATTTTCAGAAAACCATCTCATAATGGAAACTATCATATTTCAATATATATTGCACCCAAAATATGATCATTTAGGTGTATAATGTGATAAAATCTACTTATCATATTTGTGTACTCACTGTAAAATATAACTTAGCATCAGGTTTATACCTTTTTTTAAACACCAAATGTTGTATCAGTAAATGATAAAAATATGTATGCATTACTCCAACTTCCTCATTTTAGTTCGTTATCTGTTTTACAATTAAATGCGTTTAACAAGCCCTGGCACGTTTCCCCAAAATAAAAAAAGATTTCCTGATTTTTAGGTTTGAAATTTTCTGGTATTTCCTGATTTTCTACCCAAAATTTTCTGCTTTTTTCTGTATTTTAGGGCTAAAATTTCTAATTATTCCTGATTTTCAACCCTTTTTTTCGGATTTAAAAAAAGTTTTAAACTAAAATAATTTTTAAAAGCCTATCTTCATACCTAAAGAATTTATTATTTCAAAACGCTTAAATTAAATGCTTTTATGTATTTTTATTATTTTATTAATATTTACTAAAATTAAAAGTTAAAACATAACTAAAACACGCCTTGATTTAAAAAATTCAAAATTTCCTGGTATTTCCTGATTTTTCAAAAATTTCCTAATTTTCCTGATTTGTTTTGATTTTTTTTTCGAAATTAGGTTCTTCAATATGCCAATATTGAATTCCACAAGCTAGTCATAGTCAAAAAGGCACTTCCTGTTTTTTCCTAATTGGCAGGGCTTGGTTATTAAATATTGTCATATATATATGTACCCTCTCACTCCTCACCATTCGTTAGTTGTGCTCTGAGTCTCAACCAACGATGAGGACGGGAACACGGGGATGAGAACTCACTTCTCTGTAGGATCTTACTCTAACAAGTAATCTTAGCTCTGTTCCTCTAATAAAATTGTACTACTGTATCTGTACAGCTATTGCACTCTAAGGCCTATTGTTCCTGCTTCCACTCTCATTCATACAGCTTTCATACAACTCGACTCTACAAGTATTTACATTTGACTAACTCTGACATGGTGGCTCATGAGAACCCTTACTGTGCACACAAAACCAAATCAATCATTATTAAAGTTTTTTTTAAAGTGACAAAAGTATAAAAGTAAACAAACAAATTACAATAAAAGTGACAAAATTTACGCGAACACTTTGAGCCTGGCTGCCCGCTTTTATGGTTAAAGTAGTCTGAGAGGAGCACTACTGGGAGAACAGGAGCCGATCTATTGGAAGTCCGGTTTCAGACCGAAATTGCGCTCGCGCTGGGGTACTCCAGGTCCTGCTTGGACCAACAGCGCGTCTTAAAAGGTCAGATCTAATTATTCAAAATGAAACCAGTAATAGTTATTAAGCGCATTTAACTCAGATTAGCTACGGTATATAGTTTTGACTCAGTTTCAGTCAGGTTTTTAGCTCAGTTCAGCTACAGTCAGTTTAAGGATCCGTCTTTAGCCTAAGTTATAATTTCCTTCTATGTAAATCACATAAAACAAACCCAGTACAGCATAATTCCCGCCACAGTTAATCTTATTAATTCAGACAACCCTCATTTCACACGTAGAGAAGTTAGAGACAATAACTTGGAATAACCTAGTATTAGCGACCTAGCCGCTCAACTACCCGAGCAACGCAGTCTCCCTCAATTTCCACCACAGTTTTATCTCATAAATAATACTACACTTATCAATATTGTGTTTTATTCCGTAGAGACTACGCAAAGCATTAAACAAAATCCCTTATCAAATATAATTCTGAATCTACCAGTTGAAAACCCAAATATTCTAAATAATACTTTACCATCAAAACCCCTATCACCAACAGCGTTAGAATTACTTTATAAAAATTACATTGATTTTTCACCTCAAAATACACCCAATAAAACAGTTTCAGTAACTAATATCTCACAATTCACAAATACCAAGACAACACCTCCACACGCACGACTTTCTTCTCTGCTAGCCGACTTTTCCCCTCGCCGCGGCTCCGTATTTCCACACCATAATCATTTTTACGACTTTAATAATTATTTTAACGCCCAAAATCACGAATTTAACATGCCACCACCTACAGTCTCGATAAATATCAATACGGTCCTCCAATGTTAAAAGCTACAATTAATAACATGAAGATTAAGGCCCTAGCAGACAGCGGAGCCTCCGCTTATCTCATAGCATCTAGACTTGTAAACCCATTAGATATAAAAACATTAAACAACGTACGTGTAACACCGTTTTTAGGCACCCCAGTGCAACCTTTGGGCATTACCACAGTTCAATTTAGCTTAGGGCGCAAAGAATTCTTGCACCCTGCCATAGTGATCCCTAACTTAGAACCTTCGTTCTTTCTTGCATCAGATTTTTTCACTCAGTACAATTGCAAAATCAACTACAAAAAACGTAAACTTCAAAGCTCCGCATTTCCAGCTATTAATTTAACATTTAATAAAAAGGTTACTCTCCAAATTAACAAGGATAATAACAACGCTACTTCCCTTCCATGCACTGTAGCCAAAACAACAGTCATTCCGCCCCACACACATCAAGCCGTCCCTACAAATTTCCCTTTTCCAGCATGAGCACACCTTTTACTAGAGCCATCTCGAGCTTATTACAACAAAACTAGACTTTTGATTACACGCGGAATCATCTCTCGAGAACAACCTTATGCTTATATATTTAATCTCTCACGCCAACCCATAACGGTTTATAACACTTCCCAAATCAGAGATTACGAAACCGAATTTAAAATCATAAATCATACCTTATTTATAAAAGACTCATCCTACAGTGACATACAGACATCCGCATCTAAACTCGAAACCTCAGATTTGGAATCTACGCACAAGCGGATCCTCACAGGAGATGAACTAAATTAATTCAACATCAATCGTGCATTAGCCCCTTCACAACACGACTCAATCATTCTCCTTCTACAGGAATTTTCAGACGTTTGTGCCTTCTCTATAGCTGAACTAAAAACAAGCACGCTTCCCCCTATGAAAATCGACACAGAAGACGCATTACCTATAAGCAACCACCATACCAAGCATCGCCACACGACAAAGAAGAAATGCGGCGTCAAATTCAGAAAATGATTGCCAACAAAATTCTGGAGCCTTCAAACTCGCCATTGAGCTCCCCATGCTTCCCAATTGCTAAGAAAACAGGAGAGTGGCGTGTGGTGGATAACTACAAAGCTCTGAATTCTGTCAACCGTGCTGATTCCTTCCCACTCTCTAGGATAGATGACGTACTCCACTTTCTTCGTGGAGCGTCTTGGTTCCACACCGTGGACCTCCGCTGCGGCTATACACAATGTGATATAGACGAAGCGGACCAAGATAAAGCCAGTATAATCAGTCCAGACGGCACATATCGCCCAAAGAAAGTCACATTTGGACCTATGTCCCCCCCTTTTTATTTCCAGCGCTGCATGGACCGAAAACTCGGCAGTTTGAAATGGCGTACGATACTTGTATATATGGATGATTGTATCGCATTTGCTACAAACTTTAATGACTCTTTATATAATCTACGTCAACTCTTCCTTCGATTCCGGCTATTTAAGCTCTCTCTAAACCCACCAAAATGTTATCTTGGCTTTCAAGAAATAACAGCGTTGGGATTCAGATTCAACAAATTCGAGATAGCTTCAGACCTATCTAAACTAGACGCGGTCCGAAACTTCCCAGTACCTACTAAAGTCAAGAACGCACGTGAATTTTATGGCCACATGTCATTCTTCAGACGTTTTATTTTTCAATTTTCCGAAAAAGCTCGACCACTTACTCGCCTTTGAAAAAAGAACGCTAAATTCATATGGGGAAGTGCACAACAACAGGCATTGGACACATTAAAAAATGATTAACTCTCAGCTCCGGCCCTCGCTCATTTTCATGAAACCCTTCCCTGCATAGTTACATGTGACGCATCCAAACATGCAGTTGGAGCTTTTATTTCCCAAGTTATTGATGGGGTATCTCACCCATTCGCCTTCGCCTCCAGGTCACTCACACCCGCGGAAACGAATTATAGTGTCGGAGAAAAAGAATTATTGGCTTGCGTTTTTGCCGTTTGCAAATTTAGAAAATATTTACACGGCCACAAGTTTTTATTACTTACGGATCATTGCAGCCTGCAATGGCTCAAATTAAAAACGGATCCCAGCACTCGCCTTGCTAAATTCCTTATTAAACTACAAGATTATGACTTTGACATTAAATATAAGCCTGGGAAAGAAAAATTCTGTCGCGGACGCATTTAGCTGAAATCCACATACCCAAGGCACAATAGAAGACGAACTCGAAGACACCAATATACCTACATACGCAGCTTAAATCTCTCTCTCACGGCCAGATCCTATCACTAACATCGCAATTAAAACCATTATATCCGCGCAAAAAAATGATCTAGCTATTTAGAAGCTCCTTCAATCCAAGCAAGCTTCTAAAATTACCACTAATGACAGCGGTCTGCTATACTTACAACAACCTCATAAAGCACAACCATTACCTCTAGTGCCCAAACCTCTTATTCCTATCCTTCTATCTGCATATCACGACGACCCACTATCCGCTTATCAAGGCTATACACGAACCCTAGGCAGACCACACCAACGATATATTTGGCCTGGAATGACGAAAGATTGTTTGTGGTACATTCTATCCTGCCCCAAATGCACCGCTCGTAAATTACCTAAAACCGAATCATTTGAAAATCTAAAACCTATAGTTGCTACCAAGGCTTTGGACATCGTAGGCATGGATCTACTCGGCCCATTTGTCACCTCTGATAAAAACAATAAATACATAATAGTTTTCACAGACTACTACACTAGATATGCAATCACAAAAGCAATCCCATCTTGACATACCGAGCACATTGCAGACTTTCTCGTAAATCAAGTGATATGGAACATGGCGCCTTTCGTAATCTTATATCGGATAATGCGCTGAACTTAACTCTGCTCTTAGTAAACTCATCATTAAAAAATTAAGTGACCAGCACAGACTAACTTCCCCCTACCATTGTCAAACTAATGGTCTATCGGAAAGACTTAACATGACTCTCACTTTATTCCTCAGTACATACGTTAATTTAACACACACTCACTGGTGTCAATTTTTACCCCACGTCACCTTTGCCTACAATACAGCCCACAACTTTTCTTTAAAGGAATCACCTTTTTATCTATTAAAAGGATATCATCCAGAACTGCCTATTGATACTGTCATTTTGCCTCCTCATAAAAATTTCATCCTAGACGTTCTCACGACAGATCGTGAGAAAGCTAGCCAAGCTCTCCTTGAAGCCCAACGGAAACAACAGATCCGAAATAATCGTCTCCATGCTCAACGATCTTATTAATTCAACGACATTGTACGCGTTCTAGTATCTGCTAGAAAAATAGGACGCAGTAAAAAACTCTTCAGCCGATGGGAAGGACCCTATAGGATTTGAAATATAGATACTCAGAATAATGCTTACGTGACTCCCATCTACAATCAGGCGCCACCTAAACCCCAGGGAGTCAATTCTGAACGTCTAAAGAAAACTGTCCTTCGGGACGAAGACACTACAACCCCCACAAATTTTCTTTACTCCTTTGATGAGGAGTTATTAATCCGTGACTCCCTGAACAAACTCCAGTCAAGATCATCTCCATTGAGCAGTCTAGCAATCTCGAACATGCCAAGATCCACTACTCACCCGGTCATCAACACCCTTACTCCACTTAGTAAAGCGACAACTCCTACTTCACCTTTAACTCCCCACTTTACAATACCTACTAATCGAACTATACCTACAATAGTACCAACAACAACACCAAACCTCTTACTTGCAATTTCTTCTCTGCACAATCCTCTTCTTCCTCCAGTAGCCCAGATTTCTAACACAAATCGCCCCATTCGAGTTTGTACTACTCCTTCACATTTAAAAGACTTTATCCTTAAATAAGCTAAACACTTACGGTACAAGGTAACAAATTTTCCTCATTTAAATCGGGGATTTACATCCTTTCGTCTCTCTGTCTACCTAACTTCTCTCACACTCACGCGTCTTACTATCCAAACTTTGATTCGATTCATATTAATTATTTCATTTTTTCTTTGTTTTTAACCGAGACTCGACATGTTTCCCCTACCTTTCTGGCCACGCTCGGGTCCCGGTTACGTTCTCTTAGCTCCGATTCCGCACTACTACTCAACCGGACGACTTCAATCGACCGGAGGTACCTACTTCGATCCAGAGCCTATTCAGCGGATTGCTCGCTACTGGTACCGTCCCATTCACACCGGCAACCCTCTACTACCTCACCAACGGATTGCTCGATATCGGTGTCGCCCACCCGCAGTCGGTACCGAAGTAAAACTTCTACCCGACTCTGATCTGGACTTGCCACCCACTATCCAAGCCGATACACAACATCGTCACCGACCAACTAAACGTCAGCATGTATCTTCGCCTGCAGCTTATCACACCGTTCAACGACAGCCGCGGACTCCACCATCAGCTTCACCAACCCGTCAACCTTTTCAGACACTAGTAGTTCCAGTCCTGGACAAACCTAAACTTCACTTGGCACTACCACAATCCAAACCTAAAACACCAGGGACAACAAACTTTCCTTATCAGGTTCAATCACGGTATAAAAACTGCCATTTGTCTTTCATAATTATATTTTTATTCCTCATGGCAACTTGGCTAGCCTTCCTCAACCTCCCCGTGGCGTCTGACGTAGCAAGAACTCGATTTCGTTCTCGGATTCCGAAACCAGTGTTTAAGACCTTAGACATAAACTACAAACCGCGACCTCCAGTTCGATCTTCATCCCTACCCCGAGGTAGACTATCGGCCTCCACTGACTCATTAGGACCACCTTTGAAGCCTCTGCCCAACCCACCTAAATCCAAATTTCTTAAAGTTGTAAAGCCGCCATTCCCGTCGTTGGTACTGGCCTTATTATGGGCGGTGTCGGTGCCGCACTGGACTAAATACCGCAACAAAACTCGGAACTAAAAATCACAATCCTACAAGAGGAATTTAGCACCTTATCTCCAACTCAAGTCAACATTACATATCTGACGCAAAACATTCCCAAACTTGCCGCTTTATTTGGTTTATCTCCTACCTCATCCACCACTGCTTCTCCTCCATCGCCAAAAGTATCCGTCAAAATTAATGACGACACTACCATAACAGTCTATAATTGGTATTTGGTCTTTGCTCTTTTAAACATTATGTTTGGATGTGGTCTAATTTTGTTATTTTGTTACTATTTTTATGGACGCCGCCTGCCACGGAGACACACGTCCTCCAAATGTCACTCCCCACCAACCCGACGCCTAACTCTTCCAACAACACCACCATCTTTTCCCACTCCAATCCAATTTCAGCAACCAAGAACCGTATACGTACCATATCCTTCAACTGCAAAACCAGGAGTATACCCCAACTTGACAGTTCACATCCTGAATGACCTTGCTCACCCCGAAAAATAACAACGTCTCTCGGACGCAGGTTAAACTAATTTAGTTGTATTCTTATTGTAAATGTCCAACCGACTCCTGTATTTTCACTCAAGTCACGGTCGTATTTGAAGTCCATACAATATATGGCATATTTTACTATGACTATAATTATTTGTATACACTCTAGTAGGACATTCTATATTGCATAAGTCTTTGTTTTTAGTTTAATTATAATATGGCATATACAGCCCTATACTCATAATCTCTTAATTATATACTTACATAATTATGTTAACTTACTTTTCCAAAGTCAGTACATATTTTCATTTTAAAGCCCATTGTTATGTAAGGGCATATGTAAAATACGTTTGTAGTTACTTACTTAAAGTTCCATATCTGTTAATTATTTTTTACAATAATCATTTAATTATTCACGGCCTTTAGTCGTTTTGGGTTTAAATCCCTGTTGTTTGTGATGATACTAGTGGCGGCTACAATTATTGTCAATTTCTTCTTTAATGTTGATACTTTTCAATGTGTACGTCAATCGTCAGTACCAAATGCCAATTTTTCTTGTTCTTCATTATAATTACCCATTCTACGCTTGCTTTACTATTGTTATCTTGTTAAAATAGGATACTGACCTTTTAATACTGTACGGAGTATTAAACGTTGTAGTCTTTAGTTACAATTGATCTTAACTAAAGGATAAGGCGAAGAGATTTGAACTACAGAGGACGCTCGCTTGGTCTGTTCAGTGCTTCGCAATGTTGCCATACGGTCCGGGGTTCATCACGCATCGCCCCGCCGGTACCGGCGTACCCGCATACCGGAAAGGTGAACACTGAAGTCCTGCGACGTCTACGCTGAGAAGATGAGAGCCTATCCGCATAGGGAAATGCTAGGAAGATAACAAACACAATATTGCTCACGCCCTGTGTAAAAGGTTTTAAAAAAGGGTCTGGTTCATCAATTGTAACTAGTCAACTATTCCATCCAATAATGATTCATTCAGTGCATCGAATCCCTCGGTAACTACAATCAACAAAAATAAAAACAAACAATGTCAGTAATTATACTCTTATACCCTGCTGTACGCGGGAACTCACTTGTTAGTTTATGCCCAGTTGTAATTATGTCAGATAATTTTACTATTAATATTGTTCATTGACACAGAATTTTACAGTAATATATTTCTTGCGTGACCCGGAACTTAATTTCTAGTATGTACACACTTAATGTCAACCATAAATAATCTTTTTATCTATTTACATTGTTAATATTCATGTCTTTATAAATTCTTGTTAATCCCTACTGTATCACGGCCTCTTCTTCTAGTACACACCTTTCCGCGCACACACCTGTTGGAATCCGCTAGGTTGGAAATCCCAGTCCCGTCCACACCTTTGCCTAGCTCACCTGTTTACTCTGATTCAGCAAAGAAACCCAAACCAACCGCATATTAGTACTCTTTCTCCTCACAATTCACTACCCCCAACCACTCCTTCACTCTCTCTCAGTTCATGCCTTATCACCAATTCTTCACTTATATACATTACTTATTCAGTCCTACAAAACAAATAAAACAACAACAAAATTAATACACTATTTTCCTGTTTCTCCGGTAAAATTTTGAAAATCTCCAAGTATTTTCCCGTCTGTCCCGTCTTCCAGGTCCGAATTGCAAATGTCTCTCGAATTCAAATTTTTCCTCGTTCATTCTCCTCCTTTACCAGTCCAAGTCCCGTCTTCTAAGTCTTTCTTTAGTTTTAATACTACTCCTTAGTTTAAAGGCTAGCAGCCCTCCAAGGCTCATTTATGTATAGCTTAGTACGTAAGTCAAAAATTGTGGTCAATTTTTCCGTAAGGAAACCTGCTGTCATATATATATGTAACTACATGTTTATAGCGGCTTATGGTTTTAGTTGTTTATGTAATGTATTGGGTGGGGAGAAAGTAAAGAAGGAAGAGGGGAGTACGTCTTCAGATTGAGAGTAGTGGGAATCTGTAGGGTGGAGATGTGAGGCTGGAGAGGCTGGGACCGGGGCAATGGAGAGAGGAAGGTAGGTATGGTAGGTGCGTAATAAATAAATCCGTAATGTATAATGGGATTTGAAGTAATAAGATGCAATTCAATGAGACAAAGAAGAAGGAGAGTTAATGCATAGTAAGTGTTGCGAATTATTTGTGTCTTTGCCAAGGTGTGCCAAATATAATGCAAATTGAGACAGCGATGTAAGCATGTGTGCAGCGCCATATAATAAGATGCATCACTCAGGCCAGTGAAATTGTGTATGAGCTGTATCAGTACACAGGCAGGTTTATATACAAAATTACAATGTTTTTGAATTTATTACAGTTTATACAACATTTATATACATGAAATACAGGACATTAGACAGTATATACATTATAAATCTAGGTTACATCCACACTATACTAAAAATATATATATATATACACTTCTTACAAGCTAGAGCTTAGTATTTAATAAATAAATGTAGTTTACAAATAACATTGACATTAAACAGCTAAGTTGCTTATATACTAAACAATTGAAATACACAAGTCTTACAAATACAGGACATTTAATTATTTAACTGTACACTTAACAGTATATACATTATATATCTAGGTTACATCTACACTATACTAAATATATATACACTTCTTACAAGCTAGAGCTTAGTATTTAATAAATATATGTAGTTCACAAATAACATTGACATTAAACAGCTAGGTTGCTTATATACTGAACAATTGAAATACACGAGTCTTACAAATACAGAACACTTAATTATTTAACTGTACACTTAACAGTATATACATTATATATCTAGGTTACATCTACACTATACTAATTAAATACACTTCTTACAACCTAGAGCCTATTATTTAATAAATATATGTAGTTCACAAATAACATTTACATTAAACAGCTAGGTTGCCTATATACTAAACAATTCAAATACACAAGTCTTACAAATACAGAACATTTAATTATTCAAAGGTATACTTAACAGTATACACATTATATATTTAGGTTACATTATTATAATACTATAAATATACAACTATTACAGAATAATATATTTACTTATTTAACAAATCTTTATGGCCAAAGGGCAAACTAAAATTACAATCATTGGGGTCTGAAAATACCCGTGATATATCTAATGTGTTGAATGCTAATCTATTTACACTCACTACGTACATGTTATGATCTACAGATCGTATAGAATTTACAATAATATTACACGGCTTGTCTGTTTCAAGCATTTGTTTATACTTCTCGTGCCTGCATTGGCGTAACGCAATAGCCGGAACACCTCTGCACTTTTGTTGTTCGCTACTATTTAAATATAACATGCTATACATTTTAGGCTTAAGTGTAATAAATTCTGATACATCTAAGCTCTGTATTCTTATTTTGCCACTCTCGTCTTTATTTAGAAGATACAACTCTGGATATTGATTTTCGTAGCGCTTAAAAAACTCGTGATTTCGTGGGATTTTGCTGAAATCAAATTCTGCACGTGCACTAACTATATCATCCCACAAAGTATTTGAGGGATCTAATATATCTAACTCATATCCGTCGGTATCTGAATAATCCAAGTAAGCTCTATTCTGGAATATTCGACACAGCATATCAAACTTTTCATAGAAGTTAACTTTTGCATTGGCTAAAATTGCCAGTCCTGTAAGTGACAAGTCATCTGCACGATAAATTTTAAGATATTGCGTAATTATACTTAAACAATCAGACAGACCATCAAAATCTTTACATCGTGGTGATGCAAGTAGTTTTTCAGCATGGGCGGTACTGGTGCAAATACTGGTTTCAACATAATCTTTAACTTTTTTTAAAGTCTTGCCATACAAAACATTGGATTGGAATTTAAGTAATTTATTTTCAAAGGGGGTTTTTGCTTGCTTGCGTCTTTCTAGATTGGCATCTATATATGATTTGAAGTAACGTTGCTGTTTAAATCTCACACCACAGTGTATTTTTAAGAGTACCATTCCCTTTGAAAGATAGTAGCGCAATTCCTTGAAATGAACTGTGTAATTAAATTTGTCATAAAGAGTTAACATAAGTCTTGGTCGGGATATAAAATGTTTAATTGAAGCGTTTTTGCGGTATTTTAAATTCAACTGGCTCGGCATTTCTTCGAGCTTCATTACTCTCTGTTCCATGGCAAGAGGCAAATTTGCGTCGCGATTATGCAAATGCTCTGGGTATTGCAAGTCACAAACAAGTACATACCCATAGCTTCCTTCCGTACTACCCAATTCTGGGTCAGTCCAGTCTATGTTTATAAGATCTTTTGTTTTCATGTACTCGTAATCAGACACTGGCATCAGTGCTTTCATACTATGTGGGTATAAACTATTGATATCTAGTGAAAGTAAGTGTCTACGTGGCTGTGATGTATCTAAACCACCCGGACAACGTTCGTGATTAGCAGTCACATGTTTCTTTGCAAATATACATTGACCTTTCCTTATTCCGTTTTTTGCAATTTCATATACCCTGTAATCTCTTATGTAATCTATTTCAGCTTTTGAATGCTTCAAAAAGCATTGCCATGAGAAGCTTGGCAAAGTCAAAGAATAGGTAGGATCCATTTCGTATGTTTCCATTCCAAATTTGCGAAAGTTTTGCCAAACTTCTGCAAGTAATACTGTATCTAACAAACAAGTAAAACGCATGTAATCAGCTAATGTAAAAAGGTTGAATTTTGCACAGATGTTTTGAACAAGCTCCCATTTACTGTCGGGTATTGGCATATCATCAAGTAAAGATTTTCTGAAACACAATCTTGTAGGAATAGGAATATCAAGACTTGTATTTTTAGTAAGGGACAAGAAAGGAAAATAAACTGGTTTGTTCAATAGCACAAGATCGTCATGGCACAGTTTTGATACTTTAAGTTTTTTTGCGAAAGAACCATGGCTTTGTGTAGGTAAAAATTTATATAAACACTGCTGTACTATTTTAAGTGACTGAGAGGTTTCTGCGTTAAGTGATTCTACAAGTTCGAATAAATCAGAGTCAAAAAATAAATTGGCATCCATAAAACGTATTTTAACTTTTGAAGCAAAAGATTTGCCAGTATAGTTAGGTTGTTTTGAATTTTCAGAGGAATATTCTAAATTTAATTTAGGAACCCATGTATCCTTAGCAGTTATCGTTATTGAAATAAATTTTTTTGGGGCTTTTGCAAGAGCTTTTACGTTTTTGGACGAAAACATATTAATTTTCATTGCATTAATTAAAAGGTGATAATCAAAAGAACCTCCGTAGTGCGAAATAAGTGGGATCTTGTGCTTGTATTTAATACTAAGGTTGCAACTACTACATGCAGCAAATTCAAAATTACCATGGTCGTGGTTATGGTGGAAGGTCCTGATCGTCTTGGTTTCTTTACTAAATTCGCGCTCACACAGATGGCAGTGTGTAGCTTGTTCAAACTGTACTCTTACACTTTCTGTTGGTTTTACTTTGTTATTTGTTTCTCTAATATGTGTAAGTAACCTGTTTGCCCAGTAAAATATACGTTTAAAAAAATGTTGTACAACATCTTTCCCATCAAAATACTCTATAGAAACAACATTGTCTTTATCTTGCATTCTTCTAATAATAATAAAAGAATAAGCTGCAGGTGTGATTTCAGTTGTATACTTTGTGTTATTTTTTGCAAGTTTAAAATCTTGAATAGGATTTGCAAACGTAAAGAACTTATAAACAATGACAAAGGGGTACGGAAGTGTTTGCCATGGTTTTGCAAACTTGACTCGTTCCCATGGTTTAGGAAAAATGATTTTTCTTTCTTCACGAACTTGACAGTTGTCACTGTGCTGTTGTAAATTCTTTTCAGAGTTAAAACTTCTTAAACACAATTCGCAATAAAAAGCTTTTTTGTGACGTCCATTACACATAAATTTATCAAGATCAGTAATAAGTACTAAATGGTACGACTTGGTCTTGTCGTTCTTTTCTTGGTTAAAAATTAAAAATAAATTACACAGTTCAGTTAACTCAGAATTACGCGACCGTCTTATAGGGACAATGTCGTCATCGCGATGACTCCAAATATTAATACCAAGATTATTTTTAATTTCAAAATTATTTAAATCTTCGCCAATACGCAAAGGGCAATTAATATCAGTAAAATCAAATTGCGAAAAATAGGGAATATACTGGTCTGGGTCCTCTAGTTTTTGTTTGGCATAGCGTGTAGTGTATGGTTTGTTTGTCTTCTTATTTACTTTATACCCAGTTAAGATTTCATTGCGGTATGTGTGAGCAGCAACACAGAATTTAAAGCAATTATCGCATTTGTTTTTAATATTTAAGTAACCGTTTCTTCTATAATTCAACTTTGAAAATTTAATATATCCTTTTGCTTCAGCATTTGAAAATAAATTTAAAACTCCTACTTTAAATTGAATAGAATTTACTTGCTGAACTGTCCAACCAGTACCGTACTTATTAAAATCATTTAAGTGTTGTATAACTTCACTTGCACTATTAAATATAAAGTTTTCAATTTCGTCTTCATTCATTATATCGTAATTCTTAGACACAAACTCAATGCTACGTTCTTCTTTTTTTGGTTCGTTTTCTACTATAGTTTCTAACTCTAATGCTACATCTAATATAAGTTGAGCCTTAATACTAATATGTACAGCTAAGTTCTGAGTTAACAATTTCACAATTGACTCGTATAGTTCAGTCAAAATGTATGTAATGTCTTGAAACTCTTCAGTTGGTTGATGCTTGTAGGTCACCATTAGTCCCTTATGAGCTCTTGAGGATTCTTGAAATACATCTTGATCTATCAACGACGAACGACGAGTGCGACGACAAGGTCCAGCGGGACTATCTTCACTGCTGGTAGTAGTATCAAGTCCGTAGGTTGCTCCTGAACGACTAATTCCACCGCCAGTTAGATTTTGATTTCTGTTGTCATAGTGTGCAAGACGCTCACCAGGCTGCAGACATGAATGACGGGTCTTGTCAGAACAGAATCGGTTGCAATCTCCACAGTGATGAACATCCTCAACGTGAGCTTGATACGCCACATATCTTCTGCATTCGAACAGACATCTAGGCATGGAACACTCAAAGCGCTGAAAACCAACAAACACAATATGATTAGAATCAAACTTATATTAAACAATAAAATAACTACGGAAGGAAATAAACAATGTTATATCACATGTACTTGACACCAAAATATACGTACATAGTCAGTAGTTCCAGTTTTGCGAACAGTTGGGAAGTTTGGTTGTTCGTGGTACTGAACGGTCGTGTCTGGTACTAGGGCTGGTTGATCCATGTTGAACAAATAGTGTTGTAGAGTCGATGCTTTTTGTATGTTCTAATGCTGTTCTTTGAGGCGAGTGAAGTGGGATGGAAACGTTGATGCTCAGAGGAGTGCTTGAGATGGTGTGAGGGTCCCTATGAGTCCGCCGCGGTACTTATAGTTGATCCGTGGTGGGTGGTGGCCACCTGTTTCTGGTAAACCCCTTCTGATTTAACCAGGGACCATAGTTTTCCATTGCGATAAATCTTGATCATTTTGAATACAAAGAGAAGTAGGACCAGGATAAACGACACGTAGATGGCTGCACATGCGCCGAAAGAGAAACAATAACAAATGCACATTTAGCAATGGTTTTAAATCGTACACGTGTTATATGCGCATCATTTGTTTTAGAACATATACGCATTAAATCTTTCTAAATATATACATGTATATATTTGTATTACACGTAATGGTGAATTTTGCACTCACTTATCAAGTCAAACGTTGTATTTACTACCGGTTTTGCTTTATGTTGGTTGTACTTGTCCACTACATCAAGTATAATTCCGTTTTGCGTATTCAAATTTTCAAGCATATATTTTAAAGCTTGAAGAATCAACTTGTTGAATGAACTGGGCTTGGTCACGGCAGATGGCGTAATATCAGGGCCCAAAAATGACGGTTTGTCTTGCTGGAGAGTGTTTTGTATTGCTTCTAAAGCTATCTTTTCCTTTGTAAATAAACCATTATTGCTTGGCGTACTTTCAAAGCTTGGAACGGTGCTTTTAGTGTCAACTATTGGATTATTTATTTCATGTTGGGCATGCACTACAGTGTTGCAACATGTTGCAAGTAGGAGAAGCGCAAGTGCGCAAAAACAGAATACTACACGTTGCAGAAACATTGTATAGCTTTGTATTGAACACTTTGGCATTACAAGGTAGACTGACACTGTCTAATTGATGGCAGCTCTATTTATATATATCGAGATTTAACTTTCTTTGATGCACTTGTATTGCTGCGATTTCTCACGTATGTATTTCCACGGTTGCGAACTGATTTTAGCTGTGGTTTCTTTATATTAGCTTGAGACATTACTTGCTCGTAGCTGAGCCACTCCTGAACTGGTAGTTGTTTTAACCTATCGACGCCAGATGGAGCACTGATGGAGGAACTTTCACTTGGTTCTTTGTAATTTCCGCCAACGTGCATTGGAACGTCTTTGTAACAATTAAGTTTATTCTCTGGCAAACAGCGGTGTTGCTTAGCAACGTTTAAAGCCTTTTGCTCTTCTCGGATTTTCATAAGCTCAGCGTAGAGCTTGGGTTCAATTGCTTTCATAACAGTAGCCATAACTATTCTAATTGTTTGAATTGTATATTTTATCAGCACAAATTATATCGGACAGAAGTGTAACACGGCAGATTTCACTGTTGTAAACTTTATGGAATATCGTTGCTAGGATTTGACGCACAAGGTTCTTGTTTCTTATATATAGTTTTTCCATGTTATCTAGACCCGTTTTTCTCAAAGTTTTTACAAGTCGATTTATTTAATTTGAATATCGCGGGTCTATATGTTTGCAAAACTTATCTACGTTGAATATACACTCTGCTATAACATAAAGCAAATCAACAGTTGCA
This sequence comes from Dicyrtomina minuta, assembly GCA_949802685.1. Classification (NCBI taxonomy): domain Eukaryota; kingdom Metazoa; phylum Arthropoda; class Collembola; order Symphypleona; family Dicyrtomidae; genus Dicyrtomina; species Dicyrtomina minuta. Next base: position 81,210 of record CATKUY010000185.1, on the reverse strand, counting down.
CACCTAATGTAAGTTGAATATTCTCTTGGTTTTGAGTTTGCTAATAGTGATAGATATTCAAAGTTTTCTTCAAACAGACTTTTTCTCTTGCGTTCTACCGGCATGATGAGTTTTATTTGTAAACATATATGTCAGTACCATTTACAGGGAAAATGTTATTACGTACAAACATGTGTGGGTTCGGGCACTGTGGATGCAAGTCCAAGAACAAGTAACTATGTTGGCGAAGACTGCATGCTTTTTCGTATGCTTCTTGCAAAAACTTCTTACGACTAGGTGCAATTTGTCTTGCAATTTGGTTAATTATGCTACGGTCTCTAGGCACGTCAAAGAGAACTAGATATTTCGTACTTAAACTAGTGGTTCTCAGTTCTTTAGAAAAGGCGTTTTGCAGAATAAGTATTACACTGAAATTCATATGATGAGACAATTCTGTGAATATTTTCTGAACTAATTGTCTAGCCTTATGATTTGCTTCCATAAAGTTTAAATGATCGTCTAAAACAACAAGACACGGGCTGTCTATTTCTTGAATCAGTGACTCAATATTATCTATATCAGATGTTAAAGTTATGTCTTTATCTTCCATGAAATCAGTGCTTGAAAATTCTGGTTGGTCAGTATGTACACTTATATACAACACTTTATTAATATTATTTCCAATTATTTGCCTACGGCGCTTAACAATTTCTAAACACAGAGTACTTTTACCAGAAAAACTAGGGCCACATAGCATAGCCGTAAAAGGGTGTATTAATTTAAAGTCAACAGTGTCTGATGTTGCCATCGTCAAGTGCAAACAACAACTGATCAGAACTCACAAAGAACAAGTATATTTAAGGAATATTTACAATATATTATAATAGCTAATTATTTATACAACTATTTCTTATACAATTTGCTACTAATTCTTAAACTATTTAAATTTTATACATTTTTATTATTATTTATACAATTAACATATGTTTATTTAGACATTTTACAAATATGTATATAGTACTCTGTGTATTCATTTACAATTTTACTTAAACATTAACTTATGACTTATATTATATACAAAAACATATATATATATATACATAGTTGATACAATGTAATTTCTATACTATTACTATTACTATAGTTTTACAATAAACTGTGGTTTTTACATTAAATAGACAATGTTTTATTCCTAAATGTATTACAATACACAATAGGTTTACAAAAACGGGTGCTTAATTGCTATATATTTACAATATACACTTCTTATTGTTATATCTTAAGCCTAGGGATACCATAACATATTTTTACAAAACTCGGGACAACATACTTTACAGGTATTAGACTGTAACTTATATCTATGTGTAGAACACTTGCTTAACAAAGGGATCATATTTACAAACTTTTTAACTTTTCTATCATTAACTAGTACAGAACATGTAAATACATTTATAAAATCTTGGTATGAAATACCAATTGTACGCGAATATAAGAAATATAAACAATACATTCCGCAAACAGTAGATCGTCCACTCTGCAGTGCTGTACAATTTTCTGCAATAACGTATCTGCCTGGCACTTGGAGGTTTTTGTATTGCTGAATTGGGAAACCATATGAGTCGAAATATTCAAAGGATTCTCTCGAAACGATCCAGTAACAAATCCAGTGACGCCCAGTGCCCTCTAGCTTGTCTGTATTTTGTATTATTGCAATTGGATACGATAGTTCCCCGTTGCTGGTTTCTTTTCTTGCGTTTTCTAATGTAATCTTTATTTCGTCTGCAGCTATTACGTAGTATTTGATGCTTGTTCCGCCAAGTAAGATTCCGAGACATTGTTCCAACTGTGCTGTATTCATTCTGCACGCGCGTGTTGTTGTTGGTCAGTCAGCTTCTATTTAGCAACAGACATGTCTTGAATTCGCACACGTGATTTTATGCACAATTGTCTAAGGTGTTTTGGGTTTAAGGTGTTTTGGCAGAAAGCTTGATGGTTTGCTACATACATCTTAACGGTTGATGATGACTTGCTTATTTCGGTCAATCTCAACTACGGTTTGGTACTGGCTAAACAGTATAGCCGTAACAGACGTGGTCAATGCGGTTCTGAATTTCAACTGGATTTGAACTTGACCAGATTTATTTACACTCAGTGCATTAGCTTGTGTAGGTACCAGCTCAAATGCAAACAGGACTCTTCCTTTGGTGTAGTTCTGCTGAGATATGCCATTTCCTAGGGTTGGGTTGGCTGCGGTCTTCTTCAAGGTGTTTAAAGCAAGTAGGTAATTATCTTGACCATTACCAGAGGCATCTTTGAAACTCATAGGCAATGTCTTGTACTCTATTGCTTCTTGGTTCATTGAAACTGTGATTTCGCTGGGATTAAAGTGTTGAAAGTTGCAGAATGATTTGGTCAGCTTCCCCAAGTACGCTGCAGAATCAACAAGTCCAAATACTATATACTGCGGCAACCTGCCGTTAATACAGTTATCCAATGAGTGCGAGCTGACTCCAGATGGAATGACAAAGTTCTTGATCTCAGGTTCAAGGCAAGGATACTTCAAAGTCCCATTGTTGAGATTAAGTCTATGCTTCTCAATTGCCATTGGAGATACTGTCTGCCGCTTCAAGTACAGTACAGCATTAACAATGTCTACACGGAATGGACAGCCAGAATACCCAGACCTTGTTTCAGTTTCAGCGTCAATGCAGAAGGCAGGATGAGATCTGCGCATGATAATTCGGATATCAGTTTGTCCAGGCAGCATTCGCGTTTGTTCAAAGAATGGTGACTCGGGTCTTCCTACCATAGTAAACGGTTTTGACTGTGTTGCAATATTGTATCTAGCCAAAAATCCGGTGTCTGTCTTCTTAAATTCATCGGTTGTAATGTTTGGGTAGTACAGCTGATCCAACATTCCATTGTTCTTTTCGATTGGGTTTGATGAAAGTTCCCTTTTTAAATAGGAACTAATGGCATAGTGGTTCGAGTTGTCACTCACGAGTTGGCCATTAAGAAAGAATTCCATGTTACTGAATAGGCCATAGAACAGCATGGAACACGGAGCGACCACGTCAGTAGCTGCGATCTCTTTCCCATCTGCTAGCATTACACGGCAAGCTAGTTCCAAGTGGGATTCGTTCAAGTTGTAGTATTTTCCAGGAGATTTTAGTATGTCGAATATAAGGGGATTCTCATTATCCCTTGGACTGAGCACTGGATAATATGGGTAATATTTGGGTGCATCTTCAAGACTTATATTGGTCGGGGGAAGTTTATCAAGCACAAGGTTGCTTTGAATAGACTTCTGAGACCCCTCGTATACTGACGGTTCGTCGTAAAAGCCTTGTGTTTCCATGATTTGCGGAGCTGCTAATAGACTTTTGATACTGCTTCGTGGTAGTCAGGATGTTGAATGACAAAAATTTCAGCAAACAGTAGTTTATAACTTATCGTCGTCGGCTAATATTGCGCCTACGTCCTGCCCCAGTCTGGGTAGAACTCCTGCTTGATACAGTTCGTCTTACACAAGAGACTGGGGTTTTTTGCAGCCGACCCCCAATTTGCGTTCTCTTCTTAACACGCCTGCCCCGTGATCCTTTAGCTTGAGTGCGCCTGTACACCATCCTTCCGCCTCCACTCTGACTGGCTCGAGCTGGTGGTTTACGTGATGTACTTCTGTGTTTATTGCATGAAGTGCGACAATGAGATACTCTGCATTTACGGCCTGTGGCAGTTGGTTTAGTGATTCTACGTTGTTTCAATGGCACAAGATATTGATTTTCTTCGACACTTGAATCGCCTAATGAATTTCCGACAGGTTCTGCAGTTTCAATTGCTACACTATTATCGCCTGCCCCCATTTGGCTCTTGTTGCTGTCTTTATTTTGATTTGCAGAAATAGGTTCAAGAACACAGTATTCACCAAGCAAGCTATCTTTTACAATGTCTTCGTCCACCACACTTGAATTTGTGTCGTAAATGTTTTTGCACAGTATCTTACGCATTATTGATAAACAACAATGTTTATTTAAGCATTAGTTTGAATGCATTTAGACTGGTTTGCAATAATAAGATTTGAGAACTTGCTCTTTAAAAAATTTGATGTTGTCACTTCAAAAGTTAAATAAGAATAACTGCCAAATTCGCACGTCTTCGCCTTTTATACTTGGCGGCATGTTGTTTGCTTAGAAATTGCGAGGTCGAAACTGCAATTCAATTATAGTCTGAGTATTGGCATCAAGTTGCACAAGGGAACGGTACTCATTGACCAAACTGAATCTCATTACTTGATGTTGTTGTCTGTGTAATGGCACAAACAGTATAGGGACAAAGCTGTGGACAGTCATATTAGTGTAGTCATTAGATATATCGACTGTTCGCAGTAACGGCAATGAATGAGAGGCATATAACTGGTTTTCAACTAGGCTGCATAATACAAGAAGCCTCTTTGCTGGTACAGTGTGTTCAGGCTCAACGTCCTCTTCAAATTGTTCTTTTTCTTCTTCTCGTTCTTCTTCTTTTACTAATTCCTGTCTTAGTTGCGCAGACTCGCCAGCTTTGAATATAAAATTGTCATCAAAGCCGAAAAATCGATTCACAAGTAGTGGCAGCTGTACTGTGATATCTTCGGGCATGCCTGGTATACTTAGGTGTCCATCCGCATGTTCAAACTGTACTTGCGTATCAGCCCACAAATTTTTCATTAGAGTACGATTAATTTCATGCACCACGTGATCCAAATCGAGTTCTTCTGGTTCGTTCATTGGAATAAAGTTTGCATATTTTTTGAATAATCGCAAGTCCATATATTCATAGTCGACAATGTTATTGTATAACTCTTCATCTAAATCAAATTCAGATTCGTAGACGCGATTATAAAACTTGTCGTGCTGCTGCAGTCCCAAGCACAATGCGATAGGTTCAGGCAAAACCACGTACTCGTTCTCACTGCCTTCAAATGTAAGCTTGCACTTTGTATTACTTTCATCTAACGGAAATTCAATCTTTAGATTTATATTATAAAACTCTGGGTCATTCATTTTAACGTTGAATCGTTCAAAGAATTTGCGAAAATCAGAGTCTCCATGGTTATTCTCTTTTCTAAACATTAAAAAGTTCTCAAAGCCTTGGTAAAGCTGTATAATGTTTTCCATATTTTGAATTTTCTCAGCTCCAAAATTAAAGTTTGCACCAATGGGAATACTTTCCATGTCAGTTTCAAGTACATTGGCATACGGATAATGGTTTCCTGACATAAATCTGGATCTATTTTGCTTGGAAAATGATGAAAGTGATTTGGGAATTTCAATAATGACACTATTTGATGGGGACAGGTTCTGGAGTAGCATATGTATATTGCCAGGGTCCAAGCTCAATGCTTTCTGTGCAACGTCCAATGGCACAGTGTCTTTATTTAGCCTTAGCTTGGTAGTGAGTCCACTCATAAATTCTTTCAAGGTCGTTTCTTGGTTTTGAAAGTTGACAAATGTCTTGATAGTTGGCTTGTAGTTTGGAAATAATTTGCCAATTGCATCTTCTTCAACGGCAGTTGTGTTTCGCACTTTACGTGCTCGTGGTCTCTAAACAGGTTGTATCAGAGCAGGTTGTGGGCTTGAAGTATACCTCAGGCTTACGAGTCCAACGTCATAGTTTTGCAGATCCAAAGGGTATGGCAACACAGCTACAAAGCTTGCTGGTGTGTTATCTGTATATACACTATTTTGCTGGTCACTTGTAACTGTCACGTATATATTCTCGGAACCAATAGGATCTCGGTCTAACGGCGAGCAGTAATGGCCGTCCAGTCTTCTTCGTTTTTGCGAAAATTGCTGTTGTATGACATCGGAAAACAAGGGCAAGAATCCAGAAGGCTCCATTGTAGCAGATATTAGGCTAGGCTCAGCTCTTCACTATAGAATGCTCCTGTTATAGGCGTGTTATTCAAATCTTCAAGGTAGTAGGTTATAGGTATAGTCTCAAAGTTTACTGACTTTACAAGGAACAATTCCTCCGAGTACGATTGGCTATATCCTGTTTGAAATACAAACGATGAATGCATGTAAAATCTAAAGTGCATCTCCTTATATATACTGTGTTTGTTGACCTACGTGTATTTATTACATGTACCTTTATCAAATAAGAGTTTTGTTCGGCTAATTCTAACACGGTCGCCGGGGGAATACTTTGCCTTTCTTTTGTCAGTGTTGTTAATTATATCTGAAAACATTGTTCTCCAGACTTGGTTCTCGTTCAATCGATTAACTTGAGAGGGCGCCATCTGTATTGTTGAGTGGAATGTGTTGTTGTATACCTTTACAAAGGCGGGAAATATATCTATAATCCTAGTTGTATTTCTCTCAGTCATGTACCTAGCAATCCGCTGAAAGATGGTTCTATACCAAACAAAGCATGTAATTATTAGTATACGTGACTATATAATACTGTATCTAAATATATATTGGCTTACAATCTGGACAGACTAACCTTATTACACGCTCTACTATACTAGACTTTGTCTCGCTATATGTGTTATAGTACTTGATTCCATGAGTTTTTAAAAACTGTTTAAACGACTCGGCGCGAAATTCTGTGCCTGTATACAAATTAATATAATAGGGTCAAGCTACAATTTATAATAATTTAAATTAAATAGATTTATATAACTCTAATACTAATTTATAATATTATTATAATATACGTAAGACATTGAAGGCTGACACACCTTGGTCTGTAAATAGGTATATTGGAGTCTTCTTTGATTCTTTAAAAATATCTTTAAAAGCTTTGATGACTGACTCGGGTTTCTTGTTTTTAATAAAACGGCAGTACAATTTCTTTGAAAATGCATCAATAACGAATAGAATATTAGCATAGCCGGAATTATCTCTAGCAAATTCTTTCCCCAAGATTTTCAAATCCGCACAGTAAATTTCCCCTTCCATATTAACTAAAGTTCTTCGTCGTTTAAAGTTTTTGCGTATAGGCCGGTGCATTGAAAATGAACGCAGCTGACTTAGCTCCTTATTTACTACTGCTTTATCATGAAAGTTTTTGTTATTCTTGAGAAAACCACTGAGGGCCGAATACGAACCCTTGAATCTAGAGTTTAAATATGATTTACGTATTTCTGCCATATTTAAAGCTGTAATAATTACTGACCATCATTGAACAACTGTCGATGGTAAATGCATACGAAGTCTTAAAATCAATGCTTTTTATACACTCCCAGCCACATTTACATTTATACACTATTTATTATTAGACAATATATTATTGACAAGGTGTACATAGTATTTTTTGGGCTTTTAATTTTAAAATTCAAACTACTACAGACTTGGATCATATTTTATATAGAACTGTACAGTATTTTGGCAGGTGAGACTCAGTCAGTTACATGATTCACAATACGCATGTGAAATTAAGTTGAAACAATGTCTAATAATAAAACCATGACGTTTTGAAAAACTAGTCTATCTACGTGTGATTTTTCATTGCCTGCTTAGTCTAACAAATTTCCGCTTGTACGCAGTCGAATTTCAAATAATAGGTAAATGTAGTTTCTCTAACACTTGAAGCACAGATCCCGATAAATCAAACAGTTCCAAATGAAAACTTGCGATCGTGACTTTGTTTTTGTGACAGTATATGGTTTATTGTTTTTGAAGCCTGATACTTTCCAGCTCCTGGAGTACCTGTGACAATCATTCTCAACGGGTTTTGGTAAAACTGTTTTTCAGGCAACTTAATTTGATTTCTGACAAGATCAATAATTCGTTTCTGAGCGGGTGACATGAAAGTATACGACACTTCTGGAGGTTGTGACATTCCTAATATTGCAGCTAGTGTCAAATCGTCAAACTGAGTTCGATCAAATGAGTACAATGGTTCCCACTTTAATGTTTTATCAGAAATAGAACTAGCCAAATCACACTCAGACTTACAATCTTCTTTGTCTCTGGCACTAAGTCGATGCTTGTAAAAACAACTTGGACAAAGTGAGTGATAGAAACACGACTGTGGCATCAGTGGTTTGTGTGGCAATGGTTCTGAGTATAGTCTAGGTAAGCCTGGCCGAATTGCGTCCCTATATTCTTTCAACGTTTTTTCGGCAACCTCTGCAAACTCAAAAGAAGTTCGTTTACATGAGCAGCATTTTATGTGTCTACAACAAACTCTTCCCGCTGGCTCATACGATTCTCGTTCTGGTGATAGTGCGCTTTGTAATACTACTGGTGGTGGCTCTAGCCAAAGTTGATCGTCGCGAGTGTTTGCACAAAGAAGTCTCTGAAGTTGTAAAGAAAAATATATTATACTTCCGTGGCACTGTCCACAAGTGAATCGATGTTGAACTGAACTAAAATTGTTAGTATGAAACCTGGCATTTAAGTCTCTATTAAAGTATTTGGGTTCTGTTGGTCGAGCCCATAAACTTCTCTTAGCAAAAACCGAAGCGCCACAAAACTGGCAGCTTATGAACGTCAGCATGCTACAGTACAAATTGCTCGGATCCACAACATTCATACAATAGCAGCTCTCCTGGAGATGGACTTCTCAATTGGATTTTGCTGGACAACTGAATTTAAAATATACAAGTATTGGAACTTTGTTATTGTAGTTTCTTGTTCTTGGACTCGTAAAAGGGGGTGGTAGGTAGGACTATGGTTCACCTTAGCCAATCACACGACGCGATGATGACCCCCGCCTTGATCACCGGTCTCATTAAATTAGCATAACTGCAAACTCTGAGGGACCAAACTAAAACGTCGCTACATTAATAACATATGGCCACTACAATCAATGATATTAATAGGCAAAGCTTGCCATTTTTAGAACCATTCTGTGTTTAACTTTCAAAGTCAACTTGTCTCCTCATTTTTTGGTCTCTTTCAATACTACAGTCAACTATACCCAACCATGCAACCAGAAAAAGAAATAAAGCAATCGCAACAACATCAAGAACACTCTTACAATTCCAAAATAACCCAAGGAAGAAACAGACTTTTAATGTTGCCAAAGCAAACAATTAAAAACAGTCCTCGTGTGGCACCAAATGGACATGGCAAGTGGAACTCTGACTGCAAATCAGTCGATGCATTGTCAACTGAAAACAACAACTACAGCAGCAGAGACTTGACTGGCTTGAATGCGAGGAGGAATACTGCTCAGGACTGGAAGTTTTTCGAGACGTCTGACACTACCATAATTTACGAGACTCTTAAAGTTGAAGACCAAATTCGAGCACGGCTTGTCTACGACCAGTATCTGCAGGCCCATGTCTACTACTTTGGGCGCAAGAACTATGGCAACTCTAGCCATTCCAAAGTTTCGTTCACTGTGTTTGAAAGCAAACATATTCTCGACTGGGCAATTGAAATGCTAAAGCGAAATCTGCCGTATTTTGAAAAGAAGAGTATTACCAACCTAGCAGAGGAATCGCGAAATCCAGCCAAGAAGTTTACTTACTGGCAAAGCCCGCATTACACTTTGTGGTCTGTGATAGTCCGCTTTTCATTTAACACCAAGACTGGAGCAATCAAAATGTTTATCAAATCCAACCTTCGTGACAACTACGCTCAGAAATACCCTGCGTATGGTGGCAGCACTGTTTCATTCAGTCTGATGGAAATCAACGCTTTTGTTGACTTTCTGACTACACAAAACGCAAAGCTTGCTGCATCTGGACCCCACGATTTTACACCTCGGTCTCGTGAATTAAATGCCCAAGAAGTCACACAGGAAGAAAATAACCCAGAACCAGCTGTCAAAGTTCAGCCGGCACCACAACGTGTGGAAGTCGATTGGGATGGAGTTATTTCCACTGCAGTGTCAGGGTTTCAACCGTCACCGGAACAACCAATTAACTATTCTGATTTTGCTGCCGTCACTGATTCAGAAATTGACGACTTTGACAATTCTGATGAAGACTGCGATGCAGAAGACGAAAACAGCAATAAAGAATATAATTTGTAAACTGCAACTCGCAAGTTTGTAGAAATAATAATATAAAACATTTGTAGTCTTGTGAATTTTGTAGTGTGTCCAATGGCAATATTAATGTGTGTGTGTACTAGTCATGTCACTTGAAAATGTTGCCACGTTATTGTAATAAATTTAAAGTTTAGTTCTGTGTTCAATTTTAAAAAGCAGTAGCAAGTCGTGTGTGTAAAATATAATAATACTTTGTCCAGAGTTTATTACCTACGTGTGAAATATTTTACACTCTGAATTTGTATAAGTGAAAGTTTAAAAAGTAAAATAAAATGTATAAAATGTAAACCTTGGGTTCTAGACTCGAACGTTTATAAATAAGATTTAATAATAGTAGCATAAATATACTGCAGTTGTAGTTCAGTTGCAACAGCGAATTCTATTTCTTGTAAAACATTTATTTCGATGGCACAAAACAAAGCAAAGAAACATAATTGTAAGTTTCTATTAATTTGCAACGTTAAAAGTGAGGACTCACATTGCATTTCCAATCATGTTATTTAGTAGACATGCAAAGGAGAACTACTGCAGAGACCGCCTATTTCAAACCTTTACATTTTGCCTTTTGTAATACAACTTATATAAGAAACAGTGAGAACAGTTGCCATTCCTAAAAAATAATAGTTGTATAGGGGTACACTGAGATGGTTACATGTGTGAACATATACACTAGCAACAACGAGTATACCCTGTAAACAAGAAGTTCCTACAACTATTAATTAAAAGGACACACATTGAACCAATACATATTGCTACATGGGCAAAGACATTTCTACGATGTTATGCTGCTTGCTTGGTTGCGCGTAAAAGCCTAATGTTTTTTGATATTATGGGTTCTAAAAATCAGGAGCACACAATGGCTTTAATTATTTTCAAATTTCCCCGCAAACAACAAAGTAATATTTTTCCAGCGCGAAAACAAACATTCTGTGTCGTCCATAAAATCCGCCATATTTTTTAACATCAAAATATCAAGTTCAAATATAAAATTTTGTTAAGGAAAAGAGAAAGTTTTGAAACTTTTGGGAGGACGTTTTGCACCCCTATTCACATTGCCCCTGGTAGGTAAAGTGTTAAAACGCTTGATTTTTTATTTTTACAATAGAAATATTACCACGGAACTTTTAAAACTACAATACGAGCAAAAAGTAAAGGTGAAAGTAAAAGAAAGTGGAGAAAGAATAAAATAGAACCAAAAGCTAAACTTTAACACGACAGAATTCCATCAAAAAAATAAAACACAAAGGTGGAATGTCAAAGTTGGAAAATGAAAAGAAGGAACAAAACAAAGCAAAATATAAGTTGAGGGAGCAAACAGAATCCAGGTTGGTTGTAGAAGTGGAGAAAGAATAAAGTCAAACCAAAAGCTAAACTTCAACACGACAAAATGCAAACGAGAAAAATAAAGCACAAAGATAGAATGTAAAAGTTGGGAAATGAAAAGAAGGAACAAAGTGCAGTCAAACTAAGAGCTAAAAGGATCCAGGTAGGTAGTAGTAGTGGTGAAAGCAGAGAGAGAATTTGGAACATTCAGTATCGTCCATCCTGGCCATGGGACTGGCACCAGACCAAATATGAACTGAAAATATAAACTATTTCATGATGTGAGGCACATGCGATTGATAATTGCAACTGTGCGCACAAGAGCCTTTCATTTCCTTAACTCACCCCACTTGCGTGTCGCGCATTCTCATTAGATTACGCTCCTACCTATGTACATATCTCTCTTTCCTTCTCTCTCTCTCTCTCAACTGAATTGATCGTATTTAATTGAATTAGCCATTACGCACCATTCTATGTACCTACATGCTTTCCCTCATGCCACTCACTTGAATTAGCCATTACATATCTGCATCTCTCTCTCTCTCTCTCTCGCTCACACTCACTCATTTCCATTGCATTGAATTGCATTTAATTGATGTAGGCGTTGCGTACCCGCGTACCTATATACCTACATGCTCCATATATATATATATATATATCTCCCTATGTATCTCTTTCTCTCTCTCTCTCTCTCTCTCTCTGTCCCATTACACTGTAATTAATTGAATTATATATCTCGCTCTTCACTCATCTCCTCGCCCCACCTACCTACTAATCTACATTGCTCCCTATGCATCTCTTTCCCTCCCTCTCTCTCTCTCTCTCTCTCTCTGTCTGTCTTTGTCCCATTACACTGTAATTAATTGAATTATATATCTCGCTTTTCACTCATCTCCCCGCCCTACCTACCTTCCTCTCTCCATTGCCCGGGTCCCAGCCTTCCCAGCCTCCAGCCTCCCATCTCCACCCTACAGATTCCCAGTACTCTTAATCTAAAGACGTACTCCCCTCTTCCTTCTTTACTTTCACCCATTTAAACACATCACTAAACTAAATAAAACCATAATGGTCTAATAACATGTAGTTATGTACCCTCTCACTCCTTACCATTCGTTGGTTGTGCTCTGTGAGTCTCAACCAACGATGAGGACGGAAACACGGGGATGAGAACTCACTTCTCGGTAGGATCTTACTTTAACCAGTAATCCTAGCTCTGTTCCTTTAATAAAATTGTACTACTGTATCTGTACAGCTATTGCACTCTAAGGCTTATTGTTCCCGCTTCCACTCTCATTTATTCAGCTTGCATACAACTCGACTCTACAAGTATATACATTTGACTAACTCTGACAATATCAACGTATGTACTTTAAAGGTGTGTATATTCCATTTTACACTTTACTGTAACAGGTAATACATTTTCCACTCTTGCTATAAATTGTATGCATGTACCAATAATTTAATGGATGTATGCATTTTGATGGGCTTGGACAAAAGCGCGTCTAAAAAACGAATAGACATTGGCAAACACACCTCTTCACTGACGATTCAATTTATATGGTGCACTTTGTAGTTAAGTCAGTAATTTTTTTAATCATACTAATTATTGTTCGTAGTAAAATGTACATAGAGTAGAAAATAAAACTCATTTTGAAAGAACACAAAATAAAAACTGGAAAACCAATTTTTGTTATCTGAACAGTTGAGATCATGAATAAAATAAATAAACAGAAGGGTAAAAATAGCGTTTTCAAAATGTGCAAAATATGTCGTAAGGGTAAGTGGTTACTAAAAATGTGATAATTCAAGTTAGGTAATTTAAGAACCATTACAACAAAAAAATTATAGTTTGAGAGACGTGAATAATAGACGATTGCAATTAAATAATTATCATTTTTGGAACGTCAATAGACAATTTTTATTTAATAATGATAATTTTTAGGAAGTCATTTATAGACGATCCCAATAAATTTATGATAACTTTTGAGACGTCATGTATGGACGATCCCAATAAAATAAGGATAATTTTCAGGACGTCATTTATGGATGATCATAACAAAAGAATGATCATTTTCAGGACGTTATTCATGGATGATCTCAACAAAAGAATGATAATTTGCGGGACGTCATTTGCCGACGATCTTAATAAAACTGGAGAAGTTTCCACAACCACCTTCTCCTTATTGTCAACAAATTAGGTTTTTCCATCGTTTTGTTAACAATCATAGTTATTTACAATCAAAACCTCAGGCTAGTAAATAAAATATTCAACAATTTAAATTGTGATTGTTTTGTGATGTGAAAATCACAATTTATCACAAACAATTGTGAACAAAATACAACAGTAGTACTTATATGTATTCTTTTAGATGTGTTTAGGACAATATTTGAAAACGTTGCTCGTTTTACGAATATCGCATAATTGATATATTTCCTGCGTTCGTTAAAAGCTACAACATAACTTTTCAATCTACAATTTAAATAGCCCCAAACGCTTTTAATAAATCTAATGAAAACGAGGTATTCTGAAAAATATATGCAGATCTTATCAGAAATACCAAAAGTCAAGCCAGGAGAAAGTGTACGAATTAGCCGGTCAAAGATCTTGTTTAAAAATGTTATACAGTATCGTTACCTATGACGTTGGAATGTCTAAAATATTATTCTATATATACACTTGTATATTTAGTAACAAATTTAATATACTTTTGGCTTTTAAACAGGATACAATTAGAACTTCAGTGTTGAAATATCCAAGATTAGGTCAGTTAACTTAACAACAATCCCTGTTACTTACTATTTAGATAATCTGGATGATAAAAGTGTTACTAGCGGATTCTATAAATACAACCTAAGCCGTATTTAAATTCTCAAAATTAGTGAATCACCGTTTATTCCGTATCTGGCAAATACAGTTACACATCACATATTGCAAAAGCAAAGCAGATTAGACAGACATAGCTGCTCAGTGCTAGATCAAGACGTAACAGAAACAAAAAATATTTGAATTTCATTGAAAAGTGACCAGTAAAACCATATTTACACAGACAATAGTCCATCAAATTTTGGATTTTTACTTTTAACCCCACTAGATCTTGACAATTTGGACGTTAGGTTAGACAGTTTGAGGTACACAAGCAGTAAACAACCTGCAATAGTACAAAATTCACGAGTACAACTAGCTAAACAAGTTTGTAATTTAGAAAGCAATGATATGGAATCACCACAAAAACTGTTTTCAAAAAACATGCATACTAAAAAAACTGCTTTTAGTTTTTAAAAGACAGCATCCAAGATAAATGTGTTTATGGGCAGTTTTAATGACTGCTTGGAAGAAACAGTTGATCTATTTTCATTAAAAAAAAGTTATAAAGCAATAAAGAAACTACCAGAAGAAACCTAAATTTGTTTTTATAACTAAGCACAAAACAAATTTGTGAATATAAAAATTTACCTAGCACTATGATCTTTATTTATGGTCAATCGATACAGATTTGTCTAAGAGACAACTTTCATATGATTATGCAACACAGGCAAAATTAGACGCAGACCAAATAAATACAGTATTAAATTTTATCGCTCATATATTTGTCAAAACCTTAAATGTTATAAAAATATTTTAAGGATTTAAAAAGAATAAATAAAGGTAACGCTAATTTCAAAAAATATTTCGAATGATTTAGAACAGAACTACAACAAAGACTTTAGATAAAAATAAAAATTGAATTTCCTTTATTACAGTCAGGGGACACAAAATGCAAATTGACATTCGAAAGTGAAGAACACGAATATGTCGTGTTACCAACGGAGATTGCTGTTTGTCTTGGATTTCAACAAGATAATAAATTTAAATCAATCATTGTCAGAAGTGTTGTTAGGAGATACGTGAATATAGTTTAGGCTCAAAATAGCAAGCTTGGTATACCTCAAATGAGAGAAGATATCTTAGTACAACTGCCAGCGTTAGTCAATATATATTACAATTTAAAGACAATTTGATTTCTAAATCGAGTTATTAGACGACTAAACTAGCTAAGCAACGAGAAATAGAACACAAACGAGAGGAATGTTAGGAACAAATAGAACCAGTCAGAGCAGACAAAACCAGCTAAACGTCTGCTTGTATCATGCAATATAGTTGAAAATCAACTGTACGCCTTAAATCTGCTGCTATCACTCCAATCAGTAGATATATCACCAGTTCTCGATAAGAAAACCGTTCATATATTTTACGTTTCTGTAAAACCTGAAGCACAGCAAATAATTTAAATAACTTAATTAAACAAGTATTGCAATCTGATAACACTGCCAGAAAATTCTACAGCTATTGTAGAATTGCCATTGAGGCTACGCAAAATTTAGCAATTTAGAATTTATTATCATTTAAATTGATCAATTATAAAAGGATTTGGTAGTGTTACATTTGATTGGTACTTGCAATAACAGAAGGGTATAAAACTAGTGCACAATCCTTGTACATACCTATTCTAAACTCGACATTCAAACAGCAACAACATCATTTTATTTACAGTGCTTCTTGATAAATTAGATTGAAAAAATAATAAATTTGCAGTGCATTGCCTAACATGTTACTGATGACTTAAATTATGTATAAAAATATTTACGACTTTAACAACAACGAAAATAACACTGATACAGTAGACAAAAAGCTCGTAAAAGACAGTTTTCAAGGTGAATATTGTACTTTGGAACTAATTAATAAAACTAAAAGTAAAAACTAAATGAAATCAAGTGAAAATAATTTAAAAGGAACTAAAATCATAGTAGAAAACAAGTCTAGAGAATTTAATCTAGGTGATACACAGAATTTAGTACCAGTTAAATCAAGAAAGCAATATAAACGCCGTTTAGTTACAATAAAGTGCTGTGTCACGCATTGCCGAATAGCCTGCAAAAACGTAAAATGACTTCTTCTTTACAACGACAACCTAATACAAAGAGTAGAGGAGCTTGTGCAAACAGACGAAAAACGCAATCTGGTGGCTCTAAGCGCCGACGCGTACGTCGCTGACAACAAGCTTGGGGTCGTCTTAGGCATAAAAAAATATCTTACAGTAAACAACGAGGATTAGGTCGCAGGTTCAGTCAAGCTGTTGCAGGTCGAAGTAAAAAAAGTTGCCGACGATATATTAGCATGTATATAACCAATAGCATAATACGTCATTCATTTTCTAAACTTATAGGAGGCAATCAAACATAAATTTGATCAAGTCTTTTATACGACATGCATACGCAAGGGTTTTATGATAAACCAACAGTCTACGAGGGTTTCTGAAAGTTTTTTTAAAGTAATCTGATCTTGGAAAAATTCCTACCTACAAATGTCAGTGTTGAAGACTCTGCCGAGTATTATCCCCACTATACTGCCTTGAGCCCTCGAGAAGATGAAAATCCTTTTATTTTTGACATTTTAAAATTTTCAGAAAAATTTTAAATTTAAACAAATCCTACTTTCTGGTGACATGTCAGCTAGTGCTTAGTGACAATAAACCAGTAGTATTTACAAATATAGCTGCGCTATCTTTAATGCTGTTCTACAGTTTATTCAGTAATCTTGAATTTTATTTAAATGGCACTTTTATTAGTGACAACTTCAATAACTATGCTTTTAGTGCATACTTAAAGCGCATGTTGTCTTTAAATCCGATTAAAAAAAAATTATGCTGGATCAATTATATTTGCTAAACTCAAAGTCAAGTTTTCAAACTTGTAGCAATCCCTGCCGTACCCATATAATATTTTTTATAAATTTTCCTTATTCGTGAGTCCATGTAAAGATACTAGACTTCAAGGTACTAACACAAAATGTTTTATTCAAATGACACCTGCTGCATATTCCTTAATTATTATTTAGCAACTAAAAGACAGAAGTGAAGTAGTGCATGCAGAATTTTATGATGACAGTATTATAATGAAACATTTTTAAAAAAATATATTCTATTGGGCTGAGGCATTTTTATCCCACGTTCGAACTACTAACCATATGGTCAAACCACGTGCACAGTTTAAACCATAGATTGAATCAAATTTAGAAAACAGAAAAAAGCAAAAGTTCATTTAAAACTAGGCTATTGAAAAAAAGTTCCAACGTTCTGTATGGCAAACTAATAGCCCACGTACTTGTATTTGTCAATGCGTGTGTATGTTTTAGTGCTTTGCAAGCTTAAAAATCACTAGCAAACGCTAACTAAAGATTTTAAAGGGGTTTTCTGATAATTTGAGCGTAATTATTTAATACCTTAATAAATATCAAATAACTGACCTCCCTTTGATTGCTGTAGCAATTCTAGATTCTGCAAAAGTTATGTTTAATGAAAAGTAGGATATTTTGTGTAAGATATTTATAACAGAGCTCATCTAGATTACTCAGATACTAAAAGATATAAGATCCAGACATTTAACGCGTTTAATACGTTTTGGGATGATACTGTTAAAGCCACATCAAAATTTAATTAAAGTGAAATTCTTTGAGACCATGAGTTTTTTAAAATTCATAATAATGAACACCCAAACCTATATTCAATAAAAAACGAAGAAAGAGAGAAACTTTGAATTTATAGCTTAGATTTAAAAGAACTTATTGTATTAGGACCAAAAATGTTATATAATATTACGTGTACTTTTAAATATAAATTCAGGCTGTAAATAATATGTAAACTTGTAAATATATGTGTACTTGTTATTAGTAAATGCAAAACTATGTATGTGTAAATTGTATTCGTAACTTTTGTGTGTACTTTTGAATATTTGTATGTATAAATTTGTGTGTGTAAAAGAAATTTAAACAAAATTAAACGTGTAAATATGTATATATGTAAACACTGCATTACCATTACCCTTTATTTTGCAATAGAAAACCTGCATACAGTACCCGCATGATACAAAACAAATAACCTGCGTCCCGCTGCACTTGTTTACCTGTTGTACCTTGTATTTTACACTTGCAGTTTGCAATTGCATCCCCGCTCATCCTATATATTGTTGTGTTTATAAACTTCATACTAACAACATATAACAATCTAAACATATATCTCATAGACACATGCGGCCCACCTGACTACAAGCACTAAAAAAACTTGTATCAGTCCCACAGCAGGTAGAATCAAGCTTTCTAACCTGGCCCTGTACTTTTAATTTCATATTTTTACTAAACTCTAGAGAAACCAGAAGCAAGCTTTAACGTAAGTTGGAATAATGTTTAATTATTATGCATGTCACGCGCATCCTAAGTAACAAATTTTCATTTTTGCTTTGATTCCTGCAGTGCTAAAGGTCTGAAAGTGCACTTTATTTGGTCTAGTTGAGCTAAATATTAAAATATATCATTATTTGTTTCCAGCGTTTCTACCCCAGCAGCTGTATGTATCTACATTATACAACATTACAATCAATAATTTTAATGATATACTACTGTTAAATAGTGTATAGGTATGCAGTTAGGCATCGTATACATATATCTTATTGTCGGTATGTCTTGTCTATGAGTAGCACTTATACGTGAATATATTAATACATGAAAAGTTGAAGCTCAGTGCTCCGTCGGTCTGAAAATTTTGATTTTAGAAGTCGACTGGGCTCATCAGAAACTTCAACCCAGCCTTAATTGGTGCGTTGAGTTAGTTATTTATTAATATGCACGTCTTGCACATTCCAAGTAACACAGTAACCCCAACTTAATGCACTCTCAAGTGCTAAGAGCTGCAGGGGAACCCAATTGTGTCAGAATTTCCTAATAGTACAAGATATTTTAAAATATTATTTAATTCAGAACCCTAATATCGACCTACTACTGTATACCTAAATGTACATATATACATGTCAGCTTTCAATAGGAACGGTAATTTTTATTTTTGCCCTCTACTTATTTTTAAGAATGTAATAATTTTTTTAACGGTCTTTTTTTTAATTAAATTTATAACTAAATAATTAACTACTAATTCATTTTAGTTGCGCTTCTAATATTTAAATATTTTGAATAAGTATGTACATTAAAGCAGTGTGATTAGTGCATTTATTTATTTTAAATGCATATAGTCTAATATATTATACATGCTAATTGTATTTAGCACTACGCAACTAATACACTGTACATACTAAATAACGTTTAAATACACACACAAGTAAGCCACGGGTTCTACATAATAGCAGATTAGTACGTAATATTAAAGAGCCCCACATTCTCAATCAAATTCTATCCATCTCAAGCATCCCAGTTCAAGTCCTATAATAATAATAGACATGTTGCTATCTATTTCTATACTATTTAATTTAAATACTATTAATTAATAAAAGACGCAAAGACACAAAGTAGATTACGTGACCATAAGCGCAATATCAGCAATTCCAAAACTCATTAAATTCAATTGTACACTCATCCGGTTTTAAATCTATTCAATATGTCACAACAAAATCCAATAGTTTCAAATTCCGAATATCAGCATTTATTGCCTTCTTTAACATCAAAGGAGGAAACTATAGCAGTAGTTAAGCTAAATTCAAAGCCAAATTCAAAAAGAATGTTGACATCACCAACCGAACACATCACTGAAAACAGCAAACGAAAACATCCTTTAATATCTGGTGCCTCTGCTGCGTCTGCAACCCGTGCTAAATTTGAAAACACGCATACTTCGCCTTCACTCAAACAGCCGGAAATGACAACAAATGACCTGTACCGCCTGTTAGTGGAAAAATTAGACTCTTCCTACAATGCACTTAAACGGAAAGTTCAAATCATACACACACTGCTTTTAAACGCTAACACTGAAATTACAAAATTGAAGAAAGAAAACGAAAACAAAGCCAATGAAATTAAAATGCTCCAAAAGTGCTCCAATAATAAGAACTTAATGATTTTTAACGTTCCTGAAAAAATAAATGAAAACAAACTAGAAACAAAATCTAAAGTATACCACTCAAACAATTGGTATATCTCCAGCGTATTCTCCACACGAACGCCGAACTATTAAATTATTACTTACGTATGGACACCAAGAAAAAGAAAACCACCCAGCCACCAAATTCAATATCCGAAATGGAATTCTGCAGCTAATACAAAACGGAACTACATCGAGCTGGACAGTAAACAACAAAGAAGAAATAATTGAACTAATAATCTAACCCTGTTAACCAGCTTGCTTCTAATCTGCTGTTAAAGCTTCAATTCCAGCTTTTTAAAATTTAATACTTCATAAATTAAACCAAAATTATTTATTTATGTTTACTTAAAACAATTATGTGTGCATAAATATGTTACCGAAAGCAAATTTTAATCATATTGTTACTCTAATTTAACGAATTATCACAACGTATTAGGCAGACTCCCCAGTAATGTAAATTCACTATGATTTTGAACAATAAAACCAATTATCCAGTCCCATGGGCGCCAGCTCAAATGGGACTTATTGTATAATAAAAAAAACAAAAATAAATACTATTTAATTGAACAACGCCATTCTCAGTAATGCAATCCATCAGGAATTCTCTCTCAGGGTTTTAAAATATGTACATGTCTATTCAATCCTATACAGTTCTAATTCTATTAGCATCTTGTCTCAGTCTTCGTGAAATATTCCTTAACTCTGTCCGCTCCTCACTTTTTTCTAACAATGAATAGAAACGTTATCGCCCCCTTTACCTATAATATGTAGTTAAGCAACACAATTCTCAGTGATGAAATCCATCAGGCACCGTTTTTTAGTGTTTGAAAGTATGTGCACACACATTCAATATTATACGGTTCCAATTATATAAGCAGGTAGCCTTCTTCTTTGTGAAGTACTACTTAACTCCGTCTGTTTCTCTTGTTTTACATACCGTGTGATATCGTTGCAATCGTGATCCCTCCAAACAATACAAATAACTCCTTACTTTAAGTTCTATCAATCTCAAATATCATACATTAATAAAGAGGCAACATTGACTGCCAGGCTGTGGCACACCCGTTTTTTTGTGTTTGGCACCCAGTCACGCCTCATGTGGGACATAAAAAATCAATGAAAATGAGCCCACTAAATAAAAATTGTACTAAAAGTCTAAATCGTTAATGTTTTAAAAATATATATTAAAAGATTTAAATTTATAAATTAAAAAATTAAATGCATGTTAGGAGTCCTAGTCATGCTTTAATTCTCAGTGATTATGCATTTTCTGTGATCTGACATTATGAAATAAATAATTACAATAATTTTATGTTTGCCATTCAGTAGCATACAGCACTGGCAATATAGTTTTTGATCATTTGATCAGAAAGTAAATGTATTACATATTAAAAAGTTTAAGTGCTAACTATACAACTGCTTTTCAAAATGCCAAAGGCTGGAAGGAATTACAAAGAAAAAGAAAGTTTTTTAAAACTAGATGCTAAAACCTGTATTAAAATTACAGGATTTTTTGATAAGCGCCCAATTAGTGAGAAAGATATTATTCAAGCAGCAACAGACAAAGCCACAGCTGATACTATTGTTCCATCAGGTATGATAATTTAAAACAGTCAACAATAAAGCTCATACTGCTCAATTTTTTTGTACACGATGCAAACTATAACGCTATTCCATATTACTACATACCATAACAAGCTAATCCATCAGCATCAAAACAGCTAACAGCAAAACAGATAAAATATTTCTCTACTTATATATTGATTTAATTGTAACGTTTTTATTGTGTGGCGATAGTGGTTAATTTCAAATAATTAATTTAATATTTTTTTGCTTTAACAAGCACAAAACAAACCGGGACGTCAAGCAACATTATTGTTGAAGTTGAATCTCAACTAGATCTGTTAGATACTGTTTTAGCAAGCGGAATTATTGAATCTAGAATCAGAGATTAAACTGCCACCATATCGCAATGATGACCCTCCTTCTGTAGTAGACTGCAATTTTGACAGTACAATTGCTTAAAAAGGTATGTTTGAAGTAACTGTAAGCAGCATTACTATTGAGACTAATTGTTATTATAGTAAATAGAATTTTAGGTAACATTTTCAATGTGTAAAAATCAACATTGAAGTGTATGTCTATTTCATTTGTTAACTAATATTATTGTTTTTGAATTTTAGAAGTTTACAAAAAGTTTGTTTTAGAACAAGATTCTATTAGAAAACGATTTTATTAGATCAAGACTAATCGACCAAATAAAAAAGGCCGCCTCTATGGGTTCTGCTAAACATGCAACAATTTTTCATCTAATGCAGTCAGATTTTCTAAAAATGGACAAATATCGATCGCATTTGCTCCTGGCATACAAATTAGATTTTTAAAGCGGTTTTTCAGTTTGTGTCAAAAAAGAAAAACTTAGGTAACGTGGAACTAAATGGACATTAACAACCACCTATGTCTTAAATTGTTTAAGAAACAACACCAGCAAACACATAAAACTTTAGTAAACTTAGCTGTGACCTCTTACAATGATATGAAAGTTGGAACATTAAGTGGCTGGTCTTGGCCAAGTCGTCATTTGGCAACGTTACACGCTGAAAGTCAATTATCACGAATTCAAAAGGTTTCAAATAATGAATTTGGTCCATTTAATCTAACATCAAAGCAGCTACTTTATGTTTCACCTAAAATTTATTTTAAAATGTGTGAGTACATAGGTAGTATTCAAATTAAGAGTCTCAAATCTCTTTTAGTAGCAAGGACATGCATCAGTATTCAGGTGGATGAGTCTCAGGATCGAGTGACGCGAGACGTTAGGTACTTACTAGCTTAAATACGTATTTGATCTGAACTAAAGTCAGTATTTTAAGGAATAAATGAACCTGAAAATAAAGGCGCGCAGGGATTGCTAGAAGCCATAGATTCTACGTTTCAAAATCTTGGATGTCCTTTAGAAGAATTTTGTGATAAAATTACAAGTATGACTACGAGTATAAAGCTGTAAATACTGGAAAGCATGGCAGACTTAGGGAACTACTAGAGAAAAAACTTTGGAAAGGATTAATTAAAATCTGGTGCGCATGACACAGGTAAATTCATTGTTATTGTATGTATTTATGTATGTATGTATGTATGCATGTATAAAATCATGTATTTATTTGTCTTTTAAGAGACCTGAAAAATGAATTGAAAAGCCAGAAGAAAAACATGAACAAACTAATTAGGTCAATAAAACTGTAACATGTTGTTTACTAAGAAAGCGTAGCAACAGACCAACATCCATAGCAAGTTTTTTTCTTTTGTAAAATAACTAGCGCTTGCAAAATCTCTACATATCTGCTACTTAGCTTCTGTGCTCTTAAATTACAGGTAAAAAGGGCAATTTCGAAAATAAGTACATTCAAAAAAATAAAGTTTTTAAAAATACCTTTTTTTTGCAGCGACAGTGAATTCGGGCGCCTTTTAAATTTCCCTACTCTTCCTGTTCAAAAGTGAGTCCCATATGCTACCTGTCAAAGCTGAGCTATGACATTTTAAATTTAAAATTCATGTTTTCCGCTAATTACTTAAAAATCAATAGTGAAACATTCAAACCAGGCCAGGTTCCACATTACTCGCTATCAATTTATCGGAATATAAAAATATATATATATAAAAATCGGAAACTGTGATTTTCTTAATTAACAATTAAATGTTTTATTTATTTGCACCTCCTTCACACTGATGAAATATAATCTGAAGGAGCCGCGCTTTAAAAATTTTTACAATATTTACGAGTCTAATTTAAAACCCTTGGGTTTGAATGTCTTTTACACCTAATGCAACATACAAACCTACTATTCGAACAGAATTAAAATCTCAGTTAATATAGTTGGTGCTTTATTTAGTCTATTAGGTCATCAACATATCTGCACCCATGGTACTCTAAATTCTAAATTCAAGTCCCAAACAAAAACTCTGTAAAAGTACTATTATGACATGTAAAGTAATCAAAATGGTCTGACCTGCACCTGGTTTTATGGTCTGGTCTGGTCCGACATCAGCGGACCAGAAATCTCAAAACAAAACTTTTCTGAGAAATTATGCCTAAAATTTTGTTATAGATATTTCAAAGAGTAAAAATCACCTATTTAAAAGAATGAAATTGAAATGTGACTACAGGCAGTTAGTAGCTTTTAGTTATTGAGTTGTTATGTAATGTAATGTGGTTAAATGGGAGAAAGTAAAGAAAGAAGAGGGGGGTACGTCTTCAGATTGGGAGGCTGTGAGTCTTGGAGGCTGGGAGTCGGGACTCAGGCAAGGAGATTAGAGAGAGAGAGAGAGATACAAGGAGAATGTAAATTAGTAGGTAGGTATGTAGGTAGGTATAAATGATGCCCAATTAAAAGAAATGCAGTTGAATAGGATGAGATCGATAGTCAATGCATAGTTAGTGTTGCCAATCAGTTGTGTCTATACCAATGTGTGCTAAATCTAATGCAAATTGAGACAGCGATGTAAGCATGTGTGCAGCGCCATATAATAAAATGCATCACATATGCCAATTAAATTGTGTATGAGCTGTACTAGTACACAGGCAGGTTTATATACAAAATTACAATGTTTTTAAATTTATCACAATGTATACAACATTTATATACATGAAATACAGGACATTAAATTATCCAACGATATACTTAACAGTATATAAATTATATATCTAGGTTACATCTATACTCTAATAAATATATATACACTTCTTACAAGCTAGAGCTTAGTATTTAATAAGTAGGTAGGTAGTTATCACATACACTCCTTTAGAGGCACAAGGCCTACGGAAGGAGGTAAGATTTTATTGTTCAGATAAAATGATTTAACTAAAATTATTTTATTAAGTCTATGTGCTAGGTTAATAGCTAAGTATAATAAGATAGTTTTGTGTAAGCTAAAATTTTTGTAATTTTTCGAAGTAATGATTGCTGACAATGGTAGGAAGCTATTTTTCTTAGTATTTAATAACAATATGTAGTTCACAAATAATCTTGACATTAAACAGCTCGGTTGCTTAAATACTAAACAATTGAAATACACAAGTCTTACAAATACAGAGCACTTATTAATTTTAAGGTATACCTAACAGTATATACATTATATATCTAAGTTACATATAGACCATACTAAATATATATTCACTTCTGACAAGCTAGAGCTTAGTATTTAATAAATATATGTAGTTCACAAATAAACTTGACATTAAACAGCTAGGTTGCTTATAAACTAAACAATTGAAATACACAAGTCTTACAAATACAGATCACTTAATTATTTTAAGGTATACTTAACAGTATATACATTATATATCTAGGTTACATCTACACTATACTAAAAATATATAAACTTCTTACAAGCTAGAGCTTAGTATTTATTGAATTTATGTAGTTCACAAATAACATTGAAATTAAACAGCTAAGTTGCTTATACACTAAACATTTAAAATATACATCGTTACAACATTCATTTATTTTATGCTATATCTTCTATACAATATGTACAATAAACATCTAGGTTACATTATTAAAATACTATAAATATACAACTTACAGAATAATATTTTTACTTATTTAAAAAATCTTTATGACCGAAGGGCAAACTTAAATTACAAATATTGGGGTCTGAAAATACTTGTGATATATCTTATGTGGTAAATGCTAATCTGTTGACACCTACTACGTACATGTGATGATCTACAGATGGTATAAAATTCACAACAATATTACACGGCTTGTTTGTTTCAAGCATTTGTTTATACTTGTCGTGCCTGCATTGGCGTAACGCAATAGCCTGAAAACCTTGGCATTTCTGTTGTTCACCACCATTTAAATATAACATGCTTTACATTTTAAGCTTAAGTGTAATTTATTCTAATACATCTAAGGTCTGTTTTTTTTATAACTCTCGTCGTTATTTAAAAGATACAACTCTGGGTATTAATTTTTGTAGCGCTTGAAAAACTCTGCTAAAATCAAAGTCTGCACGTGCATAAACTATATCATTCCACAAAGTATTTAAAGGGTCTAATATCTAACTCATATCCGTCAGTATCCGAGTAATCCAAGTAAGCCCTATTCCGTTATATTTGACACAGCGTATCAAACTTTTTATGGAAGTACAATCTGTCATTGACTAAAATTGCCAGTTTTGTGACTGACAAATTATCTGCACGATACCTTTTTAGGTATTGCGTAATAATACTTAAGCAATCAGACAGACTATCAAAATCTTAACATCGTGGTGATGCAAGTAATTTTTTAGCATGGGCGGTACTAGTGCAAATACTGGTTTCAACAAAATCCTTAACTTTTTGAAAAGTCTTGCTATAAAGAAACTTGGAATTTAATTTAAGTAATTTTTTTCAAAAGGAGTTTTTGCTTGCTTGTGTCTTTCCTAATTGGCATCTTTATATGTTTTGAAGTTACGTTGTTGTTTGAATTAAACTCCACAGTTTAATTTTGAGAGTACTATTTCTTTTAAAAGATATTGGCGCAATTCCTTGAAATGAACTGTGTGATTTAATTTGTCATAAAGCGTTAACATAAGTTTTAGGCGGGATATAAAAGGTTTAATTGAAGCCTGTTGGCGGTATTTTAAATTTAACTGGCTCAGCATTTCCTTGAGCTTTATAACTCTCATTTCCATGGCAAGAGGCAAGTTTGCGTCGCGATTATGTAATTGCTGTGGGTATTGCAAGTCACAAACAAATACGTACTCATAGCTTCCTTCTGTACTTCCTAATTTATGGTCATTCCAGTCAATATCTTTTGTTTCCATGTATCCTTTTGACTTTTTTTTTGTACTCATAATTAGACACTAGCATTAGTGATTTCATACTATGTGGATATAAACTATTGATATTAAGTGAAAGTTAGTGTCTTCGTAGCTGTAATGTGTCTAACTCCCATGCACAACGTTCGTAATTAGCAGTCACATGTTTATTTGCAAATATACATTGACCTCTCTTTATTTCTTTTTTTTCAATGTTAAATACTTTGTAATCTCTAGTGTAATCTATTTTAGCTTTTGATTGATTTAAAAAGAATTCCCATGAGAAGCTTTGCAAAGTCAAATAATAGGTTAAATCTATTTCGTATTTTTCTATTCCAAATTTCCAAAAGTTGTGCCAAATTTTTGCAAGTATTACTGTCTCTAACAAAGTAAAACACATGTAGTCAGCTAATGTAAATAAGTAGAATTTTGCACAAATGTTTTAAACAAGCTCGTATTTACTGTCTAGTATTGGCATATCATCAAGTAAAGATTTTCTGAATCACGATCCTGTGAAAAGAGGAATATCAAGACTTGTATTCTTAGTAAGAGACAAGAAAGGAAAATAAACAGGTTTTTGTATTAGCACAGGATTGTTATGGCACGGTTTTAGTACTTAAAGTTGTTTTGCAAAAGATTCGTGGCTTCTTAACGGTAAAAATTTATATATACACTGCTGTACTATTTCAAGCGACAGAGGTTTTTGCGTTGAATAATTCTACTGGCTCAAATAAATCATAGTCAAAAATAAATTGGCATCATTAAAACGTATTTTAACTTTTGAAGAAAAAGATTTGACCGTATAGTTGGGTTGTTTTGAATTTTTAGAAGAATATTCTAAATTTAAATTAGAACACCATGTATCTTCAGCAGTTATTGTTATTGAAATTAATTCTTTTGAAGATTTCCCAAGCGCTTTCACGTTTTTAGACAAAAAAATATTTTTTTAATTGCACATATTAAAAGGTGAAAATTAAAAGAACCTCCGTAGTGCCAAATAAGTGGAATTTCGTGCTTGTATTTGATTCTTAGGTGACATCGACTACATGCAGCAAACCTAAAATTGCCATGGTCGGGAAATTCGCGCTTACACAGGTGGCAGTGCGTAGCTTGTTCAAACTGTGCTCCTACGCTTTCTGTTAGTTTTATTTTGTTATTTGTTTTTCTAATAGTAGTAGTATTGATTTATTGCATTTACAGGCCACGGGCACAAACACAAATCTCCTCTCCATTGCTACACTTACATAGTGAAACAGATAATTGAGAACAGAATTATCATAAATACTTATTAGTTGATTAATTTCAGTATATTGTGATCGCACATTATTAGTAAACTCCTTTAGGTACTTATTTCTAACATGTTGGTAAAGATTAAAACAAAACAGAAAGTGTTCGATAGAATCACAGGAAACATTATCGCATGAACAGGTATTACTTACATCTAACGTAACTTTATTATGTATTATTTATTTTTAAAATAACTCAACTTTTTTCGGCTAGCAAAATTTGTGCGAGCAGTCTTAATTTACTTATGCTTAACCTATAGTTTAGGTATTCGGCTACTAGGCTAGACCCACAGAAGGACGGAGAAGCTGAGTTAAATGAGGAGTATGTAGCTCTTTCCATGTCATTATGATATGATTTCATTGCCATAGTTTCAATAATGATGTCAATATTGTTCTTATTTAAGCTAGGTGACACATTATTCCAGAAATCGTTAAACCCATAGCTCGCTAACAAATCCTTCAGCTGACTCACCCACGTAAATTTTAGGTCATTACCTTGTAGTAGGTTTAGCTGTTTAAGCTTCTCATAAAGCATCCTAGGAACCCTGTTTTCATTTATTTCAAGGATTCTTTTTAGATACATAAGCGCTTGTTTGACTACCGTTAACTCTAGCCTACATCTTTCTGCTTTAAGTCTAACTAGATAGTTAGGGGATTTCTTTGAAGTCCTAACACTTTTTTAATTAATTTGGTTTGTACTGGTTCTATTATATCTCCATACCTTAACCCTCATATTGGGCTACCATACATTAGGGTGGCCATAGTAACTGACTCAAATAGTTTAATTCTCGAATTTCAAGAATCACATTTACTTTTACAAAGTATATTTCATAACCCTGCATTTGCCTTAGTTGATTTTTTTACAAAGTATGTAGACGCGTTGTTTAATACACCAGACGAATTAAACAGGACCCCCAAGTACACGTACTCCCTTACAACCTCTGGAGGTTTACCGTCGTAATAGAAAGTGCTGTTTATTTTGATGTTGGCACCCTTAGCAAACACCAAAATTTTAGTTTTGTCGACATTAACAGTAAGTTGATTAAGTTCGCAGTATTCATAAAGCTTCTCAAGCTTTCTTTTCAAATCTCCCTCGCTGTAGGCAAATATAACGGTATTGTTGGCATACATCAGCATAAAGATAGCTACTTTTTCATTTATACTCAGGCCACCTAATCCCTGTTGTGCAAAGAATTCAACCATATCAGATATAAAAATGGAAAACAAAAGGAGAGATAAGAGTTTACCCTGTAAAACGCCCTCATTTACTTTAATGGATTTGGTATACTCTTCTTTTTTTAGAATTCTGATTATTTTAACATTTATTTATTATTAACATTAATTGGAATCATTTTTATTAACAACAGATGATGATTCATAGAATCGAACGCCCGCTTGTAATCCACAAAAACTGCGTACACCTTTCTAGAAGGGATTCTTATGTTTGTGGATAATAGCTGCTAGGGAAAATATTTGGTCAGTGCAAGATCTATTGTTTCTAAAACCTGCTTGCGACTCAAAAAGTACGTTACACTTGTTAGCCCATTTAGATATTCTTGCTAGCAAGATTGTGGTGAATAGCTTTGTAATACAACTAATTATTGCTATTTCTCTGTAGTTTTTAAGGTACTTAGTATCCTTTTTCTTATGCAAAGTGACTAGTTATATGTCAGACCATCTATGCGGGCATCGTTCTTTAGAAAAAACCTTGTTAAATAGCTTGAGTACTTGGGATTTCCATTTCCTATTAGGAGCCTTTAGTGATTTATTTGTAATCCCATCTAGGCATGGGCTATTATTAAACTTTAATTTTTTAATTGCTAATTATAGCTCCCAATGCCTAATATCTGCGTCTATTTCAGGGTCAAGGACCCTATAGAACAATATGTGCCTCTTATCCTCACTTGGCATTACGGTATTAAAAAATTCTTCCCAACTAGTTGGGGTCAGTTTGTTGCTATTTCCACCATTCCTACCTTTATAAAGCCTTACTGTCTCCCAGAATTGTGAAGAATGTTTAATGTCTGCAATGCGGTTTCGGATCTCATAGAAGTAGTTACTTTTCTTAGTTTTACATACTTTTTTAAACCTAATTTTTGATTTACAGAATTCTTTGTAAGTGTTCATAGTTGAATCAAGTTTTTTACAGTTAACCCAACAAGATTTTAAAACTGCTTTAGCTTGCTTACATTCCTCATCATACCACGGTTTATTTTTAAACACCCTAATTGGAATACGATTACAAACTAGTTTGTTTTGCTTAGCTACTTTTATGATAGAATTGACTAGATCTTCGTTCATTTCATTTACAGTTATTTGTCTCTGCTGGCATTGTGCCTTCCAGTTTATTTGTAAAAAACATAATATTTTCCTTCTCCAACCTTAACCTTACTTTAATTGATTGATCAATATAGGTACATTTTTCTTGTGTTCTACTAGTAGAAATAACTACTTAAATAAAAATGTGATCTGATGAAAGTATATCTAATTGACTGCAAGACTTTACCTGGTAAATAATATTATAGTGTACTAAGAAATAATCTAATTCTAACTTGTTTCTAGAAGTAATAAAGGTGTAATTTTCAGGTATATCTGGCGCCACTCTTTCATTAAGTATTGCTAGCGAGTTACATTCAGCAAAGTCTAGGAACCAGGAGGCAGCAAGATTTGAACCACTGTCTTCAGAGGAGCGAGAAGGCAAAAGTACAAAATATTTTACTATCTTGTAGTTCAAGTCACCAAGATTCCGGGTATGGGCGTTTAAATCTCCTTTAAGGATATTTTTTCTCTAAGTGACAGTGATAGTCCCTCCACTGCCTCACTGAGTTCTGTGAACATATTTCCAACATTATTATTAGAGTTTACATACACATTTCTAATTACCAGTATTTTCTTAGTTTTAAAATCTATATAAGATATTATTAGTGTAATATTTTTATCGTATAATATATTGTTAACTATATATTTAAGATTGTTAGCTAATTAACCCATATATTTGGATGCTTTTCCAGCATTATTTAACCTGCTAGCTAGAACATGTATGTAAGAAAAATTTTTAAAGTTATTACCTGACGTTAACTGCTTTGATTCTACCCAAGTTTCACATAAACATATAAAGTCACTTGTTTCTATTTTACTACTGTCTTCTTTATCTATATCTACAAAGTTTCCAAAACTATGGACGTTCCAGTAAACAATTTTGATTGTTGAGTTATTGCTATACGATGTGTGTAAGCCGCTGTCCTATTCCAACTTAACTTTTTAAGACCTGTTACTTTTGAACTTTCTTCCGTCTATTACAATCCCAAATCTTCCATTATATTTGACAGTTGCTGTTGGATTCTCATTTTTTGCCTTTCAGTACATTTTTAAAGTGTAAATGTAGATAGCTTGCTCTGTTTTGCTGAAACAGGGATTATAGTGGACTTCATTCATAGTGTCTTTCAGTTTCGACTTTTTTTTTAGCACTTGTGACACGTGTTGCTTTTCTGCTCATTTAACAAATAACAGGGCGGTTTTCCAACTTTAGCAGATCGTGCTCTTCTAGCTTCTAGAATTTTGATGGATGTGGGGCCGAGTTTAGTTTTCAAAAGCTCAACAGAGTCTTCTCCAGCTGACTGATTTACTTAAAGTCCAGAGGTGATAATTTCAGTTTTCCTGTTTGCGTTTACAATTATATCCATCCGTCGTGTTAAAACAGCTAGCTGTTGAGACACATTTGAGATCTGAGTAGTTGCTTTTGCTATCCTATCGTCAATTCTAGATTGGTTAACATCGAATTTCCCTTTTAGTCAACCCAGCTTACCGTTGATAGAAATTTCAAATTGCCACATTTTGCCATTCATTTTGGCGATAAAGGAATGATGATTTGTTTGCAGCTGAAGGGAGATGGATTTTGAAACCTCTTTCGTTATTCGTTGAGCTAGGGCGTTTAGTTGATTTAAGATTTGTTATTTAACAAAAGCAGAGATTTGTTTTCCAGGCTTCTCCATATTTTAGGTTGTACCTACCAAAATATATACGGGTGCTAGTATCTTTAACCTTCAAAAAGATATAGGAAATTGAGGGCCTTTGGCCTACGTATAAGAAAAAGGAAAGCTTTTTTGATGTGAAGTTGCTTTTTGCTGACAGTCTTAACTTTTTGATTTTATTTCTTCAGTTAGAATGTACATTACCCGTGAAAGTGGAGTCAGGCGTGAAGGCTAACCGTCTTGTCTTTAGAATAGTCTCGACTATACTGTTTTCCATATTTTCGACCGGTTTCCTATTCCACCGGTTTGTGTGTATAAAGTAAAATAATAAAATTAATCAGAAACTTTTTATTTCCGTGTAAAATTTGATAAATTATAAATTTTTTTTAAAATGTGCACGAGAGCTTAGAGGCTTAAGCAGTCCCGCCTTCGAGCGCTAGATGGCATTGTTTCTCTAATAGGTTTTAAGTAACCTGTTTGCCTAGTGAATTATACGTAAAAAATGTTGTACAACATCTTTCTCATCAAAATACTCTATAGAAACAACATTGTCTTTAACTTGCATTCTTTTAAAAATAAATAAAGAATTAGCTGCAGGTGTTATTTCAGTTGTATACTATGTGTTGTTTTTTGCAAGTTTAAAATATTAAATAGGTTTTGCAATCGTAAAAAACTTATAAACAATTACAAAAAGGTACGGAAGTGTTTTCTAAGGTTTTGCAAACTTAACGTGTTCCTATTGTTAAGGAAAAAAAAATTTCTCTCTTTTCGATCTTGAGAGTTGTCACTGTGCTGTTGTTAATTCTTTTCAGAGTTAAAACATCTTAAACACAATTCGCATTAAAAAGCTTTAGGAGGACGTCCATGAAACATAAGTTTATTAAGATCAGTAATAAGAACTAAATGGTAGAAGTTAGTCTTGTCGTCCTTTTCTTAATTATAAATGAAAAATAAATTACACAATTCAGTTAACTCAGAATTACGCGACCGTCTTATAGGGACAATTTGGTTATCGCAATGACTCTAAATATTAATACTAAGATTATTTTTAACTTTAAAATTAATTAGGTCCTCGCCAATACGCAAAGGACAATTAATATCAGTAAAATCAAATTGCGCAAAATAGGGAATATACTGGTTTGGTTCTTCTAGTTTATGTTTAGCATAGCGTGTAGTGTATGGTTTGTTTGTCTTTTTATTATTTTTATATCCACCTAAAATTTTATTGCAGTATCTGTGAGCAGCAACATAGAATTTAAAGCAGTCATTGCATTTGTTTTTGATATTTAAATATCCGTTACGTCTATAACTAAGTTTTAAGAATTTAATATATACTTTTGCTTCAGCATTTGCAAACTAGTTTAATTATTCTACTTTAAATAGATTCTATTTGCTGAAGTGTCTAACCAGTACTGTGCTTATTAAATTTGTTTAATTTTTGTATCACTTGTATAACTTCACTTTTACCATTAAATATAAAGTTTTCAATTTCGTTTTTATTCATTAAATCGTAATTCTTGGACAGAAACTAAATGCTACGTTCTTTTGTTTTGTTCGTTTTCTACTATAGTTTCTAACTCTAATGGTACTGCTATTATAAGTTGTACCTTAATACTTATATGTACAGCTAAGTTTTGAGTTAAAAATTAAATAATAAGCACGTATAATTCAGTTAAAAGGTATGTAATGCCTTGAAACTCTTTAGTTGGTTGATGCATGTAGATCACAATTAGTCCTTTATAAAATGTTAAGGAATCTTGAAATACATCGTGATCCATTAATGACAAACGACGAATGCGACGCGAAGGGCCAGCTGAACTATTGTTAGCGCTGGTAGTAGTATCAAGTCTGTAGGTTGCTTCTGAACGACTGGATCCACCGCCAACAAGATTTTGATTTCTGTTGTCATAGTGTGCAAGCCGCTTGCCAGGATGCAGACATGAATGATGGGGTTTGCCGGAACAGAATCAGTTGCAATCTGCACATTGATGAATATCCTCAACATGAACTTAATACGCCACATATCTTCTGCTTTTAAACAGACAGGCATGGAACACTTAAAGCGCTGTAAACCAACAAACACAATAATATTAGAACTCAATGTATATTATACATTCTAACAACTACAAAATAAAATGCACAATGCAATGTTGCAAATACCTGAATTCAAGATATACGTACATAGACTTTCCGTTGTTAAGACCAGCTGGGTAGTTTTGTTGTTCGTGGTACTGAACTGCCGTGTATGGTACTAAGGCAGGTTGATCTATGTCTGAGAAGAAGTAGTGTTGTAGAGTCAATGCTTTTTAGATGCTGAGCAAGCATCTATTGAAATGGCCATGTCCGTCTGTCTGTCGATGCCGGGTCTGTCTGTTGGTCATGCTCTACAGGTCACAATTCTTAACTAAATTTCTTCGAACAATTTTGTTATAACAAAAAAAGCGAGTGCAAAGTGCCCTATTGTTTTTTAGGTCGATCGGATTAGCCATTTTTTTACAATTAACGGTTATAAGAACCAAATTTTTGAGCGATTTTGAGCTTTTTGAAAAAAACGGAAGTCAGTACTCTTTACATGCAAATGCATACTTCACCATCAAAGTAGGTAGGTAGATACGTAGGCAGTACGTTTACCGCATGTTCTACACTGTATGGATACCGTGTACCTCAGCGACATACAAAACAGAGTGCTAGTAGCGTTCATAAATGATGTCCGTATTACATTTTCCGAGCGACCCACCTTTTGTCTTTCGTAAATTTCACCATTTTAGGTTTAGAAAAAAGGTTGACATATATCTTTCACATAAGATTTTACTCGTGTGCATGCATGGATCGTCGATAAATGACGTCATACAAATTTTACCATTTTAGGGATCCCCACCGTCATTGTTTCAGTAATTAGGTTGACGTTTATCCTTAACATAGGATTTTACCAGTATGCATGCAGGGATCGTCCATAAATGACGTCATACAAATTTAACCATCTTAGGAATTTCTATTGTCATGAGTTCAGGAATAAGATTGACCTATATCCTCAACCTAATATTTTTATTGTGTGTTGCAGGGTTCGTCCAGAAATGACGTCATACAACTTTTACTATTTTAGGGATCCCCGCTGTCACAAGTTCCTGAATAAGTTTAACATATATCCTTAACACAGGATCTTGCTGGTATGCATGAAGGGATTGTCCAAACATGACGTCATACAAATGTTATAATTTTAGGGATCCGCGCTGTCCCTAGTTTACAAATTAGGTTTACATATATCCGTAACATAAGATTTTACTAGCACGCATGCAGGCTTTGTCTATGAATGACGTCAAACAAATTTTACCATTTTAGAGATTGCCATGCCATAAGTTCGAAAATTAGGTGAATAAATATCCTTATCATTATATTTTTCAAGCGTACGTACAGGGATCGTCCATAAATGACGTTATTCAAAGTTTACTAATACACATAAATACATACGTACACACTTACATGCGTACGTACAAAGATACGTATAAACATCCATTTATGCATACATACACGTACATACATACACACACGTACATACATACGTATAAACATATATACAATCATGCATACAGAAATTCCCATAAACTTAAATACATACGGTCATGAATTCATAAATGCATTCGTACATACATCTTTGTACTCGAAAAATTCGTAC
Source organism: Dicyrtomina minuta (assembly GCA_949802685.1). Classification (NCBI taxonomy): domain Eukaryota; kingdom Metazoa; phylum Arthropoda; class Collembola; order Symphypleona; family Dicyrtomidae; genus Dicyrtomina; species Dicyrtomina minuta. The sequence goes on along the minus strand of CATKUY010000185.1, from coordinate 45,284 downwards.
AAGCACATATCTTTCCAAGCATGAGGGTTTGAAGCCCAGTCGTCAACACTCCTACAGTCTTCCGTCTGTCCCGCCAAGATACAAAACTGTGTGTGTGACCATCGTTTTAAATAAAATAAAAAATTTAATAGGAATAGGGAGAAAGAGAGTTAGGTGCTGTCGTATTTTGATATTTCATACAAAAGGGATCTTTTTTTAAAATGCAAATATTCGCTGTAAGCTCAGCATCTACTTCGGGCTCCCGTCACGCCAATCCGGCGCAAAGCGCCGTATTTTTGTATGTTCCTATGCTGTTTTACTAAACAAGTAGTGTAGGATGGAAGCGTTAATGTAAAAAGGAGTGCTTGAGATGATGTAAGGGTCCCCTATAAGTCCACTGCGATACCTATAGTCGATCCGTGGTGGGTGGTGATCACCTGTTTCTAGTAAACCCCTTCTGATTTAACCAAGGACTATAGTTTTGCATTACGATAAATCTTGATCATCTTTAATACAAAAAGGAGTACGACCAGAATAAACGACAAGTAGATGGCTAGACATGCGCAGAAAAAGAAACACAAAAGTCTGCACATTTAGTTATGGTTTTAAATCGTAGACGTGTTATATGCGCATTATATCTTTTGGAAAATAAACATATATATATTTTTAATAAAAGTATTGGTGAATTTTGCAATCGCTTATCGAATCAAACGTTGTATAAACTACTGTTTTTGCTTCGTGTTGGTTGTAATTGTTCACTACATCTAGTTTAATTCCGTTTTGCGTATTCAAATTTTCAAGCATATATTTTGAAGCTTGAAGAATCAACCTAATGAATGAACTAGGCTTGGTTACGGCAGATGGCGTATTATCACGGCTAGAAGAAGACGGGTTGTCTTGCTGTAGAGTGTTTTGTATTGCTTCTAGGGCTATCCTCTCCTTTGTAAATAATCCATTAATATTAGTGTACTTTCAAAGCTTAAAGTAGTGCTTTTAAGATTTACTATTAGATTATTTAATTTATGTTAGGCATGCACTACAGTGTTGCAACATGTTGCAAGTAGAAGAAGCGCAAGTGCGCAGAAAATAAATACTAAACGTTGCAAAAACATTGTATAGCTTTGTATTCAACACTTTGACATTACAAAGTAGACTTAGACTGTCTGATTGATGGCAGCTTTATTTATATATATCAAGATTTAAAGTTTATGGATGCACCTGTGTTGCTGCGATTTCTTACGTATGCATATCTGAACTGATTTTAGCTGTGGTTTTTTTAAATAAGCTTGAGCCATTACTTGCTTGTAGCTGAGCCACTCGTGAACTGGTAGTTGTTTTAACTTTTCTACGCCAGATGGACCACTAAAGGTTGAACTATCACTTGGTTCTTTGTAATTTTCGCCAATTTGCATTGAAACTTCTTTATAACAATCGATTTTATTCTCTGGAATACAGAGGAGTTGCTTGGCAACGTTCAAAGCCTTTTGCTCTTTTTGGATTTTCATAAGCTCATCGTAGAGCTTGGGTACAATTGCTTTGATAACAGTAGCTATAGCTATTTTCATTGTTTAAATTAAATAGTTTATTAGCACAAATTATATCTGAAAAAAGTTTAACCCGGCAGATTTCACTGTTGTTACCTTTGTGGAATATCGTTGCTAGGACTCGGCGCACAGGGTTTTTGTTTCTTATATATACTTGGTTTAAATATCGCGCGTCTATATGTTAACAAATCTTATCTAAGTTCAATATACACTCTGCCATAACATATAGCAAATCAACAGTAGCAGCTTAATTGTAGGTTAAAAATTCTCTTGGTTTTGAGTTTGCTAATAGTAATGAATATTCAAAGTTCTCTTTAAACACACTTTTTCTCTTTTGTTTCACTGACATGGTGAGTGTTATTTGTATACACATATGTCAGTACTATTTACAGGGAAAATGTTATTAGGTACAAACATGTGTGGGTTCGGGCACTGTAGATGCAAGTCCAAGAACCAGTAACTATGTTAGCGTAGACTGCATGCTCTTTCGTATGCTTCTTGCAAAACCTTCTTACGACTAGGTGCAATTTGTCTTGCAATTTGGTTGATTATGCTACGGTCTCTAGGCACGTCAAAGAGAACTAAATATTTTGTACTTAAACTAGTGGTTCTCAGTTCTTTAGAAAACGCGTTTTGCGAAATAAGTATTACACTAAAATTTATATGATGAGAAAACTCTGTAAATATCCCCTGAACTAATTGTCTAGCCTTATAATTTGCTTTCATAAAGTTAAAATGATCGTCCAAAACAACAAGACATGGGCTGTCTATTTCTTAAATCAGTGACTTAATATTATCAATATCAGATGTTAAAGTTATATCTTTATCTGCTAGGAAATCAGTGCTTGAAAACTCTGGTTGGTCAGTATGTATACTTATATACAAAACTGTATTATTTTAAAATATTATTTCCAATTATTTGCCTACGGCGTCTTACAATTTCTAAACACAAAGTACTTTTCCTAAAAAACTAAAGACACATAGAATAGCCGCCAAAGGGTGTAATTATTTAAAGTCAACAGTATCTGATGTTGCCATCGTCAAGTGCAAACAACAACTGATCAGAACTTACAAAGGACAAGTGTATTTAATAAATATTCACAATATATTATAGAAGCTAAATATAATTACAGCTATATCTTATATAATTAGCTACTAATGCTTAAATTATGAACATTTTATACATATTTTTATTTAAACAATGAACTTACATAAATTTAGACATCTAACAAATATATATATAGTATTCTGTGTGTTAGATTATTATAAAGATACCTTGTACTTACATGATTTACTCATTGTATTTTAACTTTACCTTCACATCAACAACAGAGGCAAAAGCAATTGTAAAAAACCTGCTGACCTCATTCTCGCTCTCTTTGAGGCGAGACCGCAGTCATGCAGAAATACTTGATTATAGGTTGGGATATTATTATGTTATGTATGTAATGAGTGTATGTATCACTCAATGATTCTTTCTTGTTCTCTCTCTCTCTCTCAGTGAAGGACGACGTGGGCTCTCGAGACAATGGCCAATGTCTCGAGATATAAGCCCACTATACTCCATACACGTCGACGTTTTTCTAATTACTTTCATTTTCATTGTGAATGCGTTGTATGTACATATATAAATATTTGAATAAATATCTGGCCGGACAGTTGTCCGCGGCTGACTATTGGGATAGACGTGAACAGGACAACATCTTATTACGCTCCTTCTGAGCACCGTTAGGATATAAAAGTACCTAACAAAATTGGCGATCTTGCCAGGATAGATATGGAACCTACCTTTTTTACATATGCTTGAGATTGTATCATCTCTTGCACTCTTTTAGTCATTTTCAAAGCACGCAGTACATACACATGATGTCTTCAGGCCACTCTTTGTATGTACCTGCATTAAAGTTTTACCTCTCCTTGTTATACCTTGGTCGATAGGGGATCTCAATCCTTAATACTCTTCATGGTTAAGCATTGCGCTTTGGAACGAGCACCTCCGCCAGTCCTATGAACCCTTATAAACCTTCCTCTCTCACCTGTAGCCATATCTACAAGACTTCTATCGAGTGATTTATTAACGCCTTTTGATAACCCAAATAAGTTAGCTCAGTTGCAAGAACAGTTAAAAATTATACACACTCGAGATCACGCTTATTTTACAGCCCAGTCAGAAATTGCAACTGGCCAGTTAGTAGTAAAACAGAAAGGGTTAGATCATACACGGTTGCCAACTTGGGGACATGTTGCTGAACAATACAATAGAAAAACTAATGATTTGTTACTACTGTTAGAGAGAAAAGCAGGGTTAGAAAGATATAAGAAAATACAAAACGTTACATCTCTCCATAGCGAGTTTTATACCCTTTTGCTTGACCTGAATTACGCTGTCCCGAAGATATTGCCTCTTCCTATTCCTAATGTATCTATAGTTGTCCCTCCATCTGTTCCTAGTACCACACAAGACCATCGAAACATAATAGACGTTTCTTTCGCCCCCTCCGCTTCACCTCAATCCGTACCTGGCTCCAAATCCAATACGCCTCCGCCTGACGGCGAAACATTTGAAGAAGAACCTTCTAAAAATCATTTTTTTATCATGGCTTCGTATAATCTTATGCCTAAACTATCTCTTTCAACCGACCCCCGTAACTATATAGATTTATTCAAAACTTGGGTTGCCGCAACGGACGTAAAACCAGACGTGCAAAAAAGACATTTTGCCCTAGGGTTAGATACAGAGACAGGAAGATATTGGTCGTCACTCAATCGCACAGTACTCGAAGATACAGCAACAGCCTTTGACACCATTACAGCATTATTTTTAAAGGAGTTTTCTGCTCATAGGGGATACACAAGACAAGATGTATTAGCAATGGTACAACTGCCAAGTGAGAACGCGTCGGCGTTTTTCATCAAAATAAGATACTTACTAGAAGAACATTTAAAAAGTCTTGATGAAGCAACAAAAACTGCCATTGCTATTGACAAGTTACAAGTACAATTGCAGAATTTTGTGAAAGCACAATCATTACCTACGACATGGGTCGAGCTTACTGAGCGTGTGCAAATGTACGAAGCAGGAATGCCATCGGGTACCCCTTCTACAGTATCACCCCTGATTACGCCCATTAAATCTGAACTTAACGAAGTATCTGCAGAATACAAATTACTATTGCATCAACTATCAACTCTCTCTACTGACATCAATGTAATGAAGAATACGCGAGGCCAGAACCACAATAGAGGTACAAGTCGATTCACACGAGGCAGAAATTCCCGTCCCCCTAACAATTCTCAGACCCAGTGTTATAACTGTTCTCGCTACAGACACATAATGCGTGAATGCAGACAGCCGGGAGGAGGAAATTTTCAAGGCAGAAATTCACGAGGATTCCAACAATACAGAGGTGCACGTCACAATACAGGCTATAGAAATAGCTACAATGGAAGACAAGCATCAAATAATCAACAGCAAATGCTCATTCAAAATTTGGAAAACCAGAACGGCGTGGCCACTCCTTTTCAGCTTTACAGCCTGTAAGTCCTATAAAAAGTTCCCCTACCATTCAAGTAAAAATCGACGCTCTCCATTCAGACATTGAGGTCCCTGTAAAAATATTTAATTCAAAAGTAAATGCCCAAGTTAATTCACGGGCTACCATTTCTGTTATCAGTGAAACATTACTCCCTAATAACCTCACTCACCTTATCATTCCTAATAAATTAATATCTCTCACCGGCTATGGAGGACATGTAATCCCTGATATAGGATTCACAAGAATTCCCCTCCTAATTGGTACAATGTTTGTGCACTATCCTTTCCTTATCACTCGTACTAACAATAATAAATTGCTGTTAGGCAATGATTTTCTTGAACATTATAAAGTCGATACAAGTCATCAAAAAAGAGAATTGATATCCTTTGCCTTTGGTTCTGTTCCGTTCAATAGTGCTCCCTCTCGCATATTACAAAAAATTGAAATTCTCCCACACCCATTTGCCGAGAGCGTACCCCTGTCTACGCTACAACATCGAAATAAAATAAATACGTATAAAAAATTATGGCCTGTCCAAAAGCTCAACCATGCATTACCCTTGTATACAGCAATGGGGCCTTCGGCTACAACAATAAATTCCCTTCGTATCAAAGAAAAAGTTGTTATTCTTTCACGATCCCAGATGACTATACCTGTAGTGGCAGATATACCTATCAAAAATAATACTGTATTCCTTCCTTCCGTGAGATTATACTCCAAACATCGTCTCCTTGTCCCACGTGCAGTTTTTTCTGCCAACATTCAATACATTGTTGTAACAAATCCTACGGAAACTCCTATATCCCTATCCACTTATATGAAGCTTGGTAAATTACAAGAATTACTGAAAAAAGAAGTTGTTGCAGTCCACAACGTGTCCCCTCGTCCCTCTGTTCAAGCTAATTTTAACGTCATTGATATATCCCGTCATCTTACAAGTTTGGAACGCAAACAAGTAGAACAGTTAATTCAAGAATATGCAGATGTATTCTCTTGGTCTGGTGAGTTAGGTTCTACAGATATAGTTGAATTTCGAGTAGACACAGGAGACGCAGAGCCCATTCGACAGCGACCATACAAGACGTCAGAATTTCAAAATGCTATCCTAAAAGAGCATATAGACGAGTTATTAAAAAATAAAATCATTGAGAGATCAACCTCTGTCTGGGCGGCACCTGTCATTATAGTAAAGAAAAAATTAGATGCCAGTGGCGAGCAGGAGTACCGTGTGTGTGTAGATCTAAGAGGCCTTAACAGTGTTACAAAACCTTTTGTTTACCCAATACCTCCAATTAACCAAATTCTATCACGATTAAAAAACACCGAGTACTACAGTACCTTAGATGCAGCCTCAGGATTTTATCAGATAAAAGTCAAACAAGAAGACAAAGAAAAATTAGCATTTATATGTGAGTTTGGACAATATACGTACGCCAGAATGCCCATGGGGGCTCGAAATGCTCCGAGGTATTTCCAAAGGTTAAAAGATGTCATATTAGCTGAAGATGTTGCCTATTCTACCGCCTATATGGACAATGTTCTCGTTTATTCTAGTTCTTTTACTTCTCATCTCTTCCATTTGCGCCAAGTGCTTCACCAGTTTCGCAAAGCAAACGTAAAACTCAAACCCACAAAGTGTCGCTTTATGTACAAGAAAATATCCTTATTTGGACATGATGTTAGTTCAGAAGGTGTCACCCCAAATGCGAAGAATGTTCAAGCTATTTTAGATTTACCTCGTCCCACAAAGGTGAAAGGGCTCCAATCCATTCTCGCGTCTTTTAATTATTTTCGCAAATTTATAAAAAACTTTAGTGCCCGTGTGGAACCCCTAAGACAATTGCTCAAAAAAGATACGCCGTTCATATGGAGTTCAGAGTGTGAAAAATCCTATCAAGACATGAAAATTGCTCTCACTACAGCTGATGTGTTAACACACTTTGATTCTTTACTGCCTACTACTCTAATCACGGACGCAAGTACCTTTGGATTGGGTGCCGTGTTGCAACAACAAACCCGTGATGGGAGAGAAAGGCCAGTGGCTTACATCAGCCGATCACTTACAACGGCTGAAGCAAAATGGAATACCACAGAACAAGAACTGTTGGCGATGGCATGGGCCACAACCAAATTGAAAGAATACTTAATTGGCCTTCCGTTTACAATCAAAACTGATTTTTGCGCACTTTGCGGAATTCTTCGAAGCCGGAAAATTGAAATGAGCCCAAAGATGACGCGCTTGGTTCTTAAACTTGCTGAGTTTAATATTCAAAATATACAACATATAAAAGGTTCCCTGAATCATACTGCAGACTTATTATCCCGACTTGGACGAATTCCAGAACGTGAAACTATAAATATTTCTAGTTTATCTTTGACCAAATCCTTCAATCAAGAATCCGACCCTTGGATTCAGGCGATCCGTGAAAAACTCTGCAATAACAGTGCTTCTCCGCGGGAACGGAAAAAATGGATTTTAATTGACAATAATTTGTTTATAAAAAATTCACGTGGTGGGTCAGATTTTTTGTTTTGTGTTCCTTCTGCAAACGTGCCCGCCTTACTTGTCGCCTCTCATGATGACCCTCTTTCGGGACATTTCGGAATGACGAAAACATACAAACAATTGCGTAGTCGTTTTTATTGGCCTTCCCTTCGTTCTGATTTACAAAATTTTATTCGCACATGTGATAAATGTCAAGCCAAGAAAGCTCCGCGCAGAAAACCTTACGGCGAATTCCAACATATTCCTGTCCCCCTGGAACCTCGTCTTCATTAGCAAATCGATGTGGTCGGTCCTCTTATTCGTACCACCTCTATGAAAAAATACATCATTACTGCACAAGATTATCATTCCAAGTATGTAGAATTACGCGCTGTCCCTGAGGCTACGGCTATTCAGGTCGCAAAATTTTTATTGGAATCTGTCGTCGCTAATCACGGGGTCATGGAAACTCTTCAGTCGGATAGGGGCGCCAATTTTAAAAGCGAAATTATAGATCATTTAAATCGAATGCTTGGATCTAAACACAACTTTTCCACTTCCTTCCGACCTCAAAGCCAAGGGAGTATTGAACGTATGCATGGCTCGTTAAAAACTATTCTTTCCATGTATGTAAATGATCGTCATAAGGACTGGGATATTTTTCTACCTTATGCAAAATTTGCTATCAATAGCACTGTCAATGCCAGTACTGGGTTTTCACCGTTTTACATCATGACAGGACGTCATCCGCGTCTGCTAAGTGAAGTAGTACTCCCTCTTGTAGCCAATAATCCCATTTTTGACTACCATCGTCATTTTCACGACATTTATACGGTCGTGCGCAAAAATCTTCTCTCTGCACAGTCTGAGTATGCTGACCGGGTCTCTTCTAAATATGCGGCACATTCGTTTCAACCTAACGACTTAGTTCTTTACTACCACACGCATCGTGATTCTGAACTTTCACCATCTTTGCAACGTTCCTGGACAGGTCCCTATCGTGTTCTGAAAAGACTTAATGCAGTTAATTATACCTTGGTGCACACCTCCAATGATAAGATTTTGGAAACTGTACATGTGTCCAAACTCAAGCACTATTATCCTCGGACACCTTTAAACAACTTTCCCCCAGTTGCGAGTTCTTCTTCTGTTCCCCCAACGTCTCCGTTATCGCTACCCCCTGCCAACAACGAAACCGCCCAGAATCCTCCTATGTCTTACGCTGCTGCAGTCCGCAAGTTGCCTCAACCATTGCCTTCGTCTAGTGATATTCCTGCACCTCGGCAGCGCGGTCGCCCGCCCCTACGACGTTTGCCTCCTGTTACAATTCCCTCTCTCTTGCCGCCTGACGGATTACCGCCTCCCCGGTACAATCTTCGTTCACGACCATCCCATCCTTGATGTGTGTTCCGGAGCACACACCAAGAGTGTTAGATTAATGCACAATTTTATAACATTTATTTGTTTTTTATATATATTTTTTTTGTATTTACACATTTGGGTTATGGTTTGTATTTGAATTGTAATCGGTGGGACACCGAATTCTGTTTTCAGGAGTGTTAGATTATTATATAGATACCTCGTACCTACATGATTAACTCATTGTATTTTAACTTTACCTTCACATCAACAACAGAGGCAAAAGCAATTGTAAAAAACCTGCTGACCTCATTCTCGCTCTCACTGAGGCGAGACCGCAGTCATGCAGAAATACTTGATTATAGGTTGGGATATTATTATGTTATGTATGTAATGAGTGTATGTATCACTCAATGATTCTTTCTTGTTCTCTCTCTCTCTCTCAGTGAAGGACGACGTGGGCTCTCGAGACAATGGCCAATGTCTCGAGATATAAGCCCACTATACTCCATACACGTCGACGTTTTTCTAATTACTTTCATTTTCATTGTGAATGCGTTGTATGTACATATATAAATATTTGAATAAATATCTGGCCGGACAGTTGTCCGCGGCTGACTATTGGGATAGACGTGAACAGGACAACATCTTATTACGCTCCTTCTGAGCACCGTTAGGATATAAAAGTACCTAACATGTGTATTTATTTACAATTTTACCTAAACTTTAACTAATGACTTATTTAATTATACAAAAACAAATATATATATAGTTGATACAATGTAATTTTTATACCATTACTATAGTTTTACAATGAACTGTGTTTTTACAATAAATAGACACTGTTTTATTCTTAAATATATTACAATACACATAAGGTTTACATAAACGGGTAATTAATTGCTATATATTTACAATATACACTTCTGAATGTTTGATACTAAGCATAGGAATACCATAACAAATTTTTTTGAAACTCAAGACAACATACCTTACAGGTATTTGACTGTAACTTATATCTATGTGTAGAACACTTCCTTAACATGGGGATCATATTTACAAACTTTTTAACTTTTCTATCAGTAACTAGAACAGAACATGTAAATACGTTTATAAAATCTTGGTATAAATACCAATTACACGCAAATATCAAAAATTAAAACTATATACCGCGGCAACCTGCCGTTAATATGGTTATTCAATGAGTGCGAGCTGACTATAGTTGGAAAGACAAAGTTCTTGATCTAAGGTTTAAGACAAGGATACTTTAAAGTCCCATTGTTGAGATTAAGTCTATGCTTCTCAATTTGAAGTGTAGATACTGTCTGCTGCTTCCAGTACAGTACAGCATTTGCAATGTCTACACGATATGGACATCCCGCATAACCAGCTCTTGTTTTAGTTTCAGCGTCAATGCGAAAAACTAGATGAAATCTGCGCATAATATTTCTTATATCAGTTTCAGTAGGCAGCTTTTGCGTTTGTTCAAAGAATGGCGACTCGGGTCTTACCACCATAGTAAACAGTTTTGACTGTGCTGCAATTTTGTATCTTGCCACAAATCCGTTGTTTGTTTTTACAAATGTATCAGCGGTGTGTAGTGTAGTACAGCTGATCCTACATTTCATTTTTGTTTTTGATTGGGTTTGATGCAAGTTCTTTTTTCAAATTAAAACCAATGGCATGGTGATTTGAATTTTTACTCACGAATTGGCCATTTGAATAAAATTTTATGTTACTAAATAGGCTAAAGAACAGCATTGAACACGAAACAATCGCGTCGCTAGCCGCGACCTCCTTTCCATCAGCTAGCATTACAAGGCAAGTGAGTTTTCCGTTGGACTGTGTACTGGATAATATGAGTGAAATTCAGGTGCATCTTTAAGACTTATATTGGTCAAGGGAAGTTTATTAAGCACTAAGTTGCTTTAAATAGATTTCTCAGACATCTCGTACACTGTCAGTTGGTCCTAAAAACCATGTGTTTGCATGATTTGCGGAGCTGATAATAGACTTTTGATACTGCGTCGTGGTAGTCAGAATGTTGAATGACACTGATTTTAGCAAACAGCAGTTTATTCCTTATCGTTGTCGGCTGATATTGCGCCCAGGTCCTGATCCAGTCTAGGTGGAACTCCTGCTTGATACAGTTTGTCTAACACGAGAGACTGTTTTTTAACTCCCAATTTGCGTTCTCTTTTAACCACGCCTGCCCCGTGATCCCTTAGCGTAAGCGCGCCTGTACACTTTCCTTCCTCCTTCACTCCGAGTGTCTCAAGCTGTTGGTTTACGTGATGTACTTCTGTGTTTATTGCATAAAGTGCGGCAATAAGACACTCTGCGTGTACGGCCTGTGGCAGCTTGTTTAGTGTTTCTACGTTGCTTTAATGGACCAAGATATTGATTTTATGGATTTCCGATGGGTTCTGCAGTTTCAATTGCTAAACTATCATCGCCTGTCCCCATTTAGCTCTTGTTGATGTTATTTTGATTTGCAGAAATATGTTTAAGAACACAGTATTCACCAAGCAAGCTGTCTTTCAGAATATCTTCGTCTACCAAGCTTAAATTTGTGTCGTTAATGTTTTTGCACAGTATATTACGCAATTTTGATAAACAACAATGTATATTTAAGCACTAGTTTGAATGCATTGAGACTAGTTTGCAATAACAAGATTTCAGAACTTGCTCTTTAAAAGGTTTGATGTTGTCACTTCAAAATTTAAATAAGAATAACTGCCAAATATGCACATCTTTGCCTTTTTAACTTGGCGATATGTTGTTTGCCTAAAAATTGCGAGGTTAAAACTGCAGTTCAATTATAGTTTAAGTATTGGCATCAAGTTAGACAAGAGAAAAGTACTCATCGACTGAACTGAATCTCATTATTTAATGTTATCGTCTATGTAATGGCACAAATAGTATAGGAACAAAGCTGTGAACAGTCTCATTAGTATATTCGTTTAATTTATCGACTGTTTGCAGTAACAGTAGTGAATGAGAGGCATAAAACTGGTTTTCAACTGGGCAGTATAATACAAGAAGCTGTTTAACTACCACAGTGTGCTCAGGCTCGACATCTTCTTCAAATTCTTCTTTTTCTACTTTTTGTTCTTTTCTACTACTAATTCCTGTCTCAGTTGCGCAGAATCACTAGTTTTAAATATTAAATTGTCCTTAAACCTAAAAACAAATCACAAGTAGTGGCATCTGTACTGTGATATCTTTGCGCTTGCATGGTATACTTAGGTGTTCATCTGCATGTTCAAACTGTACTCGCGTATCAGCCTACAAATTTTTCATCAGAGTACGATTAACTTTATGCACTACGTAATTCAAATCTAGTTCTTTTAGTTTTTTCATTGGAATGAAGTTTGCATATTTTTTAAATAATCGCAAGTCTATATCTTCATAGTCCACAATGTCATTATATAACTTTTCATCAAAATCAAATTCAGATTCGTTAACGCCATTACAAAACTTGTCGTGCTGCTGCAGTCCTAAGCACAATGTGATGGGTTTAGGCAAAACCACATGCTCGTTCTTACTGCATTCAAATGTAAGCTTGCACTTTGTATTACTTTTATCCTACGGAAATTCAATCTTTAAATGCATAGTATAAAACTCTAGGTCATTCATTTAAACGTTGAATCGTTTGAAGAATTTGCAAAAATCGTAGTCGCCGTGGTTGTTCTCTTTTCTGAACATTGAAAAATTCTCAAAACTTTAGTATAGCTGTATAATGTTTTTCATACTTTGAATTTTCTCAGCCCCAAAATTAAAATTTGCACCCATTGGGAATTTATCTATGTCAGTTTCAAGTACATTGGCATATAGATAATGGTTTTCTGACATAAATCTGGATCTGTTTTGCTAAAAAAATGATAAAATTGATTTTAGAATTTTAATGATGACACTATTTGATTAAACCAGGTTCCAAAGTAGCATATTTATATTGCCAGGGTCCAAGCTCAATACTTTCTGTGCAACGTCAAAGGGCACAGTCTCTTGATTTAGCCTCAACTTTGTGGTAAGTCCACTCATAAATTCTTTAAAGGGCGTTTTTTGTTTTTGAAAGTTGACAAATGTCTTGATAGCTGGTTTGTAGTTTGAAAATAATTTGTCAATTGCATCAACTTTAACAGCAGTTGTGTTTTGCACTTCACGTGCTAGTGGTCTCTGAACAGGTTTTATCATATCATGTTGTGGGCTTAAAGTATACCTCAGACTCACGAGTCCAACGTCATAGTTTTGTAGATCTAAAGAATAGGTCAATACAGCTACAAAGCTTGCTGGTGTGTTACCTGTATATACACTATTTTGCTAGTCACTTGAAACTGTCACGTATATATTTTCGGAATCAACAGGTTCTCGGTTTAACGGCAAGCAGTAATAGCCAACAAGTCTTCTTTTTTGCGAGAATTGCTGTTGTATTGCATTGAAAAACAAAGGCAAAACTTCAGATGGCTCTATTGTAGCAGATATAAGGGTAATCCCAGCTCTTTGCTGTAGAATGCCCTTGTTATGGGCGTATTATTCAGATCTTCAAAGAAGTAGATTAAAAGTATAGTTTCAATGTTTACTTTCTATACAAGAAACAATTCCTCCGAGTACGATTGGCTATATCCTGTTAGAATTACAAACGACAAATGCATGTAAAACCGAAAGTGTATCTAGTTTATTTGTTCGCCTACCTGTAGTTAATATATGTCCCTTTGTCAAATAAGAGTTTTGTTCAGCTAGTTCTAACACGATCGCTAGGGGAATACTTTGCCTTTCTATTGCCAGTGTTGTTAATTATATCTAAAAACATTGTCCTCCAGACATCGTTTTCGTTTAATCGATTGACCTGGGAGGGCGCCATCTGTATTGTTGAGTGAAAGCTGTTGTTTTACGTTTTTACAAATTCGGCAAACATATCTATTATCCTAGCTGTATTTTTCCTAGTCATATACCTAGCAATCCGTTGTGAGATTGTTTTATACGAAACAAAGCAGATATTTTTTATGTGTAAACGTGGCTCTTATATATTGCATCTAGATATATACAGGCTTACAGACCTGACAGACTAAGCTTATAACCTGCTCTACTATACCAGATTTTGCCTCGCTATACGTATTATAGTATTTGATTCAATGAGTTTTTAAAAACTTTAAACGTTTCGGTGCAAAATTCTGTGCCTGTATCTAAATTATTATAACAAAGTCAAGCTACAATTTATATATAATTAAATAAATTGAAAGTATATAACTCAAATACTGTTTTAAAAAAATATTACGATATACTTAGGACAATTCAAGCTGACACACCTTAATATGTGAATTAATATATTGGAGACTTGTTTGATTCTTCTAACGCATCAATACAGAATAGGGTATTTGAATAGCCGAAATTATCGTTTGCAAATTCGTTTTCTAAGATTTTTAAATCCGCAAAATAGATTTCTGCTTCTATATTCACTAAAGTTCTTTGTCGTTTAAAATTAATTCGTATGGCCTTGTGCATTAAAAATAAACGCAGCTGACTTAACTCCTTATTTACTACTGCTTTATCATGACAGTTTTTGTTATTCTTGAGAAAACCACTGAGCACCGAATACAAACCCTTTAACCTAGAGTTTGAATATGATTTACGAATTTTAGCCATGTTTTGAGCTGTAATTAATACTGACCTACATTAAACATTTATCGATTGTAAATGCATATCGAGTCCTAAAATTAATGCTACTTGTACTCTTTCGGCCACATTTACAATAATACACTATTTATTTATAGACAATATATTATTGAAAAGGTGTACATAATATTTTTAGTTTTATAATTTTAAAATTTAAACTACCACAGAGACTTGCAATATTTTCTATGCAGAACTGTACAAAATTCCAGTAAAGTAATAGTTAATATTTACAAAAATCGTTTCACTTGTTCCTTTATATTTGCTTTGCCTGCTTACCTGCTGCTTACTTGTAGTTCTTGCAATCTTTCCTTCTCTTTCCACAGGAACTCCATCTCGCGCTTGTGAGAAACATTTAAGAGCCTATTAGCTTGAATAATTTCACTGTCTTAAATTATTGAATTCTCAAATTACGCAAACTGGGACAACGCAACGTATGTTGTACACGCAATAATTTCTGTTGTGTCTAGAAATACACAGCCAATTGGTACGGTTGTTCCCTGTGACATGAAAAAATGATAAATTCCTAAACGATTACTTTTCGCTTTTGGCTACAGTGTACACAAATTAACTAGTGTTTAAAATCAATAAAGTAAAATATTATTGATGAATACACACTTATGAATTGTCATTGCCCAACTTAGAACTAGTGGTAATGTATGCACTCAGAAATACTGCTGTGCCCCAAGGCCCAGTTTATTACTTTTAGTCCTAAAAATTCGGCAACCTTGCCCTGTTGACGTAACTACGATGTCGTTTCCACTGTAGAACGGAAAGTAAACAATAATAGCCTCGACATAGTTTGCCCAGTAGAGCCTGTTACGTGATGAACTATAGACAATATCAACAACAGTGCCTCTGCTGTCATTCACAAGATTTGCCTTTACATCAAAATTCTCTCCTAACATTATTGGGACACTATAATTGATTTCCAAAGGATCTTTTGCAAGTAGAGTGCTCAGCAATAACAGCAGGTATTTCAGTAAAATCCGAATGAAGTTTTCGTATCATTTACCTGTACAATAGTAACAAGCAACAGAACAACACGTTTAATTTATAGTTTTAGTAAATTCAAATTGAAACAATATATTTATACAAGCTAGTCGTCGTCACTGCCACTTTTATTGTCAGATTCAGATCCAGCGTCACTTTCAGATTCGTCACCAAGTTTATTTGCATAAAGTGGCTTTTTGTATAATGAGTTTGCAGGTAATATTCGCGCGTGTAAATACCTTTTGTACGACATTGTATGCAACTAAGGGCCAGCTTTTTTAATTCTGACATCTGACACAGAGTTATATATTCGAAAATATTCGCGCTCCATGTGTATGCTGGAATGTTTCTTTAAAACTCTATGGATGTCTGTTAATAAAAAAGAAATCAAAGCAACGAAACTTTTCTTTAACAGACAGTACAAAGTAGGGAAAAAAACGCCAAAAAGCTAAATATGGCACTTTATGCATTCGTATTTGCCTTAGGGTTTTACTTTTAAATAGTTTCTTGGCATGTAGCTGCGATAAACTGTGTCACTAAAATAGTTTTGGCGATTATCTGTCTATTTTTCTAGACTGCACTTTTTGCAATAAAATGTTTCACTTGGATTCAAAACTACAAGTAAAAAATAGTTACAAGGTAGGCCTAATGAAACAGCCTACTTGCATATGCCTAAAACTGAGCCGCGACATTGAATTGCCTAGTGGTTTTTAACTGGAGGCTTCATTGTGACTAAATAAAAATATTGAATTGAGACTTGTATTACTGCAGTGGAGTGATAACAAAAAAGGAAAATTTTAGCCAGCGGATCCCTAGGAATCGTATAGCATAGGAGTTTGTATAGCATGAAATATATTACGGGTCGTAAGATACAGTCTTGATTTGACATGCGCTGCAGCTTATTTCAATCACGTATAAATAAATATTAAACTAGTATAATTAAAAGATATAAATGTATAAATAATTTACTTGCATACAAAAGGCAATAAAATAATGACTTGTTGTGAGCATCAACGTTAATGTTGAGTTCGTACAGATGTATTGATTTTTCAAATGCTTGAATTTCCTCTAGGTTCAGTCGTGTTCTCAATACATGCTTTTGACGTTGTTGAATATTAAAAAGATCTAACGGAGTACATCGGTAGTACCTTAGCCTCATATGAAATTTATAATACTGTTGCTGTTTTAGATCTGTAGTCTTTTTGTGATATTACATTGCTTAATTAGTCCAACAAAGTTCCGCTAGTATGTGGACGAATCTTAAAACCACTGTGAAACGTTGTTTCTCTTAAACTTAAAGCACAGATGCCCATGAACAAAACACTTAGAAACAAAAAACTAGATATCTCGACTTTGTTTTTGTTACAGTATATGATAAATTGTTTTTAAAGCCTGAGACTACTCAGCTCCTAGAGTACCTGTGACAATCATTCTAAACGGGTATAGGTAAAACTGTTTTCAGGCAACTTAATTTAATTTCTGACAAGATCGATAATTTGTTTCTAAGCGGGTGACATAAAAGTGTACGACACCTCTGGAGTTTGTGACATTTCTAATATTGCAGCTTGTGTCAAATCGTCAAATCGAGTTTGAATGAGTACAGTGGTTCCCACTTTAATGTTATGTCTGAAATAGAACTAGACAAATCACACTCACACTTACAATCTTCGTTGTCTCTGGCACTAAGTCGATGCTTGTAAAAAGAGCTAAGACAAAGTAAGTGATTTGAATTAAAAGCATTGAAACGCGACTGTGGCATCAGTGGTGTGTGTAAATGGTTCTAAGTAAAGTCTAGGTAAGCCTGGCCGAATTGCTTCTTTATAGTCTTTTAACATTTTTTCAGCAACCTCTGCAAACTCGAAAAAAGTTCGTTTGCATGAGCAACATTTTATGTGTCCACAACAAACGTTTCCTGCTAGCTCATGCTATTTTCGTCCTGATGATGGCAAGCGTTGTAATACTATTGGTGATGGCTTTAGCCAAAGTTGGCCGTCACGAGTGTTTGCACGAATAGGTCTCTGAAGTTGTAAAGCAAAATATATTATACTGCCATTGCACTGTCCACAAGTGAATCGATGTTAAACTAAACTAAAATTGTTAGTATAAAACCTGGCATTCAAGTCTCTATTGAAGTATTCGGGTTCTGTTGGTCGAGCCCATAAACTTATCTTAGCGAAACCCGAAGCGCTACAAAACTGGCAGCTTATGAAAGTCTGCATGATACAGTACAAAATTTTCGGATCCACAACATTCATACAATAGCAGCTCTCCTGGATATGGACTTCTCAATTGAATTTTGCAAATAATGAATTCAAATAAGACAAGTATTGAAACCTTGTAATTATAGTTTGTTGTTCTGGGACTTGTAAAACAGGGTAGTTAGTAAGACTACGGTCCACCTTAGCCAATTACACGACGAAATTTCCTGACCCCCGTCTTGATTACCTGTCTTAATAAATTAGCATAGCTGCAAACTCTGAGGGACCAATGATAGATAGTCAAAGATATTAATACTTAAAGCTTGCGATTTTAAGCATTATTCTGTGTTTAGCCTTTCAAATTTAACTTTTCTCCTCATTTTCTGGTCTCTTTCAATACCACCGTTATCTATACTACCCAGCAATGCAACAAGAAAAAGAAATAAAGCAATTGCGACAACATAAAGAACACTGTGTCAATTCCAAATTGAACCAAAGAAGAAACAGACTTTTAATGATGCCATATCTAACCATTCAAAACAGTCCTCGTGTGGCACCATATGGAGTCGACAGAAACCATGGATATGGCAAGTGGTACTCTGACTGAAAATCAGTCAATGCATTTTCAACTGAAAACGATAAACTACAACAGCAAAGTTACGTCTAGCTTTAATGCGCGTAGCATTACTGCTTCAGACTGAAGTTTTTTGAGACGTCTGACACTACTGTTATTTACGAGACTCTAAAATAAAAGTTCAAGACCAAATTCGAGCAAAGCTTGTCAACGACCAGTCACTGCTGGCCTACGTATACTACTTTGGGCGCAGGAACTATTGCAACTCTAGCCATTCCAAAGTTTCATTCACTGTATTTGAAAGCCATAATATTCTGGACTGGGTAATTGAAATGCTGAAGCAAAATAAGAACTATCTACTGCCAAAAAAAAAGATCACCGACTATTTGCCGTATTTTGAGAACAAAAGCAAAACCGACCTAGCAGAAGAACCGCAAAATCCAGCCAGGAAGTTAACTTACTGGCAAAATCCGCACTACACTTTACGTTCTGTGCGGGTTCACTTTTCATTTAACACTATGAATGGAGCAATCAAAATGTTTATCAACTCTAATTTATCTGACAACTACGTTCAGAAATACCCTGGGTATGGTGTCAGCACTGTTTCATTCAGTCTGATGGAAATTAATGCTTTAGTTGACTTTCTGACTACACAAAACGCAGAGCTTGCTGCATCAAAACCTCACGATTTTACCCCTTGGTCTCGCCAGTTGAATGCTCAAGAAGTCACACAGGAAGAGCATTACCAAGAACCTGCCGTCAAAGTTCAGCTAGCACCACAACGTGTAAAAATTGATTGGGCTAGGGTTATTTTTACTGCAGTAGCAGGGTTTCAACCGTCACCTGAACAACCAATTGGCTATTCTGATGTTGCCGCCGTCCCTGATTCAAACATTACCGACTCTGACAATTCTGATAAATACTGCGATGCAGAAGACTAAAACAGCAACAGGAAATATAATTTTTAAACTGTAACTCGCAAGTTTAAAGACTTAATAATATTAAACATTTGTTTTATTGTAAATTTTGTAGTGTGTCTTACGGCAATATTTTTGTGTGTGTACTAGTCATGTCTCTTTTAAATGTTGCCAAGTTCTTGTAGAAACAAACTTGTCTTTAGTTCTGTGTTTAGTTTTAAAGAGCAGTAGCAAGTTGTGTGTGTGTTATTTAATAATACTCTGTCAATAGTTTATAATCAACGTGTAAAATATTTTATTATCTAAATTTGTATAAGTGAAAATTTTAAAAGTAAAATTAAATGTATTAAATGTTAACTTTGAGTTCTAGACTTAAAGCAATTTTATAATTTAGATTTAATATAAGTAGCATAAATATACTGCAGTTGTTGTTTTGTTGCAACAGCGAATTCTATTTCTTTTGAATTATTTATTTAGATTGCACAAAACAAAGCAAATAAAAATAATTGTGAGTTTGTATTCATTTTCAACGTTGCAAGCGAGGACTCACATTGCATTTCCAATCATGTTATTTAGTAGAAATGCAGCAAAGATCTACTGCAGAGACCGCCTATTTTAAAACTTTACCTTTTGCATTTCTTATTACGACCTTTATAGGAAACAGTGGAAACAGAAGCCATTCTTTAAAAATTAAAATTGTATAGGGGCATACTGAGACAATTACATACGTGAACGTTTTCACTAGCAATAACAAGTTTACCCTGCAAATATAAATTTTCTACAACAAATATTTTAAATGCACACCATAGCACCAACTATTTTCAAAATGCCCCGCAAACAAAAAAGTAATTTTTTTCTAGAGCAAAAAAAACGTTCTGTTTTTTCTGTAATATTGGTAATATTTGTAACATCGAAATATTAAGTTCAAATATAAACTTTTTTTGGAACAGAGAACGTTTTAAAACCTTTGAGAGGACGTTTTGCACTCCTATTCACATTGTTCCTGGAAGGTTAAGTGCCAAAACGCTCGAGTTTTTATTTTTACAAATTTAACGTAACAGGATAAGCCACTTACATACGCATACATAAAAAGTGCCGTACACGCTGGTGGTAATATTTCTACACAATACATCTCACTACAAACGTAAAACATTTCATGTCGGCTAACTTGCAACAAATGTTTTTAATAGACACAACATATTATATTATATACTAACTTTACTTGGACTAAAATATTATTTGTACAAAAGAATTATTACTAGAGAACTTTTAAAACTAAAACAGGAGCAGAAAGTAAAAGTTAAAGTGAAAGAAAGTGGAGAAAAAATAAAGTAGACCAAAACGCAAAGCAAGATATAAATTTAAGGGAGCAAACAGTAGATTTAAAAGTCAAAGTCGAATACAAAAGTTAGAAAATGAAAAGAAGGAACAAAACGCAAAGCAGAATATAAGTTTGAGGGAGCCAATCATAAAAACAAAAGTCAAAGTCGTGTTTCAAGCCAATCCAAGGCAAAGCTTTACGACAAGAAAAGCAAGAAAACGAAAACATTCAGTTGGAGTCATCCTGGTCATGGCCATAACACTGGCAACGAAACCGAAAATTAATGTTCATTTATGCTTTCAGACATTACTATACGATCGATAATTGACGCGCCGTGGATCTTTTTTCTAACTCCAATCGTATCTTTGCATGCTGGTCACGGCATTATGTACATGCATGTGCGTACCTCTATATGACATTTTTATTTATTTGTTTTTACTTTTTAACATTACTGGACTCACCATACAAACAATAGTGTCACATCATCATTACCTACATAAGTAAATTTGCTTAATTGTGCATACATTATTTTAAAACGCTCTCTCTGTCTCTCTCTCTCACACACACAAGCTCATCTAAATGCGTTGTATTTAATTAAATAAGGCATGTCTCTCTACCAGTCTTCTCTCCTGGCTTCCCCTCATTATCCATGCCCAGGTTCAAATTATTTATTTTTTTAATCAATACTACTACTGCGTAGGTGCCCTATCATTTGGTACGCAATTAATTGAATTTGACATTACGCGTCCTATGTACCTACATTTCTCTCGCTCACACTCACTTATTTCCATTGCATTGAATTGCACGTAATTGAATTCGGTAGCACGTGTGTGTACCTAGGTATTAAAATGCCAAAATCTCTGTCTCTCAATCCCATCCATTTAACTTCATCTCCGTTAATTAGTATCTACCTACCTACCTGCCTATCTATCTATCTATTTATCTCTCACTCTGTATGTTTCCCTATTCTCCTTGCATGTCTCCCGAGTCCCGACTTCCAGCCTTCAAGACTCACAGCCTCCCAATCTGAAGACGTACCTCCCTCTTCTTTCTTTACTTTCTCCCATTTAACCACATTACATAACTACTAAATAACTAAAAGCTACTAACTGCCTGTAGTAATGTGATATATAAATATACATATACATAGTTTATTCAACAAAAAAGAGCAGAAAACAAAATAATCCCGCAGAATTTCATTAAAAATTCTGCATAGGGTCTGCCCAGGAAATTTTTGTTTGGTCTGGTCTGGTCTGAAAATGTCTAAGCTGAAATCCTCAGGCCAGACCAGATTAGATTTTACTTTTATAGACCAGACCTTTTCGATCACTAGACATGCATAAGTTACAGTAGTAAAGAAAGTAACAAGTTCACACTTAAAAATGTAAAATCTCTCAGCATTAGTGAAATGTAAATCGAAAGTTTTTGAAAGATTTATAAATAAATCAGTAAATTTGAAAACATACGATGGTCACGATTCAAATCTGATAAATCCCCTAAAAAAATATTGAAGATTTCATCCTGACTCAAATAGCATTTTTTCGCATTTGAAAAATCTTGGCAATAATAATGCGGAAGGAGTTAGTCGTTTTTTAACTGCATAATTTATTGACTTGGAGGAAGGAAGGAAATATTGTTGTAATGTGCAGAACACAGGCATGTAGTTAGTTTTGATACTTCAAAATGTATTTATGAGTTCAGGGTTGTAGTTTGTGATGAATGTCATAGCTCAGCGAATATTAGGGAATGACTCAGCTGACATGAATTCGATGACCTTTCGTCAGCAGATGTGTCGAAAGACGTAGTCCTTGTTTTACAATTCGAAACGTATTTTTAAGTAAAACAAAAGTTGTTATTTGAGCAAAAGCGACTAACCGATAGTCACTTCTCTACACACTTCCAAACTCTTAAGTTGTACTTTGTAAACTCTATCAGTTAACCAATAAATTGTGAATTCGTTACTTGTTATCTAACTTCGACGTTGGTCTCTCTCATTATCACACATCAAATCGTAGCACTTAGACATTATATACCAAGAGCAATCACCAATTATAACGATATTGTCGAATTTGGGAACAATAAAGAACAAGCGGTTATATTGGACTTGGAGAAGAAAGGAATCTATGAACCTTGTGCATAATTTTTCATGGAGAAATGGAATTTACACAGCGTAGAAGTAACAGGTCTACATATTGGAGCCCGTAGAACAATTACTTTCTTCAATTCGTGGGCCAAATCATTTCGCAAACCATCTGCAGTGGTTGATGAAATTTAATTGTTTGCTCTTAGAGGATCAATTAGTGTTCGGTATTGAACCAAAGACTATATTATAAGGTGTAAGCTTTTGGCTAATTTAACCGTTCGTTCAACTCTACTTCTGTAAAGTTTGGAATGCCAGCATTTAATTAGCCATATTTAAGGTCCCGTTTGATGTTATTATTATTCAAGGCATTGATTCTGGTTGAGGCTGCTATCTGTAATTAATTTACGTAAAAAAGCCATTAATATTTACTTTCCTCATCCTTAGAATTCCAATGTAAATGAAGTCGCATCGACTTCCTTCTAATTCTATTTATCAGTTAAGATCTAGATCTTCTCTCATTATTTTAACCTTCTAATAATTCAAATCAATACATTCTCGGCATTTCTGATCAGTCAGTGTCTCCTTGAACTCAAAGTTTTCATTGTGCTACGATTCGAAACCAAAAATCAAAGCTCTTTCTCAATCAGTTATCACTAACTACATATGGGAGTCCACGTGGACTCTTACCCTACAGTGTATTGAATTATGATATAAAACTATCAACTTTACCACAAAATCTTTGACTTTATCTTCAAACCTCGAACGATCCAGACCTAAAACTGATCCTCGAAATATCTTGTATCTTTTACCATTACCTGTAAACTATACTTCAATTTTCTTTCAATTGTCTATATAAATAAAACTATTATTTTATTATTTTGTAGAAATTGTTAGTTGCTACTTTGACTGAGTCCACTGGTGGAATTATTGTTATTATTTCCATCACTTTCTGCCGCATAAATCCCGAGTTCAAAAGTCATAATTCAGGAATTATTGCATCTACCTACATCAACGGAATTTAGAGCCAATAGCTTTACGACCTAGAATCTCTTCAATTCATATTTCATACAACTTGGGTTTGCCACCAAACAATTAGATTTCTATAATCATCATTTATATACTTAAACTTAACAAGTTAAGTAACTTAGCTCAAGTTTTCCAACTATGTTTCATAAAAAAAATATTTAAAATATAATAGTAAAAATATGTTTTGTATACTGAGCTGTAAAGCTATTGCAATTGTGCAACAGTGACTTAATAAAGTTTTTCTCTCTTGCGGCATAACTTAGATTTGTATTCAATAGGAAGATCTCACAGAATTCCAATATAAAATTTGTAAATTAAGAGCATTTTCTATTAGGATTTTGTTAATGACGGATAAAATACGATGCCAAAGTTGCATACTTTTCGCAATGCAAATGCAACTTTGATAAAGGATTTGAAAGACATGGCTTTGCCTCTATTTCTAAAATGGAAATAAGCCTCTCTAAAATGATTTGCAATGGAGTAATAAAATTGAGATATAGTTAAGGAGCTCAAGCCAAATCACCCTGGGACCATTTATGAAATATGGTAATTTTTTTTCTTTATGGCTGTAATAATTGACAGGGTTTACAGCTGTGAACATGAGTTTCTTAAAGATTTTAAACGAGCATGATGTCCAAAAATTTAAAATTTGTTAAACAAAAGTTTTTGTCATTTTTATGTGGGTTCGGCGGGTCTTGGGAACTATTGTGAGACTCCAGCACTGCTTTGCCTCCTTTCTCAATTCTAGCATTTTCCTCCTTTTGATTCTCACCCCTGTTCTGTAGTTTTGACATAGGAATAGAAATATTAGTTCCAAAATTTCTCAGATTTGTAACTTGCGGTACCAAACGTGCTTTCAATTCCGCCTAAATGACGTTAACCGTAATTGAAATTCTCATGTACATAGGATTCCGGTTCAGCGTTTAGTGTATGGTCCACATACATGCACTAAATTTTAAATTCGGGGCCTCAATATTTTTAAAGAATTGTAGTACATGTAATATTGTGTTTCAACTAGAAATGACCCATTCAAAACTCCTTGGGAGTTTAGGAGCTCTTATAGGGGAAAGCAGTGGAAGTTTCGACGACCGGGAGTTTTAGGGGTATAAGGTAAGTAAGTAATTGCTTTATTGTCACATTTATACAGTAATATTACACTGAATTTCAAGAATAGACATTATTAATATTTTTTACTACAAGCTACTGAATATAGATACATACACAAATTTAGAACGGTTTAAATATAAATATTGTTACAAATGGTAATCAGCCATTTGCTGATTTCAAACTGGAAGGCTTTAAAATTGTTTTCCTTATGAATATACACAGGTAAAGTATTTCATAAAATGACGGAACGATATTGAAATGAGTTATGATAAAACGATGATTTTCTTTAAACAATAAGTTTGAAATTATTTCTTAGGTTTCTGTTTTTAGTGTCAATGACTTTGCGAACACAATCAAGCATATCAGGTTGATGAATTAGATTTCGTAGAATAGATAGTGAAATATAAATAATGCTTTCAGTAACAGTTAGCAGGCTATACATTTTGTACATACTATACATGTCAATGCTAGGCCTTGGGCGACCTGTAGGAAACCCAAGCTGCCTTGAAGTAATTAAATTAAAACAGTATCCTTTCAGCACAATGCATTTAAGGAAGTGGTCTATCGTTTTCTGGCATTTACCAATAACTCCTCTAGAGGCACAACCCCATATAGGAGGTCCGTAATCTATATGCGAGAATACAAGCGACTTAAATACAATTGGCATCAGTTTTAGTAGAATAAATCTTTTATATTTAGCACGCCTAGAACACTTAAATGCTATACGTTTAAGAACATATAAACCGTGGGAATCAAATTTTAGGGTGCTGTCGAAGTTTATACTTAAATATTTAAACATATCTACTTTAACAATATTATAGTTATTACATGTAAAATATTCAAACTTACATTCACGTTTTGCTCTCAAGTTGTGAAAATCCATAAATACAGTTTTTGTAAAGCTTAATTTTATAGAGTTGTCAGCACACCATTTGTCAATCTTACTACAGACCTGCTCAAGTTGAGCCTTAACCAAATCTGACGACTTGTCAGCACAAGTAACCCAACGTCATCAGCATACAATGCTGGTGACTTCAGAATCTCACATATATCGTCAAAAAACAAAATAAACAGTATTGGTCCTAAGATGCTACCTTGCGGTACCCAAACATTCAAGCTATATGCATCAGACAAAAAAGTCCCAAGTTTTATTTTAAACGTCCTATTATTAAGGTAGCTGCATAGGATATTTAGTAGGTAGGTAGGTAATTTATACCTCACTTTTAGCTTTTCCAACAACTTAACATGTATCACAGAATCAAAAGCCTTTTTTAAATCTACAAAAAAAACAGCAGTGTAAAGTTTAGCTTCTATGGCCTTGTAAATTTGGTCTGTTACGTGAATGAGCGCATGCATAGTTGACTTTTGCTTCTGAAACCCAAATTGAAATTTAGACAAAAGATTATTGCTTTCTACATAACTAGTAATCCTACTTGATATAATTGCTTCAAATAATTTTGAAAGGAATGGAAGAATTGAGATTGGCCTGTAGGACAGTAGTGAGTACTTGTTTCCACATTCTTTTTGGATTGGGGTTACAATTGCTTCTTTCCATTGTGATGGAAATTCCCCAGTCCTAAGAGCATAATTAAACAAATTAACAAGCACTGAAGCAAAGCTCGTACAACATAACTTTATGATTTTAGGAGGGACATTTCTAAAACCAGCTGTAGTACTTCCTTTTGTAGATTTAATTAATGATAGTGATTCAACAGTAGAAACTCGTGAAAATCTACATCAATGTCAGTTTCTAATGAGTTCAGGAACCCATCAATCTCCATAGAGTTATTATTATTCGAAAGGACAAACGCATTTGCTAGAGAGTTACATATATCGCTTTGGGTTGAGATAACAGTGTCGTTAATTTTTAGTTCAGTCACTAAAGTATGTTTAACATTATCTCCTATAAGACTCTTAAATGTATTCCAAGAGTCTTTAGATGTCTTACAATTTGCAAATTTATTCTCATAGTAAGCTAACTTTGCTAGTCTGACAGTCCAAGTTACATAGTTTTTGTACTTCCTAAACGCAAGCCAGTCATCTACTGCATTACTACGATAAGCTACCTTCTTTAGGTGAATCCTACGGTGTATTGCTTTTTTAATATCAGCGGTAAGCCAAGGTGCAGGTCTGGAATTAACAGTACGACTAACTACGGGAAGCATGCGTTCAAGTATACATTCGGTCAGAGTCTCAAATACATAGAGCCTGTCGTTAACATTGTCAAAGTCATTCATTATGCAAAATTGATTCTGAGAAATCTCAGCATCCAAATCTTTTACTTTTAAGTTTTTATAATTACGAGTTTTAATAACCACAGGCGCAACATACTGCTGGTTGCGTTTACGAACAACATATATAATATCATGATTGGAAATACCACAAAGCAAAACATTTGCATCTCTAACATTCTCCATATTATTAGAATATATATGGTCTATAAGAGTTCTTGTTTTAAACGTTATACGAGTAGGTACCTGCATAAGTTGCTCTAGAATAGGGCTGTTTGTACAGTGTATGAGTGATTTAGTTTGCGAGTTATTTTTAAGTAAGTTTACATTAAGGTCTCCTAACAAAAACAATTCGGCTGAAATACTATTAGCGTAGCTAGATATAGATTGTATGTCATCTATTAGCTTATTATCCGCATTAAAATAAACTGGAGGCCGATACACATTAGCAATAATAATAGGTTTGGTGTCCTTAAGTTTAACAGATATGACTAGAGATTCATTGAAAGTGACAATTTCCGAAACCAAATCAGACAACAGCGAAGCCCTTACGTATATTACTAACCCACCCCCATGGCTAACTCTATCCTTCCTGTATATATAGTACCCATCAATAGCTAATTCACAGTCACCTATATTCGCATTCAGCCAGGTCTCAGATATACACATAGCATCTACACTATAATGAAACATCATAACTGAGAGTTCATCTTTTTTCAACCGAAGGCTACATATATTAAGATGCATAATAACTAATCCCTTAGGCAAGCATTCTAACTGAAATGAGCTACTTAGGGGCTCAAAAATATTATTGGATGGAGTGAAAAAGGAATAACTATTGTTTCCTAAGTTTTGAATAAATGAGTCAAACAAATGAGTATCTTGTGAAGCTGTACAGTCAGGGCAGGTCCATGTCCTATCTTGAATAAGAGATTTAAACTCAGCGTTAGTAAGGGGAAGTTTTAAGCAATTAGTGTTATGGAAAAGATAACTACATTGAGTGCATCTAATCGCTAGCTTCCTGGCATCAGCTCTTTTGCATATCATGCAAATTTCGCCTGGCTTTGCCTTGAACATAGTACATACTATTGTCGACTAAAACAGCTGTGAGCATCACTATTATGTATGACTTAAATAGACAAGCAAGAACTAAACTCAATCTAGCCTAACTCAGTGTACACAGAATTAAATGAAATAAAATAAAATAAAATAGAAATAAGTAAAATTATAAAAATTGCACATTATCTGGATTGAAGCGTAAACTTGACTAGACTGAAAAATGGTCGAGGTTGACGTCACTGCAATCCCAGCTTATCCAAGAACAAGAAACTTCCTCAAGCACAAAATGGTCTCGCTGGAAATCCTGGACTTGAAAAGATGAAAAGAGCAGCTTCCAACATAATGTCACAGAAAGATAAAAATCCGCCACAGCAGCTTTCCCCAAAATAATTTTACGGGATATTTTGTCCATCCCAGCGCTGCAGCAACAGTAGAAAGGGGATTAAGGAAAGATGCAGGAAATAGTTTTATAGGCAAGGAAAATGACACTGAGCTATAGTTGTTTCACTCAAGTGGAGATGGGCCAAGGCCCTAGCTAGAACCACTCTGCTCGGCAGTCAGAGTGGAAGTGACAAAACACCTCCGTCATATTACCTCAGACCAAAAGTCATCCGCCATAAGACTGAAAAACAAAACACCTCGGAAAATATTACCTCTGATCCAAAAGCCCTTAATTATTTAGGACCGCAGGGCAAAACACCTCTTACCAATTGACTTTTTGAAAAAAAGACCTTGAGAAAAAAACATCTCTAACATAAGTACCGTATATCTTCTAATACAACGCAGGTCGTTGTATTAAAACCCCCGCGTTGCATTGGAGACCTGCGTTGTATTAGAGACCCGCGTTGCATTAAAACTCAGAGGGTTACTCCCCGCGTTGTATTAGAGACCCGCGTTACATTAGAGACCCGCGGTATATTAGAAGATATACGGTAAGCAAGTCATTGATATATCGTCGCAGGTCACAGTGAATAAACACTGATTTTATGTTAAAAATTAGTTAACTAAAAAGGGCTTTATAATCCCTAGTAAGGCAAACGAAGTTTAAACTTTTTTCAGGAAATACTTTGCTTGCACACACAAAACCTAACCCTTAAAAATGACTTGTAAATTTAAAAAAATTTAAACACCAAACATAAGCATGATACTTACAAGAAAATGGTTTAACATGTTACACGCCAAGCTCAGAAACTATCATTTAAAAAACACAATTAGTTATAAATAGTACACATCTAAAGTGCCTGGACCGCATTTAGCGGGTTTTGGTCACAGGTAACCGCTAAAATTTTAAAAAATATTTGTGTTTGAGTTGACTCTAAAGCATCCTTCATTTGCATCTTATTCTGACCACATTTAATTTTATCTAATTTTTAAACAGTTTTTAAAATTCAGAAATTTTTAAAAATTAATAATTTTAAGTGTTTTTAAAAGTTGATTAAGAACAATTTGGCTTTAACATTTTTAATTTTTTTGGTGTTGGATGACCACGTTAAAATGCTAATCTTTTAAAACTTTGGCGGGCCACTGTGACCGAAAAATGCAAAATGCGGTCGAGTTACTTTAGATCTGTTTTATTAAAAACTATCCTGATTTTAGTAAAGAGGAGTTTTCGAGATTGGCAGGTAGCATGGTAAACAATTTTCTTGTAACTTGTTTGTACCATGCATGCGAGGGGTCTAAAGTTCTAAGGGCTAAAATCTACTACTGAAAGTCGTAGGTTTGATTCCTACTCGGGCAACTCGGGGGTGTATCGTAAAGTAGATATCTTTCCGGCCTCTCCTCATGTGTGGCGACTACCACCTCTTTAAAGCTTATTGTGTTAGTGTTAGTTCAGATCAAGCTTTTCACATGATCTGGCTTTATAAATAAGCCACAATTCTCTCGAGCTTCAAAATAAAAATTTTTTTATTTTGTATTTGAATTGTTTTAATGTTCAAATTATTTTTAATTTACAATTCATTTTTATAAGTTAACTTGGTGTGTGCAAGTTAATTCTTTAATACTTTCATCTTCCTTAGCTATTTAAGGGATCATTAAACCCCTTTTAGTTATCTAATTTTCAAGAGAAAATGAGTGTGATTATTCCCTGTGACTTATGACGGTATATCAATGACTTACTGACTAAAGTGTTTTTTTTTCTGGAGTTATTTTTTTCAAAAGGTCAATTGGTAAGAGGTGTTTTACCCTGCAGTCAAAAATAGGTGAGGTCTTTTGGCTCGGAAGTAATATTTCCTGAGATTTTTTGGCCCTTAGTTGTTTAGTTTTTCAGTCTTATGGCGGAGGTCTTTTGGTCCGAGGTGTTACGCCGAGGGTTTTTATCACAGATCCAGTTTTTGAAAACTCTCTTTTTAAAAACTCCCTTGGGAGTTCTCTAAACGCCAGGAGTTTTCACGCTGGGAGTTTTAAAGGAGCAAAACTTCCAAAAACACGGCATCTGTAAATTCCATGCCAAAACTTTATAGCAACAGTCAGTTCATAGTGATTTACATTACAATACCCAGCGGACAGAAACGCGCATTGCAAGTTTATAAATTTTGTTTATAAAAAAGTGTTGATAATTACTAATAATTTATATGTACGCTCTCAAAACTCCAACTCACGGGAGTTTTGAAACTAGGGAGGTTTGGAGGGAGGTTTGGGAGTTTAGGGCTCCCTAAGGAGCCTTTAATACTGCAGGCGCCAAACGCATTGAGTTTTGAATTAGCCATCCCAAGTTCCAACATACCAAGCCACTATTATCCCATGTACCTCTACCTAGCACTACGTTTTAAATTATTTTTCACGCAGCTATGCAATGATTTGTGTAGACATGTTACGGTTACTTTTATGTATTCCAATTTCAATTTTGCTTATAAATAACGTTTATGCTTTTTAAATTAAAGTTTTTGCTACGTTTTTTGTCAATATCTTAACAAGCAAACATATTTTTATGGATGACTATCGTTAAGACCTGTGATATGCGTAAAATTAATAAAATAGTGGAAATCTGATTTACTGAATATTGCTTTGTATTTTCGATTTGCAAAGTCAAGATGGAAAGAATTAGTTGTTATTTTTAACAGTCAAAATTTAAATAGCACAAGCTATTTTGCTCCGTCGTTTATCCAAAAGTTTTGAGGTTAGAATGTCTAAGCATCTCGTTAGATTAGTTTCTTGCAAATTTCTTGCAAATAGTTAAATCTGCATGTTACTTTGCAAATTCCATATTAGTTGGGGGCACATCTGCTCTTAAAAAACAGGACATGCAACAAGCACATTTCACGGAAACCTATTTCAAGAAGGCATGCTACTTTAAAAAAAGTTCTAGTAATTTCAGTGCATTCTGTGTCGGTTAGCAACTGTTGTACGCCAAAATGTTTAACAATTTTAAATTAAATTCTCTAACGCCCTATAATTTTTAAATTTAATTTTTTCTTCAATTTTAAAGACTAATGGTTTGCAAAAAAATACAATATAAAAAAATTCTGCAATCACTCTTTAAAATATAGTCTGAAAATTTACAATCTTAAATTTTATTAAAGTTGGATAAGTATTTTAGAATTTATAGGACGCTAGAGTGTTAATGTTTGAATTTTTTTACACTTCGGCGGGTCACTGTGGCCAAAGATCGCCAAATGCACTAGAGTTACTTTGGATCTCTGCTATTTAAAAGTAATCTCATTTTTGCTCAAGGGTCTATGTGAAATCTGGGTGTTGCGTGTCGCGTTGTTCTCTTGTTAGTAAAACTCATATACTGTACTCAATATTCATTTAGTTGCATAGTTGTAGTGTCTTACATATGTATAGCTTTATTACTACTATAGGCACACGGACGATATATTGTACTTTTTAGTACTATTAAAAAATTAAAAAATAACAGTAGCTGTTTAATTTACGTTGCCTGCTTGCAGATTCAACATATATAAATTGAATTGATCCAATATACTAGTCAGCTATTTTCTCTGAACACATGATTGATCAACTGGTGTCTAGCATTGTAAGCCAAACGAAAACAAAATGCCGTCGTTCTCGTCTTTTTGATCGGTCTTTTTTTCGACGAAAAAAAGGCGCATATGAGCCTCCAAGAAAAATAAAACGAATTCCTCGAGTTTTGAAACTGGGTGGAGCCGTGTGGAGCCCATGCCTTCGACTATGAAATTTCCACTCTGCCTGCTTTCTGGGCCGACCCCAACTATAGGAGCATCTTTTTTCGTCCACTGTACGCTGTACGCTGTGGAGTACTGTGGACTACCGTGGATGACCTAAGTACCTTAACTACCTTAAGTAGTACCTACCTACCGTATGCCGTATATATTAATATATTTAATACTAATGCTGTATGCTGATGCTTATCGCTGCATATATATTATATTACCGTAAAGATTATAAGTATAAAGCATGTGGCCAACGTGTAATAGAATTTAGTGTTACAACTCAACTAAAAAATAATAATAATATTAAATATTGCTGTATGTTGAAGATTTTAATAATGCGTATGCAACAATATTTAATTATTTTATTTGAACTATATTATTATTATAAGTATGTAGTAAAATACAGTCAATACAGTGCAACAACCTAAAGCCACGTATGTTTTTTTGTGAGATTTATTCTTTTATTATTCTGTATCTGTACTGACTAAGTGTACTATTACTATTATATAGTATAGTAAATAGTATATAGCATATAGCATTGCCATGGTATTACATGTCACTTGCATATGCATACGTAGAAGTAGGAGTAAAAGTACCTCTATTCTAATGTACTCGTCATAAATATATACCTTGACTCGTCAATAATAAAAGCTTTTTACCACCCCCTTCTGCCTCAAGCGTTTCTAGGGACCAAGGCACATCGGAGCCGTGTGGAGCCGTGCGGAGCTGTGCGTTGAAGCTGCCTTCGTCAATTTCCAATTCTGGAGCCCATGCCTTCGAGTGTTTGGGAGATCGGCGCATCGGTACTAGATCGGTCAGCCTTCTTTCTCTGCTACTTAGCTGACAGTGGTGTCTAGTGGACTAAAGAAATCTTCGCTTCGAATATTTCCAAGCCGAAACAGAAGATCATTCTAGAAATCCTTGTACAACGGAAGAAAAAAGAATGGTGAAAAATATTTTCGCATTCTATAACGAATCAGCTTACAGTATTTTCTGTTTTGCATGTTGCCTAATTCCTAACAGGATAGGTGTTAGTAAGCAAATTACCCCATGAAATAATTATAGAAATGATCCATGTGCTACACACAGATACTAAGATTTTAACTATGTCCACAGAGGACTCAAAATGCACAAAGAAAGTCAAAGTCACTTGGAAACAGTAACTTCTTGGAATGTTTTTAGGAAAAATCTAGGTATTGTGTGTCCCAACTAAAGTGCCGTCAAATCTAAAAATTAAAAATTAGACCCTTCTCCTAAAATGTATCCTGTACGCTATTACGTTTCTTTCAAAACTAAGCTTAGCATTCAGACGAAACACTGACAACATTCGGCGTCATGACTGTGGAAATTTTTTAAGTCTTATAAAACTCCTAGCTAAATATTACCCACCGCTTTCAAATCATGTTGAAAAATTTGAAAAAAGGAAATTAAATTATTTATTACACGATATTTAAAATAAGTTCATCGAAATTTGTGGAATAACTGTTCGAAATGAAATTTTTAATTTAATTTGCAAAAGCAAATACTTTTCTAATATGTTCGACTCAATTTTGACACTTCAAAAACGGATCAGTTAAGCCAAATTATAAGGATTGTAGAGTGCTCTAAAGAAGTCTGTAAGGTTTTCGAATATTCTGTAGATTTTGTTTCTTGTTACGAAAAGACTGGAACCGGTCTTGCTGATGTTATCATTCAAAAAATAAAAAATGATGATATCAATATTACTGACTGCTATTGAAGTGTTACACGTGTGCTATTATACAAAAATTATTCTTAAAATATTGACAATATTGTTAAAACAGTTTTGTTTTTGTCAATTTCATGATTTTTAGTGATTCTTCTAGTATTTTCTGAACACTGATTTCAAGCTTCTGTGAAATTTAATTATTTTGATTTCTTTTTTTCAATAAATAATAAAGTGTCAATATTGCTTGTACTGACTTTAATGGGCCTCTATCATCTAGATTATACTCGGTTCCGAACGCTAAGATCCCAACATAGCGAGGGGTAAGCTATTAGTCCGACACAATTTACTCCGGTTTTTGTTATTTTAATATTTGAAAACATAAGTACATGCTGTAATTACCGTATCAAGTTTTTAGAATAAAAAGAAAAATTTGTTGAATAATATTTGTGGTGATTGAAATAAATAAAAACTTAACTAAAAACAATCACTGTGCTCCCAGTAAATTTATTGAATTAGGAAAACATTGATTTTAACGAAATTAAATCAGCTATTGAGTAACACTTTATCCCATAGGCAAGCTACGAAAATCTTAAAATATTACTAGCTGCAGCTTGGTGTTGTCTCGTCTCTTCCGTAGTTTTGGTTGTTTGTCTGATGCGGTTGCTCTAAGGAGGTGCAAGATGTTTTAAGGCGTTTTGGGGTGATTATGTCGTAGACGTATTCGCGGTTAGTTGTGGTACTTTTATTAGTGCAATCAAATTATTAACCAGATTTTTTGTGCTAGTTATTTTAGAGCTGAATAATATTTAAGAAAGGTCTGAGAAATATCGTGTCTACTATAACGTCCCAATTTAAAACAATGCCTTCAAAGAGCCGCTAATCAAATAATAGTCATTTTTGGATTGCAGCAATTTGTCTCGTAACTATATTACGCCTAATTTTTTCTTCTAAACATTATTCTTTCACGGAATTTGCCCATCATGCAAAAATATTAGGCTGACGAACATTGTGAGCTTACTCGCAGTTTTCAGTTACATGCTAAAGTATGCATATTATACAATCTAACGATAAGCAATAATTTAGCATACTCAAGTACAGTACAAGTTTTCAGTAAAATCACACTAATCCATTATTGCGTTAGTTCACAAAATGTTGTAGGAGTCGCCTACAGTTTTAATTTTGTCTTTCAAGTCCAAAAGTCAATAAGCTAAGTAGCTGCCAATTTATTTGTAAAAACGTGAATCAGTGTGAAATTTAGAAGTAAATTTTGATTATTACTGTCAATTTTAATATTTTGAGCTACAAAATTTAAAACATAATTTTTTTATGCATTTTTTTGCTGTATTTGCACTGTACTAAGAATAGAAAAAAGTGAATGTTGATATATGAGCTTAATATTACTGCACAATCAAAGAAGTACAGAAATACTCGCTTATTCTAATAATGTGCTTTCTAGGCTGGCAGAAACATGTAGTTGGTACAATTCGCAAGGAAAATGTCTTTAGTACTATTAAAGATTAAAATGTCTTTAGTAGGATTTAAGAGGAAAAATTTCTCGGTAGGATTTGCGAGAAAAATGTCGTCGGTAGGATTTGTAAGAAAAATGTCGTCGGTAGAATTTGGGAGGAAACTTTTGTCGCTAGAATTTGTAAAAAAATGTCCCTAGAACGATTTAGAAAGAAACTACCTTGGCCAGGTGTCCCTGGGGAGGAAGGAGAAAGAATGTTTTGAGAAATAATTTCAAAGAGGCAAGGAATGTTTTACAACCGTTAACTCCTGACTAGTGATTACTTTTTCAAAATTCCCTTCGTTTGATTTTCACCCAATTCAAACTTCCCAAAGGGAAGGATATTTTGGCAAAATTCGTAGTTGAATTTCTAGTTTTTAAAATTCCCTTAAATTCGTAAAACTCCATAGCGAATTTTAGAAATTTTTGGAGTTTTAGAAATTTTCATTTAATAATTCAAACATTCCTAGTTAGAAAATTGCCTGAAGATTTAAATTTTAAAAGTTCCCAGAATTTCATGTTTAAAATTTTCAGGAACATTGAAAATTCCCGAAATTCCCAACATTCCCTGTTTGAAAATTCCAGCAATATTGCAACTTCCTAAAATTCCCTGTTTAAAAATTTTGAAACATTAAAAATTCTCAAAGTTTCTGAAATTTTGTCTAAAAATTCCCGGAATATTGAAAATTCTCAGTACTTTATAAACGGAATTTCCCCAAAATTCCTTATTTTTAAAATTCTCAAAATTTCCAAAGCTTCGTTGCTCGCAAAGTTCCCAAATTCCCAAAGAATTTTGAAAAGGCCTACTCTACTTCTTACTATTAAATTTTGAAAACTTAAAATTTCACAACTTTAAAAATGTTACGACTTACAGTTAATATAATCAACCTGAATTTTAAAACACGTTTTTTTACGCTTAACATAACACAGAACGATTTTTTCGATTTCAGTTTTGCGACTCAAAGCATGCGCGAGAGGATGCAGCTTAAGTTTAAAAAGCACGCAGGTCGTACTAGTGGAAAACATTCAGCATACATTTAAAATAACTAATAATAGAGAATTCTCCCGAGCGGCTGCAATAGACATAACAACATATACTCTTATATTTTTATATTTTAAATTTAAATTATTGTCAGGCACGCAGCTTAGTGTTATGCATATAGTTAATATAAAAACTTGTCCAATAAACTTTGAAATCTGCATGTTACTTTGCAAATACCATATAAGTAAAGGGCACATCTGCTCTTAAAAAAAACAGGACATGCAACAAGCACATTTTACGGAAACCTATTTCAAGAAGGCATGCTACTTTAAAAAAAGTTCTAGTAATTTCAGTGCATTCTGTGTTGGTTAGCAACTGTTGTACGCCAAAATGTTCAACAATTTTAAATTAAATACTCTAACGCCCTATAATTTTTAAATTCAATTTTTTCTTCAATTTCAAAGACTAATGGTTTGCAAAAAAAAAATATGAAAAAATTCTGCAATCACTCTTTAGAATATAGTCTGAAAATTTACAATCTTAAATTTTATTAAAATTGGATAAGTATTTTAGAATTTATAGGACGCTAGAGTGTTAATGTTTGAATTTTTTTACACTTCGGCGGGTCACTGTGGCCAAAGATCGCCAAATGCACTGGGATTACTTTGGATCTCTGCTATTTAAAAGTAATCTCATTCTTGCTCAAGGTTCTATGTCAAATCTGGGTGTTGCGTGTCGCGTTGTTCTCTTGTTAGTAAAACTCATATACTGTACTCAATATTTATTTAGCTGCATAGTTGTAGTGTCTTACATATGTATAGCTTTATTACTACTATAGGCACACGGACGATATAATGTACTATTTAGTACTATCAAAAAATTAAAAAATAACAGTAGCTGTTTAATTTACGTTGCCTGCTTGCAGATTCAACTTATATAAATTGAATTGATCCAATATACTAGTCAGCTATTTTATCTGAACACATGATTGATCAACTGGTGTCTAGCATTGTAAGCCAAACGAGAACGAAATGCCGTCGTTCTCGTCTTTTTGATCAGTCTTTTTTTCGACGAAAAAAAGGCGCATATGAGCCTCCAAGAAAAATAAAACGAATTCCTCGAGTTTTGAAACTGGGTGGAGCCGTGTGGAGCCCATGCCTTCGACTATGAAATTTCCACTCTGCCTGCTTTCTGGGCCGACCCCAACTATAGGAGCATCTTTTTTCGTCCACTGTACGCTGTACGCTGTGGAGTACTGTGGACTACCGTGGATGACCTAAGTACCTTAACTACCTTAAGTAGTACCTACCTACCGTATGCCGTATATATTAATATATTTAATACTAATGCTGTATGCTGATGCTTATCGCTGCATATATATTATATTACCGTAAAGGTTATAAGTATAAAGCATGTGGCCAACGTGTAATAGAATTTAGTGTTACAACTCAACTAAAAAATAATAATAATATTAAATATTGCTGTATGTTGAAAATTTTAATAATGCGTATGCAACAATATTTAATTATTTTATTTGAACTATATTATTATTATAAGTATGTAGTAAAATACAGTCAATACAGTGCAACAACCTAAAGCCACGTATGTTTTTTTGTGAGTTTTATTCTTTTAGTATTCTGTATTTGTACTGACTAAGTGTACTATTACTATTATATAGTATAGTAAATAGTATATAGCATGTAGCATTGCCATGTTATTACATGTCCCTTGCATATGCATACGTAGGAGTACAAGTAAAAGTACCTCTATTCTAATGTACGCGTCATAAATATATACCAAGGTAATCGTCAATGATAAAAGCTTTTTACCACCCCCTTCTGCCTCAAGCGTTTCTAGGGACCAAGGCGCATCGGAGCCGTGTGGAGCCGTGTGGAGCTGTGCGTTAGAGCTGCCTTCGTCAATTTCCAATTCTGGAGCCCATGCCTTCGAGTGTTTGGGAGAACGGCGCATCGGTACTAGATCGGTCAGCCTTCGTTCTCTGCTACTTGGCTGACAGTGGTGTCTAGTGGACTAAAGAAATCTTCGCTTCGAATATTTCCAAGCCGAAACAGAAGATCATTTTAGAAATCCTTGTACAACGGAAGAAAAAAGAATGGTGAAAAATATTTTCGCATTCTATAACGAATCAGCTTACAGTATTTTCTGTTTTGCATGTTGCCTAATTCCTAACAAGATAGGTGTTAGTAAGCAAATTACCCCATGAAATAATTATGGAAATGATCCATGTGCTACTCACAGATACCAAGATTTTAACCATGTTCACAAAGGACTCAAAATGCACAAAGAAAGTCAAAGTCACTTGGAAGCAGTAACTTCTTGGAATGTTTTTAGGAAAAATCTAGGTATTGTGTGTCCCAACTAAAGTGCCGTCAAATCTAAAAATTAAAAATTAGACCCTTCTCCTAAAATGTATCCTGTACGCTATTACGTTTCTTTCAAAACTAAGCTTAGCATTCAGACGAAACACTGACAACATTTAGCGTCATGACTGTGGAAATTTTTTAAGTCTTATAAAACTCTTAGCTAAATATTACCCACCGCTTTCAAATCATGTTGAAAAATTTGAAAAAAGGAAATTACATTATTTATCACACGATATTTAAAATAAGTTCATCGAAATTTGTGGAATAACTGTTCGAAATGAAATTTTTAATAATATTTGCAAAAGCAAATACTTTTCTAATATGTTCGACTCAATTTTGACACTTCAAAAACGGATCAGTTAAGCTAAATTATAAGGATTGTAGAGTGCTCTAAAGAAGTCTGTAAGGTTTTCGAATATTCTGTAGATTTTGTTTCTTGTTACGAAAAGACTGGAACCGGTCTTGCTGATGTTATCATTCAAAAAATAAAAAATGATGATATTAATATTACTGACTGCTGCGGACAGCGCTATTTTAATGGGCCTAACATGGCTGGAAAATATAAAGATGTTCGAAATTACATTTTGGATTGAAACTCAAAAGCAATTCTCATACCCTGAGCAGCTCATTTTCTCAATAGGGTTGATGTTAATGCTGCCAACAGAGTTTTATCTGCAAAATTAATTTATGGTCAGGTCCAGATTATTTTGAACTTTTTTGCTAGATCAACATCTCGTTGGGCAATACTTAAGAAACACGTTTAAGTCACCCTCAAGCGTCAATCCGACACGCGGTGGTCATCAAACGCTAACGCTGTTGCGCCTCTTATTGATCAATACAGTGATATAATTAGAAGTTTATTAAATATTATTGAACGTGATGATCCTCCTCAAGAGTCTGTTGCTGGTGCTGATGCGTGTTAAAAAATTTTGTCTAGTTTTAAGTATTTGCTAGGTTCACGGTGTAGAGTTCCATTTTGTGTGTAATTAATTTTGTTAATTGCTGTCTACAAAACGTTGAAATTGACATTTCAAAAGCTTAAGTTCATTTGAGAGGTTTCCAAGTTTAATGAAAGTTATGAGCGGGCTAAAATTGTTGCTAATTTAGCAAACATTGACGTTGGATGTGGCTTTGACGATGTCAGAATTACAGAAGGACTTTTAAGAATTCAGTTAGAAAAGTCAGATGTCAATAATTTCATGAGTCATCCTAAACGTTTTGAAGTAGAATTTTTCAATTTGCTTCTTGAAAATGTGCAATCGCTTATTACGGAACGTTTTGTCTAAATACAAGACTGCAACAAACTCTTTAAATTTTTGTAGGGAAAGAATTTAGAGTCAATGACGCGTGAAGAGAAGTTTAAAATGTTCAAGACCTTTGCAATACATACTCTACTGACGTCGACCGATCAAAATTTTTTCAAGAAATACATCTAATACATCATGCTCTAAAACATGAAAATAAAATCCCTTCAGATGTAGAGCCACTTGAAATTCTTCAAATCATTCGTTATAATGAACTAGATGCTTCCTATCTAAATACTGATACAGCATTAAGAATTTTTGTGACGCTCACTGTTTCCGTTGCTACTAACGAGAGGTCATTTTTAAAATTAAAAATAATAAAAAACTACTTGCGCTCCTTAATGGGCCATGAGCGCTTGTCTTATTTAGCAATATTATCAATTAAGCGTGATTTAGCAGAAGCTATTGATTTTGACGAAATAATTAAAACGTTTGCGGCATCAAAATGCCGCAAAGCTAAATTTAAACATTAATTAAAGATTCTTGGTTTATTTGCGTGAGTTTGAATAGAATGTTTAATGAAACAAAGTAAGTATAGCCTTTACATTTATAACTGTACAAAATCAAAATTAACTAGCACGCATCTTTTGTTAATTAAAAAAATATAACGTAGCTGTTAAGGCCTAAGTTTTATCGTACTTATTAATCCTACACCTATTTTAAATTTATTTCATGATAGAATATACTTTAAATAAATATAATAATTTTGGTACAATCACAACGTAATAATTACGGCAATATGACTTCTGCTGGCAATAACAGCTTTATGTAGCAACCCCCATTCTAATTTTATAAATAAAATTAAATACTTTTTTTTAATTCGAATTTTTGTTTTTACAACACTAATTAGAGTTATTTTTATTTAGGCTTTTATAATGCGTAACAGCTTTACCAAGTCCAACAGAAAAAACTGTGTTATTTAAATGTTAAATAAAACTAAAGGGGCCGAACAAACTATATTACTCCAGGGCCTGGGTAAACGTTCCGCCGGGCATGGCTAGTTCATGGAAGTGCGCTGCGTGACCCCAGTTGGACCCATACACGAGTGATATGTTGTTTTGTAGGCAATTTCATGAGGTTTGTGTCCCGCGTTTATTTATTGAAATCGGTTAAGAATTACGCACATACTGGATGTTTCAGTGCAGCAAGTCACGTTATCCCATTTGATTCATATAGTAAAGACATTTGAACGGCCGGGGCTCGCTTTCTCCAGTGCCGCTGGAGCTACCCGAATCCTGTGATGAAAGTGAATGTTTCTAGTCATATGTGGTGTATCTATGAGCGACCAGGCCAAATTTGAAATTTTTGCGCGCACTAGGTCAGAGGTTATGGTGATGTAAAAGAAAGAAACCAGGAAGTGTCCCTATTCTATCGGGACAGCCATTTTCAGCTTTTAATTAATTTCATGAGAACTACGTGACCCCTGGAGGTCAACTAAAGTTTACATATACATACCAACTAGTTAAAGTTTAAAAATAATTATCTCGTCCCAGTTGCCCCTTGTGGGGGGGAGTAAACCACGAAAAACACGTGTCCCTATTCTATCGGGACATACTGTAAATGCCCATAAGCTTAGCAAGGTTATTTGTCATTTTAATTCAGCCCAATGACTTTACGTTACAATGCAATTAAATGTCCATATGCTTAGCAAGGTTATCTGTCGTTTCAGTCCCACATGTCACATCATGCCTCAAACCTTGTCATGTCCTAGCTCTGTCCCAGCCAGCACTCTCGCGTACTAAAACTCCCACTTCTCACCATTACTTCTCATTCCGTCACTATACCCTTACTACTGTGACAGGTGACAGATAGCTGTCAGTTGGAAATATTTATCGATGTAAATTGAGATAGTAACGTTTTATTACCAGCACAAGTATTATTATTCTCCCGTTTCCGTTTTGTTTCATTTCATATTGTTATGTATAGCGCTGTAGGCATCGCTGAAGTATAAGTAAAATATAAAAATGTAATTTAATAAAGAAATTTGATTTAAATGACACATAAAAGATTAGTATTTAATAATCTCGAACAGAGAATGTGGCATTACGCAATGTGAAACGAGATGATTGATAAATGAGATCATGCATTTAGAAGTAATTATGATGTAAGATAAATTGTAGATCATGCGATATTTATAAGTAATGTAACAATGAATAATAATTGTATACGAGTTAGCTTTTAAGATTACATCTAAAAAACAGCCACTCCTTTGCCAGAACTCAACCTAGAACCATACACCATCCTTATCTTGTATAGTTAGCTTTTAATAATACAAGATAAACTCAAATAAATTCAAATAAATTTAAATGTTATTTAATTGTTAAGCAACTAAAATCCTTTCAACTTGGCCCAAACTCACATTTATTTAACCAGCATACAACGGCAAACAAATCCATACGTTTAACAATATATGCCTGTATAATTTTAATTTCTTCCCTTTACATATAACGCATGACACACGCCAGCTACCACTGCTGGACATATTTTTTAATCCCAAGAAACCCGCCGGACTTCTTTTAAATTTTCCGGACACACGCAGGACCTTTTTTCATCCCCTAGCTAACCGCTGCAGTCTGTCCCCAGCCCCAGCTACCAGCCGTACTCCGGTCTCATTCCCTATGTATCCGCCTTACTCCGTTCCTAGACCACAGCCAGCCTGACATTCTACTTTCTTATGTCTAGAACACACAACTCACAAAACTAAAAACACTAGAGGTTTTTCATGTGTCATGACGTTAAATTAGAAACTTTGAACTTTCATTCAAAGCTTATATTATGCAAATAATTTATTTTTTTTAGCATGGGAGTGGTTTTGGTTTCAAATCGAATAATCCTCTAAAATTCTTTAATATCCGGACTATATTTAGAGTGGACTTTCCTCCATGCGGATTTTTTAGTGAAAAAGAAAATCCCTTAAATTTCAGGTAAGGTGGTTTGTTTTGGTTGTTAGTTCTTTAATGAAGTTATCAAATATTTACACTTATACTTGAAGGCAAGTATTATTTCAAAGTAGTTTGTAAAGCTTATCCAGAAAAATGTCCACTACGAGTTGTTAGAATGTTGGGTAGACTAGTCTTCAGAGATTCCTGTTTGCTGTTCTGCAACTTTGCCATCATGTATGATATTGCTTCCCATCCCTTATTCGCTATTACTACTTTATTACAGGCAGGTCACTACTTATAATTAGTTTGGATATATTTAAAGTGAAATATATAGTGGAAGTAGAAATAGGGAAACTGCAGGGTGTATGGGCGGAATGATAAGGATAGAGAGAGAGAAGTACGGAAAGTAACTGGGACTAAGGGGGGAGGAGTGCGACTAAACTGATGGTA
The DNA here is from genome assembly GCA_949802685.1 of Dicyrtomina minuta. Lineage (NCBI taxonomy): Eukaryota > Metazoa > Arthropoda > Collembola > Symphypleona > Dicyrtomidae > Dicyrtomina > Dicyrtomina minuta. The sequence continues at coordinate 1,870 of CATKUY010000185.1, read as the reverse complement.
CGTAAGAGTAGGACCAGTTTGGAAAATGTTCAATGGGATGTGTCTCCACTCCGATGCCCAAACATGGCGCGAAGCGCTCGATTCTTTATATTGTGTAAGCAATATAGAAACAAAATGAATTTATTTTCAAACTATTTAATTTTACATGCAGTAACGTATAGGCCAAATTCAAAAACAGTTATAGACCAATTTAAACAGTAGTTTAAGTGGTTGTAGGATTATTCCTACCCGGAATTTTCCTACCCGGACTTTTCCTACCCGGATTATTCCTACCCGGACTTTTCCTACCCGGACTATTTCTACCCGGACGTTTCCTACCCACGACCATACCTAGGACTTTTCCTACCCATGTATAAAAAAACTACACATTGGGCAAAGATATACCCACAGAATACAACGTCATTATATCTTTTGCTGTTCTTTCGTCCTTAATCAATTCGTGTAGATTAGGGCATCCACTTACGATACCTTTGCGATACTAATATCGCAAGTATCGCATAATTTAGTTGATGCGATACCAAATCGCACGTATTGCAAGTATCGCATGAATGAAAAAATTGTAAAAGATAATGAAGAAATCAGTTAATTGGCATCTACTGGCCAACTCATAAAGTTATAAATATAACAATAAATGTTTTCCAGGAAGAATACTTTTACAGATTTGAGACTTTGTCTCGTGTAGGCTCGGTTGTCACTTTAGTTCGGAGAACATTTTCACTGAGAAACTAAGGAAGATCAGACTTAGCTGAAGTTCCATCCCTTAAACTTGTCAAGTTTATTTTTAAAAGCGTATAAACTTCATTTACTTCGCATTTTACATCACTAGATAATTTGTTCCATTCCGGGACCGCTCTATGGATAAAGAAATGTCTCCGAAAATTGGTCTTAGGTATTTTTACGTTTTTAATAACAGTGAATGTCGGCTTTTGAAGTCAATGTCGAAGAACTCAACAGGGTTGTGAGTATACCTTGGGCTAAAGTATCATTAAAAATTTAAAAAACACAGTATATTGTCTGTAAAGAATCAGTATGAACTATACCCATATTTAGCTGAAACCCAATTGCACTATTTACAAACCAGAATGACATATAAGTTAAAAACATCGTTATTACATATATTTAGTTAGGTACTCAGTTAAGTTTGTAGATAGGGTGTCAGATCAATACACTGTATCTCAATAAAATAGGACCACCCCTTTTTTCCGGTCTAACTTTCCCCCACGCGGGGTAATGATGGCGAGATACTTATGTTTAGATAACACTTGACTAGTAGGTATATAAAAACTATATAATAAGCTTAGTTCTAGTTAGTTCTAAAATTTAAGAGGAGTGGCGTATTATGTGAGGCGCCAAAATTCAAATTTTGTAGTTCTAGTTCCCAATTTTTCCTTAGTTCTTGTTCTAGTTAGTTTTAGTAGTAGTAGTAGTAGTAGTAGTAGTGTAGTACTATTGCGTTTCGGGTCTTACCCATACACAGTACAGTTACTATTGGTTGTTCTATTTTTTACCGCGAACATCTCATGAGTAGAGAATGTTCTTAAGTAATTTCAACCGTATTGTCTTTATGCTTGACATGCCTGGGATATTGTATACTTACTTACGAACTCTTAGCAGTGCGGGATTATACTGGCGCCAACCAGATATATGTCACCATTTATACGGCTTCTGAGACAACAGACATCTATCAACACTGTCAGTACCAATAGGCAGAGTTTTTAGAGCTGTGAACCAGTTAACCATTCCTACATGATGTGGCAGTCCTTATGACGAGGGTCTTAGTCGTGCAATGGTGGATGATAGCGTCAGGTTAGGTGGCGAGTGAGAACGCATGAGGTGAGCGGACGAAGGAGAGAGAGTGAGAGCAGGGAGC
>CATKUY010000184.1:0-34160 GCA_949802685.1 Dicyrtomina minuta | reverse complement strand
TTTGAAATCTTGACTAATAATTATATAAAAATACTAGGAATTTTCAGACATATTCATATTGCAAACTAAAGAAGTTGACCAGTTATACAGGTAACATGATAATATTTAGCATTTCAACGGTTTCTAACTAAACACAATTTTCCAACGATGTGCTATTTAAAAACCGAGGTTTAGGACAAACAATCGCTGTAATATGACTGCGGGTAGGGGGTAGACAAATGTCACCAAACCGGCCTAAAAATTTTAATAAGCGGTAAAGTGTCCTTTCAAATGACCGTTAACCAAAATAACTTTAGCTTGACAGTATCTAAATTCTAAATGTTACGAAAACCCAAAATTCCGTTTTTCTAAAACAAATTATGTCGCTGCCCAAAACATCGCTATGAATTTTGTACTATATTATAACTTTATTTCATCGACTTACTATTCCATAACTATTACTGTTGCAGTACAAGCGCATCTGTTCCTTAAACTAATTAGCTCTTACAATTTCACGCGTTTAAGAACTTTTACAAATTAGAAATTTTAAATACGACAACTTTTTACAGTAAACACCTCACGAGTAGAGTCATTGTGTCTGCTTTGGATATTGGATGGCATCCTATGTGAAAGATAGCCAATTACTTACACAAAGGTAAAAGCTGATGACAGCGTCATAGGGTCTAAAAATGAAAATATTTGCATTACATCATTTATGGACGACCCCTTACTAATTTTAGACTTCTTCGTAATTGAATAACACAAGGCTTAAAGTTTTCCAAAAAAATCAGAAAACTGAAAAAGAAGTAAGGGGGGACCATTGGGTAAGGTAAAATTTCTATATAATTTCCCATATGATTTTCGTGATTTTTCATTTCGACGAATTTTGAAAATTTCGATATTCGTTTTTGGCGCCAAAACGCAATTTGCACCGATATGATTATATACGTTGTAGTGACCCCACCACGTAGTACATGATCTGATATCGTTTGCTTCATTTCGGATTTTACACTTGGGGTACTTCCCATGTAAGTCGAAGTAACTATAAAAATATGACAATAAGAGCATTTATAAAATTTCATAGTAATAATGGTACAGTATACATAGCTGACAGCCTCCACTCAAAAATATGATGTTGCCCTTTCCTGTTTCCAGTCGTCACATTTTCCTCTCAAATATTACAACTTACATAAAGTACCTAGCTACATATATGTCTGGAATTATGCAAAACTGTGGTCAGTTTGTTTTATTTTGTAATAGAGGACATATGTCAAATATTTAAATTTGACACAGTGTAAAATATTTGCAATGACAGAAAATTATCCTATCCTGCTGGTTGAAGATGCAATGTTGAATTTAAAAGTAATGCAAATATTGAGCATTGTGGATTTACATTTCCAAACGTATTGATATTACATCGACATCTATTTACTAATATTTTGTATTACTATTGAAATCCATGTATGTAGGAAATTAATTAACATAGTATTATTTTCGTTCTCAAATAAAGCATCTACATATTTAGAAACAGTAGAATTTTCATAAGAAAATGTAGTTCTAATTATGTCAGTGAATTGTCAAATAATTCCCAGTAATTAAATACGAGCAGCAATTAAAATATAGTTATTTTATTGAATGATGAAAAAACTCAAAATATTTTGGACTAGGTACAATCTTTTAATTTTGCAAGGAGAATCTCGCGAAATTCCCAACGTTTTAAAATATATCATTTTATAGGTAAAAATTTCTAGTTGCGAGGGTTCTGAAAGTAAAAAATGTGCTAGGATTTTGTGTTTTGAAAATCCCAAAAATTTCGTCGATCCAAAATTTTGAAAAATGTAAAATGTTTCGATTGTGTATTTTGCAATTATGAGAAGATCAAAAATTGCTTAATCCGACAATTTCAAAAAATGTACAATATCCCAATTACTTGTTTTGGTAAATGCAAAATATTCTAACTACAAAAATTCTAAAAGTAGAAAATGTGCTTATTTTGTGTTTCAAAAAAAGCCTCAAAATTTCCTCAATCCAAAATTTTGAAGAATGTAAAATTTTTCAATTTTAAATTTCAAAAAGATGTGAAATTACTTAATTCTACAATTTCAGAAAATATATAATGTCCTAATTGACTATTTTGTTATCTACTTAAAATGAAAATATTCAAATTATAAGGATTCTGAAAGTAGAAAATGTACCGATTTCGTATATTAAAAAATGTAAAATTTCCAAGGGTCCTATATACAAACTTTATTCAGTCACTGTTGTACAACTACAATAGCCTTACGACTCAGTATACAATACACAACATTTCATATTATTAATATGTGATTAACAAAAATATTACTATTTATGACTAATAATTATGTATATGATGATTATAAATCTGGATGGATCCTCTAAGAACATATAATCCAATTTCTTCCAATAATTTTGAAGGTAAATTAAACTTAGATCGAAATTCTTGAAAAAATTTTGACAGTGATCCTCTTGCCCCAATATAAAGGCCAATTACTACAATATTCTTCAATCGATACTTTTCTTTAAAATAGGAAACACACGGCTCATAAATCTCTCTTTTTTCAGTGTCAACTAACAATGACTGTTCTGTACTATCACCATATTCAAACCTTACAGTAGGATCCAAAATATATCCTTGTCTTGTTTTTTCGTTGTATATAATTATATCAACTCGCCTGTTAGAACATTTAAAAAAAGAAACTTAAAATAATTTAAATACCTATATGCAATTTAAAAAGATGCAAAATTGTCATTTTCTAGTTACGCATGTTGAAAAAAAAACAGAATATCTCAATTTCTATAGTTTTTGAAACCTCCAAAATATCACATTTTCTTGAGAATGTCAAAACATGGAAGTTATCATTTTCCCCCCATAGTCTGTCTATACAGATATTAGTTTTTGCACTGTGTGAAAACTGACTATCTAATATCGAATCTTAAACGACAATGTCTGAATGGTTAATACTACGAACGAAGGCTGTCTATCCTGACAGAGCTCGTTATAATAGCTATACAATGTATATAGTGGATAATGAGAAAGAATAATGACAACGAGTTGATTCTCTTTTTTTTTTTGGAGGATAATATAAGGAACGTTGAACGATGACAGTTTTTTTTCTCTCGATTTGTCGATTTGTATTCCAATTCCACTTCGAATGTGTGATGGTGGGGAATGGAATTGGAAATGGATGTGGATATGTCAAAGTGAAAGTTTATTGTCTTTATTTGGTCATTGAATTCCATGTACGAGAGTCATGGCAAATGTGACAATAATTTGTAATGTTGTGTGGATTGGACTTGGTCGTAGTCGTAGCCGTAGCCGTGTAGCCCTGGCCGTAAGGTACAGATGCCATGTACAGATGTATTTTGCACGAGAGACGTACAGGTGTGTGTGTGTGTGTGTTTCTGTGTATTATGCGAAGATTCATGGCGGGTGGCTGTGACTCTGTATTATATTTGATTTTCTTCAAGTAGTGTGTTGTTGTGATTGTGTTACAACCAACTAAAGTCTTATATTAAAGTTCTGTCTCAAGAACACCCATCATCATATTAAAGTTATCGTTATCGTATCGTCCACATGCCACATGGATTTTCCTTCTTGCAGTACTTTTGTCCTATCTCATCTTGCTCTCTGACTCACTCTCACACAGTGCTGTGGCTTTGAATATTTTACGCTTTTCGTCATGCCTGTGTCAGCATTTAATTGTCTTCACAGTGTCTACAGAAAGCCGACAAAGTCATTTATTGTTTCCTAATTGTACAGTCCGAGTCTCAGTCCCAGTCCCAGTCCAAGCAGTGTCTCGGATGTGTGAGTGTGAATTGTGAATTAACCACGCATTTTTTGTAATTTGCATATTTTAATTCAATTTTATTTTTACAACAAGAAAAACAGTGGTGGTCATTACTAGCTGTGATCTCTATCTACATAATAAATCCAGACACAAGATTAAAAATAATTAAAAAAACAAGACATTTTTGAATTACTAATAGAATTTATTAAGGGGGTTTAGTGGATCGGATCGGATTGGATATTCAGTGTTCGCTGTATCGGTTTTTCTACAGCTTTTAAAACTGGGGATTTTCTATCTGTGTGTAGTGCATTGGATATTGCTACAGAGTACCATTAACATTACACATGCCGCAAGTTTTATTTGGATTCGTTTACATTTTTAAAGGTGAAAACAGCACGTTTAAATACGTCATAGGATTAATTCAGATTTAAATCAGTGGGATTTTATTCACTCCAAAAGTCGCAGATATTGTTTACGTTTCACTCCCTCCCTATATACTCCGTATAAGCATTATATAGTAGGTAACGAGTAATTGTTTTCTATCTTACTACATGTTTGTTTTTGTTTGTTAGTGTACAATAATAATATTGCCTGCATCTAATTACTAAGCACGAATATACAAATACGCTCGAATACGACTTATTATCCATTATGGTATTGATTATGATTAGACAACAAAGACAAAGCCAAATTAACGAATTTCTCTGTGAGACGTCACTCCAAAATTTACCATGCGGTAATTAGCCAAATATTTCCCTCGCACAGGAAGTACATTAATAATTAATGATGTTTTAAAATCCATTCCACAGAGAGCCTTTTAAAGTTAGTCATTAACACTAACAACTATAATATGGTGTACCATTATTACACTGTCATTTGGTAGTGGTGTAAATTCGTTCTTAAAACTATATGTATTAATAATAATAATTGCGCTCTTTTGCAGTTACTTGTACTAGCAGTTTATATAGTTGTATTGCAATTTTATGTATGTATTATTATACTGTAGTTAATGTGTGTGGGTGACTCATCCGACTTTTGAAAATAATTTCTGGGCCGGAAAATAAAAAAATAATAATAAATAAAATAATGCGAAAATAAAAAAATATGGGACAAATTTGTCGTCGGTATAAAATAAACAACGCACTGCTACATACTTAATAGATATTTTTGTATTGTCAAACGCCGCAGACCACAAACCCAAATCTGAATATCGCTGTCGATTCATACTCGATATCATTTTCGTTTTTGTTATTAAACGTTCAACCGACGCGACGGCCATTGAGTTCTTGTATCTTGTTGCTGTTCTACCAGCGGTTGTTGTTGTTATATAGTGCGTGGAGATTGGAGATGTATTTACAGATAAAAGGCAAAGGATTAAATTTTCAAGTGGTGGTAGAGTGATTTTGTCTTCTCTTATCGTACCTTCTTATACGATCATCTCACAGATATATTACATTTCATTTTCGTTTTTGTCCGTCCGTCTCCGTCCGTCGTGATAGTTGATATTGATAGTGCGATGTCTCAAAGTCTTAAGAGTAAAAGACATTCTGCTTAAGATCGAGTCTTCTCAATCTGCAATAATTATCCATTGTAGCCCATTGTAGCCGCTCCGTCTGTTTTGTATATCTCCTCAGATTGTTAACAATAGGTAGTAGTTTGTGGTTCACGTTTCAAAGTTTTAAAGTTTCAGTATCTCGATCTGCAACTCCAAAAATTTTGGTCGTTGGAGAGTCTGATTCGGGACATTGTCTTGTCTCTCTGGGAAGAATAAAGAGACGAGATTGTTTGCAGTAGTGTGTTTGCAGGTAGGTATATATTTTTGTTTTTGTATGGAAGAATGGAAGCGAGGGAAGGGGATGAAATGCGTGTAGGTATTGAGTCCTCAAAGATCCAAGAAGTGATAGTAATCGAGTGACAGTGACAGTTGACATCGAACAATGTCTTGTTTTTCTATATAAAAATACAAGAAAATGTTGAATCATATAGCTAATCAGAATGGGAGCAGTTGAGCAGTAGTATGGTGTATTATAGAGCAATATTTATAATTATATCTACTGTTACTGTTATAGTATATCACGATAATGCGAAATGCGAATATAAAATTACGGAATATATAGTTACACACTCCAGATGGCTATGGCAATAGGCTAAAGGCTAGACCTCCATTCATACTATTCCTCTGACTCTGACTAAGATTAAGATTAGATCATATCACGGAATTCATAAAATGCTTAATATTATATATTATATTAAGGCAGAGGCAACCGAATGGAATGTATTATGTGTACCTAATTGTGATGGTGTTTAGTGTTTAGCTTAGTTTATCAAGTCATGGTTCGTTTCAGCATATTATCTTCATCACTGAACTGAATACCTTTTATACTCTTAAAGCTAAAGTTTTTAAACTCGTTGAAGATGCAATATCAACCATTAAACTTTTCAAAACAATCCTAAATAGTTGAATGATTCAAATTTTCCCGTCACAATTACAGGCTTTTCTAGCTGGCTAGCTTCTAGGTTTAAAAGACAAATTCTTTATTAATCTCAAAGAAATTTGTATAGCACTGTCGTCTAAATATTCAACATTTTGTCTATTATTTAAAAATTTGCTTGTAACCAAATTCATCCTCATGGTCGATATTACTTCTACAGAAATAATACAGTCAACAGTCTATCATATCGTCTGTGAAGAACCAAAATTACCCATGTCGAATTTAAGCTACAATCAAAATGAGCTATGTCATAAAAACAAAAAGATAAACATGCGTAAAATGTTAATTAGGCGTTTTGGAAAAGGTGCAAAAATTTCTAATTCCATGTTTTTGAAAAGGGGCAAAATGTTCTCATTCCATGTGTATGAAAAGTGTAAAATGTTGTATTTGCATATTTTTGAAAAGTGCAAAAAGTTCTATTTAAATGCTCTCAAGACATATTTGAATATTTTTGTAGATAGTTGATATTGTTTTTATCTAAAAATGGATATGGGTCGTTTTGGTTCTTCACATACGATATAATAATAAAAGAGGTAATGGCCATATCATCTGTAAGCTATAAGAGTAACAAAACCTATCTGCTCCTATAATAATAATAACATAGGTTACGTAAAAATAACACAGAATAAAAAATAATAGTAACCAGACTCTATAAACTGTAAACTGTGAACAGTGTAATGACGAGGCATAAAAATCTAAATTTAATTGTCAATCAGTATCAGTACAGAATATCGATTTCCATTTCCATGTCCACACAGTCATTTTAAGTTGGATATCGTCCAAGACGAAAAATATTAATAATAAACCTTATTGAATCTTTCTTTACATGTGTTCTTGTTTGATCCTCTGCCGTGTAGTAAAATATAATAGTCCCATTATTATTACATAAATATATGTATTAACAATATCTATAGTCAAGTACTGACATAGTACATAATAAATTCTTATATCATCACTACTAACAACATCAGCATCAACAACAACATAGTTCGCAAATTAAAATTAACGTACGTACCTACCAATACCTACTGAACTAAGCGTCCATTGTATCATTTACTTGAGGTCAAATTCGATTTCGACTTGGAATTATAATATTTTATTATTCGACTTCGACTTCGACTCGGCTGGCACTGGGACTGGCTCTTTTACTTTGTGCGTCTTTGTGTGTGTTTAGAGCTTGTGTTAGTCATTATTGTTTTGTCGACCGTTGAATAATAATAATAATACAATATATTATGTAATGGCATTGGTATATCAGTATTGGTATTGGGCACGGGCACTATACTATATTTAAAGTTGCTAGCAGTGATATTTTAATTTTTTAATTCGTCTTTTTATTACTATACAGATGCTAAAGATACAGCATACAACTAACTAAACAGAGGCTTCCCCAGTACTATCACCAACACCAAGACCAAGACCAAAAGGAACACACATTTAGTTAAACTTTCAATTCAGCTTTTATTCAGCTCGGCAAAAAACTCGGTCATCACTTCATCATCGTTGTGGTCGCTCGTCTTTATTTCGTTGTCACTCTTTTCTTTTTCATGGCCGTAATATTATTAAATAGTAAACGAAGAATATAAACCTAATAGTAATTTCTTTTCGTAATCGTAAATCATCACTCAACTGACTTACTGGATACTTCTGCTGGCGGTTAAAATACTGACCATTGAATATTAATGCAAAATACAACAACTACAGCACACAGCTGATCGACTAGTGAGACGGTGACGGTGGAAGTTACGGGAAACGTTTTGAATTTAGTGGTACCTACTAAACAGTACTAGTACTACAGTGTAAAAAAATGAGTTCTACTACTAAAACTACTACTATTCCGTCACCCCAAATATTGCTGGCGTGAATTTAACAGCGGTGATTTATGACGCCAACTGACGTCCTGTTCGTGCCACAGAATTCATTTACTGGAACTGGAACTAAAATTTAAAGGCGCTGTTATAGTTAAAACTGACTGACTGAACTTAATTACTATACACGGAACCGATCCGTTTATACAGATAATACGATAGAATTCGCCAGAAGAAAGGCAGGGAGCCACGGCCACGTTCGATGTTCAACAGAACAGGAACCATGGCAAAGTAAGGTTTTCAATTTCAATTTTATTTTACGATTATGTTGTATAAGTTGTAAGTAGTTAGTAGTTTGTAGTATGCCTCGTTTAAGTGAAGATATAAAACCATAAAAATATTTCAAGCGATTTATGGTGGAAATTAAAGGAAATTAAACCATTAGTTGCGTTACGGGTAATTAGATAGTGTAATCTACGTGTGACGTGATGGTGGATATGTATAAGACGGCTTTGGGAAGTTGAGGGTGGATTAATTAATTAGCGTATAATACATAGTTAATATATACATATCATATCATCAGTCTCATTTAGAGAGTGAATCTGCATTTGCTCTATTGCAATATAACTGCGACTGCTATTTATAGGATAAATTAATAGCTGGAGACTGGAGATTCGCCAAAGCTAAAAAAAGGATTTAAAAATTGTTTCCTGTTCTACATGAATATCTGTGTAAATATCAAGTAACTGTTGACTGTTTATTATTGTAGCTGCGTGCGTTTGGATTTGGATCTGAAAATTGACGACGGCGTGTCAAGTGCTGCGGAGCTCAAGGCTGAGGAAGGCTCCACGATTTGTCTCAATATCAATGGAGGAATTGAGGGTGAGCAACGTTAGTTAGTTTTGGTTCAACATTATTAATCGTGATTGTGATCAACGTCCAAAGTTAAGTTGTCGAAATCGGGGAAAATGCATATATTTAATTTGTGGTAGAATTTTTGACAGTCCCCACATTTTTTACTGTGGGATGTGCAGTGGTGAATTTTCATAATTGAAACAATCATATAATATTTTATGGTATGGCCAAGTTGTGAGGAATTACTTTACTATATACACCTATAAGGAAGCCAGTAATATTTTTGTGGTTTTGTGGTTACTTGTTTTTTACGTAAATGTGTTAACTTTTTTTTGGTGAAGATAGGATTTTTCTGTAGTTTCGTTCCTTATAGTTCTACACGGCACACGGTGATTCGGTGATATGAATTACCTATTTAATATAATGATGGGGATGGCGATGGTGTGGAACCATATTTTTTCCTATTCATAATTAAAATCATATCAAAAAGACATAGTATTTACAATTTGTGTGGTGTTGCATTATTATTACACAGATGCTGGGAGCAAACTTGTAGTGGTTTGGAGTTTAAACGGTGACATTATTCCACATCTAGAGAATTACTACGAGTACGGGAAGTCATCGACTGGGGGGATTTTCATGAGGATTCCTTTTGCTCGTATTGAAGACTCTGGGATTTGGATTGGAGAAATTTACAATCTGAATGGGACATCAACCGCCACACCGAGGATCCTGTCTTGTCTTGTAACTGGTGAGAAATTAAAATTCTTGTTATCAATAATTATTATTATGATTATTATTGTAGCTTATAGCTTAACATAGATTTAGAATTCCACTATACTAATAATGAACAAGTTATAATTCCAAAAGATACTTCGTAAGTTATAGATTACGTTAATCCAGTGTGTGAGTAGGTCCCTACTTTAATACAAAAATTACTGTACGCAAAATGTCTATACATTCCACCCACAACATATCACGCTCTAAAAGTATGTAAATTGCAGTGTAGATATCATCTGTGAAATTGTTAACTGTTGTTAAGAAGGTCATAATCTGGCCCACAGTCAAATAAATTAAGTTTGTTCACCCAAATAGTCTAGTAATTTTTTGAAAATATTAAATTTATTCTTTCGTCTGACGTAAGAACTTGTAAGTTTTATAGGCAAACTCACGATAAGTTGTTGACCTACTGATATTCTACTCTTTATACAGCTAACATATTTAGCTTCATATGATTTGAATTTGTAGGTTGCGAGTAGTGAGCGATTAATCTAGATTTTTTGTTACTTTGATTTAATTTATTTAAGAATTCGTGACTTTTCCCTGAACAACAGTTTTGATTTACACATATGCAATACACCAACCAGACCAGTGACATGGAATTTTTCCTCATTTAAATTCCAGCTTATAATATATTTATGTTCTACTAAATAATGGGTTCTGTAGTAGAGAGTAGAGAGACAAAATTGTGAATAATATATATGTGTTGGGTGTTGTGTACTTGTCACATTATGAAATACAGGAATACTGAACTACATAATTTTCACCTTGGATTTTCCCGTCATCATAATCTTTCCTATAAATATAAATGTTAAAAATGTATAGATAAAATAACTGTTATAGTTTGACACTACTTCACACTCTTGATAAACAATTATTTTCATACTTTTTGCAACCAGTCTAATATTTGTTTGGTTAGTAACCTATTAGCATTAGTTTTGAATAGTTCTGGGTTTTTGAGCTTGCTGGTTGTGACAGCAAATAAATACCGGAGATACTGTAGTACCATTACATCCTTTTATTTTAATTTTACGATTTTGTGACATATAGCTGTGCATTTGAAAATTCGAAATGGAATTCCTGGTAAATAATAGTAATGTTAGCAGAAATTAAAGGAGCTATATAGCTGGTTAAAAAAAACTATTTTTTGTAAAACAGAAACATTCCAAGCTTCACTTAACATCCGTATGTACATATATAATTTGATTATTCAAATACTACGTAGGTTATTGCTACTAATGTTTCTAAATAGCACGGATGAAGTTTAGCGTAAAGATTATTACTGTATTGTCTGTGTTTAAGCTGATTACGTATAATATGAGCATATTATTAACTACCCATTGTCTTCTGGATCTGGCCTGCAGTGAATTGAATTAGCCAATTCATGAGAATTTTCACATACGTATAGGCATATTTAAACATTGCATGGTATGGTTCGGTTGTGTGATTTCTAGTTGTCCAGAAGTCTGTGAAAACTATAATGGGACGGGTGGAGATGGTGGGGGTTGTGGGGAGTGACATTGTTCTGGACGTAGGTCAGGACTGCTCATCAGTTCAATGGAAGTTACCAAATTCACGTTCTCAGAGTGGCAGTCGACGCTTTGCTATTTCTAGTTTAACCTACAGAGACTCTGGGAAGTACGTGGCTACCTTTGAAAGCGACTCCAGAACTGTCCAGAAATTCTTCTTTTTAGATGTTGAAGGTATATACCGATAATTTGTTTGTGGTAGTATTAGTGAAAATATGTATTGTATCTATAATGTATGAAATGACTATATGTATTTTTTTACTGATAACTGATGTTGTGGTTTTTTCAGGTCCACCGGATGCAGTCATTGGACTAAACATTAGAGAAGAAATGGGAAAAATTGAGATCTCATGGAAAGGATGCTCCTACGACGGAGGGTCAAGTATTGAATATTATATTGTTTCCTATGTTTGCAACGGTAATCAACTTCATCAGTGAGTATAACATAGCCGTTACAAAATTAAAATAATACACGTATTTTTAAACAAATTTCATGAAATCTCCATAAGCTAGTTTTAGGTAAAAATATAAAAATAAAAATGAAACACTGGATATAGGTATTTGAACATTTGTATTTTCAGGACGAACAATCTGTCATTTATTATTGACAAGACTACAGTTGACACTTCGAGCCTGTGTGTGTTCAAAGTGGCAGCAGCCAACAAGTACGGTATTGGCGAATGGTCGGAGATGGAATATAGTAAGTGTAATCACTCACTAATTCAAGCTTTAATTTCTATAATAATAATTAAAAAAAAGGTTAATAATAAATTATTTTTCTCAGTGTATTTGCACCACACCAGGTTCTCCTTTCAGAATGAAGCAGCAAACTAATTTTTACTTTAATTTAATAGGTGATCACGTCGTACTTCGTACAGAGGGTTTTGAAGACTTTATCAAAATGGAGGAGCTGGGTAAAGGCCGTTTTGGAATGGTGTTCCGGGTTGAGAAAGATGGGAGGGAGTATGCAGGGAAATATATTAAATGTATCCGATCAATGGACAAGGAAAAAGCCAAACTAGAAATTGAAATCCTGTCTATTGTGAGAGGTCATGAGAATCTAGTTCAAATCATTGCTGCGTATCAACTGAGTCGAGAAATTGTCATTTTAACTGAACTGTAAGTCAACCCCCTGCGGACCTTTTCTGCATTGTGCTATCCCACACAATAGAAAACTCATTATTTGTACTTACAGTGTATTATTCAATAATTATTTAAATTTAGAATTTCAATCATTCCCTAGAAATTAGTAGAAATAATATTATTTACTTACGACACGCTTCTTATTGTTAGAGCGCCTTCTATTTATTTCGATCGTAGACTTGGCGGTGGTGAACTGTTCGAGCGGATAGTGGCTGATGATTTTAATTTGACAGAAAATAAATGTCAAGAATTCATTAGAGATATTTTACTTGGGATTCAATACGTCCATGAAAAATCTATTATACATCTTGATATTAAAGTGAGTGATATACTTATCCGTTTTTACAGTTTTGTTAAGATTTAATTTTAGTAATAGATTATATTATAGTGGCGCGTGGAAAAGCCAGCATATTGATATAAGGACTTCGCATTAAAAATCATGACTTTTTATTTTTGTTTTTTTCTGATTTTAATTTCAAATAGCCGGAAAATATTCTGATAACACCCCGGGGCTTAAAAATCATTGATTTTGGACTGAGTCAAAAGCATGATCCGGATGTGAAGCAGTGTGTCTTATTTGGAACTCCAGAGTTCGTCTCACCTGAAATTATTAATTACGAGCCTATAGGATTTTATTGTGACATTTGGTCAATAGGTGTCTTAACCTATGTTCTCATGTCCGGACTGAGTCCATTTATGGGAAATAACGACTCGGAAACATTTGCTAATGTAACGAGAGGTGACTTTGATTTTGATGATGATGCCTTTGATGAAGTTAGTCAAGAGTGCCTTGGGTTTATAAGAGGATGCCTTGCTATGAATGCTGGGTAAGCTAACATTCTATAAAATTCATCCTCTTTAAAAAACATATAAGTCTTCTTAAGGTTCTAAGCCCAGTTTAAAAGAAATGAAAAAGAATTTGTACGGTCACCGGGAGGTATAGGAATCCCAAAATGACTTAAGTAAGGTAGGTAATCCGAAAATTTTCAGTTTTCCATCTTTTTTAAAAATCAAAGTGTTGTAACTATCCGTTTCGAAAAAAGACACAATGTTATGTTTTAATGGTTTTGGAAAGTACAAATTGGCATGTATTTAACCTGTTTCTTGAAAATTCAGAATGTTATATATTTATGTACTTGCTATTCAAAGAGTGTAAACTGGTCTATTTGCTAATTTTTTGGAAAAGCTCAACATGCTGTATTTACGCCCGTCTGTCTGTGTCTAAAAATATTGCGGCAATTTACATTTATTATCATAGTCTGATCTACAGTGGCTCTTTTTTACTACATGTAGGAACCGTCTCACATCCACCCAGTGCCTGAACCACAACTGGATGCAGCAGAATAGTAACGCAGAGATTAAAAAGGACAAATTAAAAGGATTTGTTCTTCGGCGGAAATGGCAGGTATAATTACAGGCTTAATATAGCTAACACAGAATTAGAGTAAAAAAAATAATCAAACAAAATAAATTGGTATTTAAAATAAAGCTGCTTACAGAATTTGTACATTTGTATTATTAATGCTAACCTTAAATTAGAAAACGGGGAATGCTATTCGAGCTATTGGAAGACTCAAGAGCAGATGCAGTACGAGCAGTGGTCATGAAGATTCCTAGCCTTAATATTTTGCTTATCTGTAATATAATATACCTTATTTTTTAATAAATTAATATATTGTATGAATATAGTTGATATTAAAATAAATAGTTTGTATGCCTGTGTATGCGTACTTAAGTAGAATAGTAATAATTAATATCGCTTATTGCGAATGCGTATTTGAATCTGAATGTGGAATGAATATACCTAATTATATGTGTGTCGTATGTATGTAACTACTCCCTATGATAAATAATATATATATGATTGAGCGCTTTTTGATACTCCCATGGAAATGGAAATTCCGCCCTAAAAATTAATTGGTATGTACTTAGTGTCGGTATAATTATTAATACGCTCTCTAATTAAAGTTGAAAATGTAGCTACAGTCCGAATATACCCGAACTTTTGTTTTCTACATATGTATTATACAGTATGTATGTAGATAGAATTAGAATACAACATATGAATACACAATACCTACTTTAAAATTGCAAAGCTTTTAAATTAAACCAAGCCACCAGTGATTAAATGCCTTTTATCATGCTAATGTTACGTTTCAAAATTATTTATTAAAACTATTTAAATTTGTATAAGATATATATTATATTACAAAAAGAATTAAAGAGTTTTTATCAATGCCGAATTAATAATAAAAAATAATTCGAGTCTCTTAATTTATTAAATACATGCGGTAATTTAAGCTCACTAGTCGGTGACACTGAAGAATATACATACTGTATTAGCGATGCATTTTGCATTAAATATTGTGTCACACTCTGTTGCACATAATAATATCGTACGATTATCAGAGGAGACCAGGAAACATATTATATTCTACAAATGCCTACATAGTATGCATTAGGGTCAATGTGAAGTGAACTGGCCGACAGCCAATCTTTGCGAATTAATTAAGCATGCGAGAAGGGATGTGTTCTTTCGAAATTGTTTTGTTTTACAATTGTTATATATATATACTATATGTTATGCACTTTAGAATTGGAATGGGATCCTCCACCACTTGACATTTTATGGATGTAATTATTGTATTTTCAAGTAATTGCCACAGCCCTCTAAGCCATTACCATTTGTGCAATATTGTAAGTTGTAATTTCTGTATTAAAGTAGGCAGCAAATGCTTGCTCTCAATCCTGCCCCTTCATTAAAATGAGAAATATTCCTGTAAAAAGACTTTCAGAAAGGCATTTCAGCCCAGTAACTATCAACACATGGATATAGTGTCATAGTCAAATGTGGCATGCAGGCATTAAAGTAGACACTTTTGTGATAACATTAAAAACTTGGAATCTGGAAAGACGAACGTTTTTACCAGACCAGGAGCCATCATTAGATCATTACTCTTATAAAATACTGCTGCGATCTAATCGAAAATTGAGGACGAGGAGGATATCATATCATATTACATTAGGTACTTCCATCAAGAATTTCATCGTTACATTGTTAATTTCAGCTGTGCATAATACATAAATTCATGACTTAAGTACCTATAGGAACTTCTTACCTTAGGTTAAAACTACGACATAAATATAATGCGAATTGGTGTAATTTAATTCGGTTGTCTACTTCGATAACAAGTCCGTGTTTTACATTCTCATTTATGTATTTAAAAGTGAGATCTAACAAAGGACACGTGTTGCCCTTTCAACTTTTAAGCGAGACAACAGATAAAACTTTTTCTTTCCCCGCCTTTTCACTTTTGTTAGTGTTACAACTTTTAGCGCCTGCAAAAACATAATTATATAGAGCTTTTCAAAAACGTGTAATTAGAACATTTTACACTTTTCAAAAACGTGTAAATACAACATATTGCACTTTTTTAAAACTCATAATTAACATTTTACGCATCCAATTAAATTAGTGATTTTTATTAAGTAGCTCATTTTAATTCTAACGTAAATTGCATGTGGGTCATTTTGGTTCTTGACAGACGATATGTAACTTCTATTTAAACATTAAATTAATCCGATTTACCAAATCAAATTATTCTAATTCAGATATAGTAATTTACCTACTTCTTAAAATTGGAAGCTGAAAATGGAAATCCCATTTTTATTTATTTTTCATCCCTGGGCTTTTCATGGATTAGAATTTTGATTACCAGCACTTTATCTGATAAACAAAAATTTATATAGAAATTTTGTTATCAAATTGATATAGAAAACACAGTTCATCGTTATCATTAATCAATATTTCATGGAACTATCATCCAGATTTCTAGAATATGGTTCTCATCATTTCCCAAAATGCAAACTCTCGGCGGACAACTGTGTGGAAAAAACCACATTATAAGTATAAGTCATACAGCAATATCTGTACATACAGTAACATTTGCTGGGATTTCTATTTATTTTTGTACTTAAAATTATCTCCCTTTTTTCCCAGCCAGTTTTATTGCATGTTACAAGTTACAACTTCATAACTTGGCTTCGTGCGGATATAGTCCGTTAAAGTTTGACATTGTTCAATGTGAAATCGTTTAGGAATAGGAAATAGTGAACAATTGCTCGAATTATTTCCTCTAGATGCCAAAAATTGAAAAATTAGACCAAGAATTTAAGACTGACAATGACAGTGAAAACCCTGATTTGTAATCGGAAATTTGTAATACGCAGTGTATTTTATTAGAAGCAGTTAAATAAAGCCTGAAGTAAACTGGTGTACAGATTAAAGATGTAAAAACTGCTATCTTCTTCGCTGTCGCCTTTGCCGTCCCCGGCGTCGCGTCGGCATTATGAAGAAGTTTTCCTTTTATTTTGTAAGCAAATAATAAGATAACTAAGTTTTCATGCACTTACATACATTTGTTGTATGCTGTATCCCGTGTGAAATCAATGTTCACAGCTTCACTATACATAATGTAGGTAAACATATAGTAGTATATAATTAAACACATTCGTGCAACTGGTTGTGTCTGTCTAGCATAGTAGCATTGATAATGATAATAATTCCATGTATAGAGAAGAAGTTCATTCAATAATTCACACGAATTGAAAAAGTTTACAATCGCACATGTTCTTTGGTAAATGTATGTACCTTACCTACCTAGGTACATATGCGTAAATATGTGGTAACAATAAAAAATAAGATATGTAGGTAGATATAATATTACAATTAACTTGACTCTACATAACAGCGCAGCGTCTCGGTCTCGACGTCTCGAGAATTCGAATGGAAGAATAAGAATATGGAGGTGCGATATAAAATAGAGCCAAATTCTGGTTACCTTTCTGAATCGTGATCAATATTGAAATTGACTAATAGAAGACAAGTCGTCAGTTCAGTTTTTGGGTTTCGTTGTTACATATTACTGTATTCTGTATTCGTTATTTTATTACACTCCAACTATCTATCGCGTGTATACGCATTTGGAAATTGAAACTGTATGAATACAGTTGTTGGGGGATCGTGCGTTTCTATCAAATATTGAAGCTTCATTATCATTGACACAATAAAAATCAGATTACATATCATCTGTAACTGCAAGACAACAGCGCAGAGTCATATCGGAATCATTAATTAAATGTATCTTTTCTTTTGTGATCGCCCCACAGTTCTTAATTAACTCTATCAACATTTAAACCATAAGCAACTTGTGTGGCTCAAGCAAACTCAAGCAGATCATCTCTATATATTTTCATATTATACTTTGTGTGGGACATATTTTAGGAGAGATTATACAGTTAGAGTTTGTTTTAGGACCAATAGCGACTTCAATTTAAAAGTATTTATTCTGTTTTGCAAGGAAGGCTCTCAACAAAATTTTCGGAGCGAGAACGGGAGCATTACATTCACAATAAGTACAAAGATAATTATTGAAACATTTAATGTGGGGTTTTAACAGTCAATACATTAGTGAAAAGAGCGAGTACAAAATGTTTTCCTCTGTCCATAAAACCCTGAATTGTCTATGGGAGGTAGTTTTTGTGACGGTGATGGTAGTGACATTCCCTTGTTTTGTGGTTGTGAGCACACCAGTTAATTTCCTCAGGTTCATGATTCGGACATGTAAGTTGAATCAAAATTTTAAATTTCATATGAAAATTAACAATTTTTAAGTACATGACATAATTTGTCGATTTTGAATATTTTTGAAATCTTTTATTTGCATAAATTATTGCATTAATCTGCATGAAAGCGGCACTGCTGCAAATTTTTGATTTTGTGTTTATTAATTTATGAATATTTTGCAGGAATTTCGAAGCTTGCGAGTTGTTGGAATTTCAATTCATTTCAATTTTGAAAGCGTAGAAAGAAAGAAAGAAAGTATAGAGATAGAATGGAACAGCAAGAAATTCTGGACTTCCAGAATAAAAAAGAAGAAAAAAGAACCATGTCTCAACCCACCATCATCACTGATGAACCTAACCATTCAAATTCAAGTTGTGAATTCAACACCAGAAATCACGTCAACTGCAAAACGGCCCAAAAAATAAGTTATGAGCTCAATAGTTAATGGTAATTTAAGATGTTTACGATTTTAGTATGTAAACTCCCAACGGGTAATTCTTGCTATAGTTCGTGTGCAATTAGATTTATGAAACGAGTGATGTAAACGCTCTGGTCCTGATTTTTTAATTTTTCTAAGAAATTATAAATACTTGACACGATTAAACATAACTAGATTTATTTTGTTGAACAATGAAACTAAAAATAAGTGCTTGTAAATAAAACGTTTTTAGCATATTGTAGGACCAGTAAAATGTTGTTGCTTACTAGTTAGTCTGGTCAGACTTAATTACCAGGCCTGAATTTTTCCTGGTCCGGAATCCAGAACAGATCATTTCGATCTCTAGTGTGAGCAGATAGTTGACAGGGGGCCACGAAGTCTACGCTTAAGTGGGATCAGATGGGCTATGAAGTAATTATAGATTATGCTAGAGGCGAGGGTGGGTTAGGCTAGCATGCCTAGTGCAGGCGGGCAGGGTTCTCAAAATGTTTATTTAAAGAATAAGTATCAGAGGACAACACAATATGCAACATTAATTAGGCATGTATAATAATAAGGCTGGAGTTTCCAATAGTAATACTGTAATACTGCTGGCTATTTATTTTAGTAAATAGTACCCATTCAGTATAAGAAAGTTGAAGTGCTTTGGAATTTAGGGGATTATTTTTTCGTAATTGTAATTTATGGCGAGATGTTTGTTCAGAATATCTCATAATTATATGTTTGCACAGAGCAAAAAACACTTGATGTAGGCGATGCTATAACGTAGGATAAATAAAAGTCAAATAGTTCAGTGTTAATTTATAAGGGAATTTAGTAGCCTGATGTAGTTGTAGCAGTTATAATTTATAATATTGGTGTATACGAGGTGATTCTACGAAACGTTAAATTATGCTACTGATAATTAGTTTGTAATATATACGTCATCACTATAATACCAATGTTTTGTGAATATAGTTTGTAGCTTGTAAGGTAGAACTATAAGTCTAAATTAACCACCATACCACCACCATAAGCTCAGTCACTATCTACCGTCCACTTTATCAGTCCATGAGACGAGTATGAAGAATACATTGTGTCCTGTAAAAGACTTTATTAGTCTTGTTAAAACCATAGAATGGCAAAGGTAAATGTCAAGACGAATTTAAGTTTAGTACAGTTCTCTCTTTATTTTACACAAGTAATTATTATAATTTTAATATTATATTTAATTTATTTTAATGAGTTAAGTAAGTACCATTCATTAATATTTGACTGGAAAATACGTAGAAATAGGAATGAAATAAAATGGCAATTTTATGCACACGCCACTAAAACTGATGAGAAAAGAGGGACAAAAATCTACGGAAGTTCCATTTTTTAAGATAAAAATGAGAAGAAATAAAAAAATTGGTGGATTCTAAAATTGGATGACAAAATTAGTTGCTAATAATTTATAAAATTATTATTATGTAGATCATTAGAACAAAATTTTTAATAAATCAAAAGAATTATAATTTTTACTATGACCATTAATTTATCAGTTGTATCAGAACAAGGAAATACGATATTACATTCCTTGGCTTGGTTCATCATCCACTCTTTACTGATACCTCTAATATTAATTTTATAATTTTGTAAAATATACATCATCTACACAAAACTATATAGAAATATAATCTGTTTCCCAATTTACTTACTTATCAAAGTACCATCGAAATACAAGTATAAAGTTTATAAATCCCTTTACGGTTTGCTTTACGGTTTGAAACTTGGAAACGCTTAAGTAAATTCCTACTACAAAATGTAATATTCTATAAAAGCTATTTTGGGGCCAGAATTTTAGCATTACATAACATCTACATTCTTTAAGTAAAATCTGATTAAATAGTAGGATAGGACGGAAGAGAAACAATATGAATTTACATAGCGTTTAGTATTAAATCCCAGGAAACACATACATTAAAAAAATTTACCATGTAAAATCGAAAAAATGTAACAATGTACATACATTACTTGCACATACACACTAGGTACAAATAGGCTAACACCTATGTAGCGTAGCCTAATGGACACCACGGATTCTATCGAGTTTTCAGTCAATCTTTCCAAGAAAATAACGATTCATTCATATTTTCTAGTTATTTGTTTATAAAGCTAATACAGAAATTTATTACTATCAGTATTGTGATGTTTGAATTCGATTCCAACACTAGGTTAGGTACCTACAAGGTAAGTTCCCTATGTTTAATTATAACCGCTTATGAATCCAATAATTGTAGTACGAGTGTGACAAGTGCCAATGACCGTGTGCGGAGAACTAGCATTTTTTCTTTTTTCTTGACTGCTTACTACGTACTATTAAAGCTTTAATTTTGAACGCAAACGAACACAAAAACATTATATTTTATTATTCTACGCAGAAGTTTGCAATCAACTATCAATTATCTTATTAATATTTCTTGATACTGAATTTCAAAATATTCTACAGAATGAATAAACACGGACAAAAAAAAGCAAATAATTACATGGCGAAACGTATATCAACTTTATCATGTTCATCCAAAATTTAGATTGAATAGTACAACATATTATGTTATATAATACATAAGATATGAAAAGGAAACAGGTAATACATTGTACGATTATGATATTACGAAAGAGATATATATATTTCTTATGAGACAAAAATCAACAGTGTATTATGTTTGGTTCCCTCGAGTTAATCAAGCTATTGTCACACCGAATAGACAGAATCAGACTGAATGTTACAAATAGCCTAGCAATACATAGTGAAGGTTGGCGTCTCCAGTTCCTCATGCTTCTTCATTTTCACGCCCTATAATTAATAAACAATGAATTAGTTTGACTTTGAGTGACACACCAAGAAATAGGTAAGGCAGATTCTATTTAATTTTTGTTCAGCATGGGCATGTTAAACTACAAAACCATCGTTAACTAATTTTCGCACCTGCTGAAGTTTGTAATGGTTGATAATATCTTGGTCAGCGGGACAAGACTGGGTAAAGGCATCCAAGTTGTACATGTTAGCCATGTATTTCCACAAGTTAGTCAAGTCCTTAGGCGTCTCAAATCCAGTGACGAAAAACGACCCTAAATAGACAAAGATAATACATCAGAATAATAATAACTTATGTGATTGTAAAACACCGCCAAAGAAAGCATCCGCTCATTTTATCAATCCTAATTTATTAATAGAAGTGGACAAGGAACAGGAACTACGTCGTACTGGCCCATAATTGATAACAATTATATTTAGCGATTACGATTATAATTTAATTTGACACACAATACAGCCGCAAAATATAGTTATTAATTATTATATGTCCACAAACCTGCAACTCGAATGTGCTGAAGTCGTGGCATGAGCTCACAGTCAAAACAGCATAGTGTGTCACCGGTAAGAAAACGAGTTCCTTTCTTTCCCAAATGCTGATCAATTTTTTCTAGTTGGGTAACTAAGTTCCTCATCGAATGATCATCTTTCTTTAGTAACATCAGTTTGAATTTCTATAAATTCAAAACAAATGACTGCATTATTTTATCTGCTTGGCTACTTAAAAATTACAATACTTAAGAACCATCCCAATAAAATTGACTTTAACTAATTTAGTAACATACAATAATTTGAGAAAAGGGTCGAGGAGCGATCAAGGATTAAATTACCGAATAAACATTTTCGATGAGCACGGCAACTTCTTTGTCTTGAACGAATAAATTGTGGCCTCCTGGAATGTTCTTCATGATGTGCCTAGACGATTATATTGGACAAAGAAAAGTTAATTATTACATTAATTGGTAAGTAATCGCAATGTGTGCTTTGTCATACCAGTAAGTATATACACGTACGCAGTGTGGCACATGCAGAATGTATGTTTGTTAACATACTTAAATAAAACAAAAGATTCAAAACTCGTCTGATTTATTGAACTGAAATGTGATACTTGTAAAATTCAGCAATATTGCGTAAGCTTATTTTAAAACTTTAGCTTTGCACTGTGAGTCATATAATTACATATTATGCTCACGAACTTAAATAAAAACATGTCACGACGAATAATAAAATAAATATTAACGAATTATTAATCTCTATGATATTATAGCGTATTAGCAGAAGGACGTTTAAATACATGAAGTATACATGAGGTGGGCGACTAAGAGTTGAATGTATAGGATTCTCAATGGGCCATTATTAAGTAATTATAATAATATACAATTATACACGGTTTTTGGTTTTACCTCTCAATTTTCTCATTCTCAAGTACAGCAAGGCCCGCATCAATGAGAATGGGGGGTGGCGTAGCCTCAAAATTAGATCTGAAGTCTGGCGGTGGTTTTTGCATGTCAACCGTGGTTACTAAAATCAACAAAATGAAGCAATATTTATTATTGTTTTCATAGCATATTTAATTTAACTGCGCCCAAATTAATTACATGCAGTAACATCTAGATTTGAAATTTGAAGACTCCCTTATATTCAATTGCATTTCAAAATAAAGAAAAAACTTTCAGCGTGAGGTCAAACATACCATAAATAATACATTTATGCTTTAACGAAAAATCAACTACTTAAATACACTAATAATATGGTAATATACTAACATAAATACAAAAACAGACGACGAATTTTCAATATAACAATTTTACTTAAAGCAAGTTCAACAAAAACAAAAACCTTAAATTGAAGATCACATTATTCCTACAAAAGATTAGGCGTAGAATAATAATATGACAGTAATATGGGGTATTACTCTTTAATGCTAAAATCGGTATGCAGTGGACGGCGTGGAGCGAGTGTAATTTTATTTCATCATTATTTTGAACTGCATCTTTTGGTGACCAATAGTGGTAGTATTTGCAATTACCATTTGTAAATTCCAATGTTTGAATTTCCCGCTTAAGTTGTAAAAATAGTGTTAAATGAAGACTTCGACCGGTTACTCAATGAAAATAAACTAACTTGATATATTATTCGAACGGTAACAATTTGGCAAATGTAAATAACTAGTGTGCACGCACGATTGTTATTAGTTTTTGAATGGTTTCGAAATAACATAATTGCAAATTAAAAAATTTTAACGGATTGTGTCGAGTGATATATCATTGGAAAGCTCTTCAAAAATAAGCAGAGACCTTTTTTTTCGTTTTTTGATTGTGACCCATGCAACACATTTTTGGCGGCATTTAAAAATTAAAAGACCGTTATTTTGAAAACGTTTTGTTATAATGGAGGCCCGTTCCTAAATTTGAATTCTACTGGCGATTAGCTTTCCAATGATATATGGCTCGATGAAATCGGTCCAGTATTGCAGAATTTTCAAAAATCCGGTAAATTATGTAGATAGGTAGGAATAAGAAGCTGAAGATCATTTTCGCATTAATAATTCGTGGCGCAAGGAAGGTACAACAACACGTAGCAATCACAAACTAATTTAGAGGGGGTATTGCTTTATGAGTTTAGGATGTCACTTTTAGTACTTGTACTTCCAAGAGTCAATCTCTTGAAGTTCCAATCTCAGTAGACACAACGATAATCTCATGACTTCCTGTGAGAGATTACAAGCACAAAAGCGCAGTCAATGCTGCATACTGAAACAGCGTTATTGCCCATAATATCAATCCAAGACCCAAACAACACCAGATAAATGAAAACAGGTGGTTTCTAGTTTTGAAATCTATAATCGATGCAGTCATTAATTTTTGGTCTTCAACTACCATCGATGTGCTTCGTGTACAAAAACAATATATTCATATTCTCAAAGTGAACACTCATTCATACCCTTTAATGATATGGTTTTCAGCTCAGCCAATAAGTACAAATCCATGAAGTACTCCTGACAAAAAAGGCACGCTCCTTTCCTCCTCCCATCGATAGTGGATGCCTGTAATAAAGAAAAGAATACAAACCATGATTACTTTTATACATTAAAAAGCCCTCGCCTCACCACTCAAGATTCAAAACTGAACATCAGTATGGCTATACATATTTAAATTATATTATATTTGATAGAACTGTCAGTGACGGTATCGGTATCGGCATCCGCATGATTGCCTCTTACAAGAGTAATCTGGTACGTACCACTAGGTATTTCACAAAGACAAAAAACCTCTTTACAGTACAATAAAAACAAACATGCAATAGAAAATAATGGACTGAATCTCGAAATTGAAATACAGATACAATTCTTAGATACGATACGATAGACAATAATGATAGTCATCGCATTTGATTGCTGTTAGAATTTAGTGCTTCCTACTCAAGGGGCCGAACCGACTGCTGCCGCCGAAGTAGTGGTTGAACTTACACTATTGTTTGCTCTGTCTTGTCAAGTTTGCAAAGTAGGTATATGAGTAAAAAATTACATCAACTAATTAATATTTGTACGACCATAACGCAAGTGATATTACTACATCAGATACAATTTATCAGAATATTATAAATGACAACCGTGACCATGGCCGCAGAGTAAAAAAAGTAACTTTTCTGCTAGGTACGTATTATGTAGATTAAGGGTTACGTGTTGCTTCAAGATGAGCAACGAATATTTCGTCATCAAAGCTCGTTGTCGATTGTTCGATATTAGTTATGACTGAATTATAATAGCATTCTGATTCCGAACTGCCTGAATCACACCGCAGCAAAATACTAATAATATTTACGATGGCTGACTGTAGTTTTAAGTAAAAGTAAATATAATTATTTACACATTCTTGTCAGACGACAAGGAAACACAAAAATGCTAACATTATTGGTACATAGACAGTAGTACAGCAGACACCATGTAAACTGTGACGTCATGGTTTATTTTTACTTTATCTTGTAAAATCACGTATACACTGACTTAATTATTCATGTTGTAAATTGTGACGCATAGTTAGGTAGTTTAACGTCCATCCATATTCATAAGTCATAAGCCACCAGTGGATTAAGGATTATGATAATAAGAAATAAAAAGCATATATGTTTAGTTAGAGGTAAGCATGAGGCGGCTCCACTCAATTTCTTTGACGCCTCCTGTCTCCATTCCTATTTTCTATTTTATATACTATACACAGTAGACGTAGAAGTTTTTACATTCATTCAATGCAATGAAGAATTGTAAATTGTAAACCAGACACGAGATTTGATTTTTGTATTTTACACAATGGAATTGACTTATTGCTGGGCACGGAACCGTTTATAGGGATTACTTCATAAATATTTCATCGAGTCGATTCATCACCAACGACGAGTCAATGCAAATGCAATGTGTGCTCTCAAGAGATGCGTACAACTTTATAATACAATCAATGAATTGTCTCGTCACACTCGTACTACTACTACTAATGCCTGAATCAAAATAAATATCGAAATCAACTTTCGCTTTCAAAAATGGACTCGAGCACAATCACAAATCACAATGGAAGTACTAATACTAAATACAGATTAGACATGACGGCAGCAAGAAAATATAATGCTTTGGCGAATTATGTACACATTGTCATGCTAGTTATCTATTACTAGTGTGGTTATGACTATTATTATAAGATGAACCGTGTACCTACTTTAAAAATATGGAGCTTAACTCCCAATTTCGAGTACCTATCTAAAAGCTATAGGTAGGTACTCCAGGACCAGGATTCTGATATTGTACAACTACTTAATGTAATGTGAGATAAATTTGAAGGAAATAATAAAAACAGTTACGCAACGAGTGAGGAATGTTTGAAACTCAAATGCATCAAGTATGTACTGAATTTTACAAAATCCATGTAAGCATTTAATAATTTAAAATCTAAAGCCATACATAAATTAATCTGATAGTCAATGTCGATAAGGTAATCTCAAAGAAATATTAAATCCGTTAAATAACGAGATATAATTTGTATAAAAGACACATTTTTACTTCTATTCCGAGTCTAGGTAGTACCTGTACTGATTACTTATTTTGATAGCCGAAATATTCACAGACGATGTTCTGTATTCCGTCATCATTATTATTACTCTATACTATTTTTAACTTTTCTAAATATATGTAGGTACTTAAAATGTACTGTCAAACAATACATGGGTCAGAAACTGCTGTGCGCTTTAGTGCTTCTACAACTAAATTACTAAATACTGTGCCAGTAACTCAGTTTTGAAATAATCTGTCTAGAAAAAAAGCTGTTTACGCACTTTTTTCCTGTAGATGATTTTTTAAAGCATTTATATATTTAATAAGTTATTATTTCTAAGTAAATAGTATGATATTATATGCTTCCACAGACAGAGATGGAACGCAGCAAGTATTATGGAAATAGATAAATATACTGACAGATAATGTCTCGAATAGAAAAAATGAGATTAGATAAATGGAAAAGGTTTTTCCCGTTTTAATACAATAAAATCGTTTAGTGTGTTCGATATTCAGCATGCTTGAAATATTTGTTTTACTGTATACGCAACGTGCCTACCTACCTATTTACATATATATTCTTGTTTGTTGCCTATATGTATAATATACCTAATCTGCAAGGAGGATTTACTGGTATAATAGAATTAAATATTTCTAGCTATTACGCCATTTCTGCCAACTGCCACTCTTCTCATAATACCAATATCTATGTACTCCCTAAACAACCGACCTAATTTTACCTTCTCAATACTCAATAGTACACTCGTTGTGAGTAGTGAGTGGTTAAGACATAAAATAATGCACACAAAAAACTGACAGTTTGCACTTGCAATACTTTTCTTTTCAGGATCCCCGCATATATTAATGATGCTAAAAATGAAACCGGATAAGGAGAAATGGAAACCTTCAACGGATGGGCTAGTTATTGAACATCTGGTCTTCTGGTCTGGTATTGGTACAGAACAGACAATTAAAGTGTAAAAAGATGTATCTATTATACGACAATATGTAAATATATGGACAACTTTCAATACGATATCCTATATCCCTAACAAAATTCATCATTATTGTCTGGTTCAAGTCTATTAGCAAAATATATCATATTATGCATAGATATTATGATTCTCTGTCATGTAATACTTGTTGTTCATAAAATTAGCCATAAGGAAGAAATTACACAAAACAAAACGAATAAATACGCAATTTTAGTATTATTAGTGTTCTTGTTGCCATTTAAACCCATCCAGAATTTATACAAAACAAAACAAAAAATGCATTTCGGTTTCGCGAAACCATTTCCCAGTACTTAATATGATTAAAGCTAAATTATGTCACACTCGCAACTGCCAGGATGATGCATCCAAATGGAAATGAATAATGCCTAGTAACAAGAAACCACATAAGATATTATGTAAAACTGCAAAAATAATTTACAGCTTATATTAGATCACCAATTCGCATGATACTGACTTTATTTTAATTTAAACAGAATTTTGCTCGGAAGTAGTGTCATACCATGGAAGTTAATATGAAGCAATGATCACTGATCACTTGACTTTTATCTGTGCTACTGTGCTACAGCTTAATTTTAAGCAAAGAAAATGTATGGTTACTACTGTGATTAGCCAGGTACCTACTTTGTTTGTTGGTACGGCACGATTAGACTACATGTACATACATTGCCGCTATTGGTCCATTTAGGAGTATCCACTTCCGGATGAGAATTTTAACCGATTAAAAAAACATTCAAATAGACAAACGTCAAGCTATTGACACTTTTCAACTGACTGATTAAGAATGTTTCCAAGTTATTTGTTGCGAATCAACGCGATCATTGCCGATTGCTTTTTTGAGCTGTAAAATTATTTCAAACTGACTGGTGAACCTTGAAACAGTTGAAACCATTAATACTACCGTTAAATTAATTTCCAGTACTATATACGACATGACGATAATAACTTGGAGTCTTAACCGTTATTATTACTCTCTAAATCGAAATCGGCACACACGAGTACTTGCACTAAATACAGCTAAAAGTAACTAGAGCTTGTGATTGTCAACGAATTTAATAACATTAAATTCAGTCCATATAGTTCTCAAAATAATATCCCAACAATAATTACGGTACACAATAAGACATTTTACGTCATCCGAAATAAATAACGCTTTTCTGTTTGGTAAAGTATACGTAAAACGTACGACTATTACATTACAAAATAATCACAACGGCTATAAATGTGTGTAGAAAAGTACAAACTAGTAAGCTACTCCCATTTTAAATTTAGCACTGCACAAATAAACGAAACATTTGGCAGTAAAGCAAGAAAAACATTGCCGTTTACTTAAATCAATTAAGCAGAATATAACACAAGACATGAAAACATGCTCTGTTCATATTTTATTGCTTTTTAAAAGGCATTTGCTAAAAATAATAATTAGAAACATATTATCTGCTATAGAACAAGGATACACACGTACAAAGAACAAATTGGACTGCAACAAATTTTTACAAAGAAACATTAAACCTTCGACTTCGACACATTATTATCGTTTGCTAACCTTGATAATAATAATAAAATTGAAAATACTTTCATATTATAAGCACAAGAAATTTTTTGAGCAGAACTTGGTTCTATGTACCTTCTACATACATTTAAGCATGTTTTACGAATGACGAAATACAGTACTATATTTAGGTCCCTCCCCAATACGAACTATTTTACAGTCAATTACTTTTTATTTTTCCGTGTCTAATATTATGTGCATAATATAACACCTAAAATCGAAAACTCTTTTTAATATTTATTGGTGGAACGCATCCGAGCGATTTGGAGTTAATGTGGCTAATTTACTTTTGCACAGTTAAGTGTACACTTTCAACAATGAATAGTAACATGCTAAGTACATTTTTGTAACATGTAGTTTTTGACTATCCTAAAAGACAATATAAAAACCACCAGGCTTTGCAATTTTCTTCGTTAAATTTTTGAATTGACACGTTTTTTAATCGCCTACATGATATCAATGACTAATTGACATTAACTGGAAACTGGAATGAAATAATTGAGTGCTGAATGCATTTATTTACCGATGGGAAATGCAAACTCCAAGTCCCAAGTTGTAAACTTCACTCCACCATCAACCATTGCTTTAAGCAAACATAACATTCCTTCAACACTCCCAAAATTATTTTATTCATGCATGGATGCACCATGTCACATGTGCGAGACTGCATCGCACTATGCACTCAGCAAAACCAAATGATATTCTTGATCACTGAATCATTAAACCGTCTGCATTTAAAACTGCACGTTTTCTACAAATCTGCCTGATTCATATTCCTCTTTTTATCTACTTCAAATCCAAGTAACATATTTAAAAAATACAACATCTTCTACTATTCCATCACAATATATCGATCTCAGTTTTCCGAGGTCGAGGTCATCAATACACTGATGACTGACCACCCTAACATTCTTCACAACCATCGCATCGTCGGACAATATTCCCAGGTACTGGCAACTGGTAAATATCAAAAGCTCAACAAATTCTGATTAAATCCTCATCAAAATCATTAAAAAACGCTTAACTCTAAAAGCGTAAAATTAACTGCGATCGTCAACCGTCAACCGTGTGCGACTCTAATAACTGGGGTGTGGTCGTAAAATCCACATTTTGACGTCCGCCAGAACTGTAAACATATTCCTCGACTAATCGTTTAGAACTTCTGTAACAACTCTTAATACATTATAAAAATAACTCACCTTAATAATAAGTTCCACTTCTGGAACTTCCGGCTGTCCATTTCCATTTTCCTCCTCCATAATAATCCTCAACTCGACACACGAGTATCAAAAATACTTGACAAAATACTACTAAACTCCAACACGACACGTTATCCTACTACTACTATTATATACTACTGACTGACTTTTACTACGTGACTATTACGTCTGCCTGGACAAGGAATAATAATTTTTACAACTTCAAGAGCAACAAGTGGCAGGGCCAGGCCAGGCCAGGGCAGAACAGAAATCAAATAACTAAAAAAAATATATATATACTTATATTGTATTCTTCGACTTTATTTTGCTGTGGATAGGAATCAACTGGTACTGGTTAATGGCAACTTCAAGAATTAGAAACTGAACAACTGCTGTGTGTGTGAACTATAAGGAAAAGTTGACTTTGACTCTTTGACTGTTCTCGTCGCTTTGAGTCTATCTTCTCAACTTCAATACTTCAACCTCTATCACACACTATCACTGAAAAGAATTACATGAGTGGAGCTGTACTGGATTTACTTTCAGTTAATAATATTACGCTATTCCCCACACACACACACACACTCCACTGGGCTACACATTTACCCACATCTTCTTTTATTACTACTACTACGCTACATACATACACACGCTCAAGTACTTCGTACCTATGCATGCTCCATAAATGTCCATAAATGACGTCAGGCATTACAGGGGTGGGGTATTTAAAACTGTCTTTTTTAAAAATACAAAGTACATCAACCAATTTGAGGATTACTTCCTTTTAGGCATACAGTGGGGGGTGCAGAATTGTTTACATTTTACTTAGGTCATTTACGAACGCCTTCTACAGATGGAATATTATTATTATAGAAGATAGTGATAGTACAAGAGTGCTGAGGAATTTCATCGACAAAAAAGAGCGAGCGAAAGAAGGAATGATTGCAGGAGGCGAGAGAATGGTGTCGTTGTCGTCTCTATCCCAATCCCTAAGGTAGCAACTAAATTGAAAATGAAAAGCTTCCACTACTCTTTGAATTCGTAATTCAGTAATTCGTAATATTCCATCTCCATCCACCAACATCCACTGATCCACTTCGTCCTTCCCATATTATATTACAGAGAGGGGCTACAGATTACTTTGCAAACCGTACTATCTGCAATATTTGTAACTGCTGCATTAAAATTAAAAGATAAAGACATACCTACCTATTTTAAATATTCCAAAGCCCACATCTAAACTACTCACTATTCATAGTTCATAATGATATTATACAGCTTTAAGAGTTCTTGATGAATTCCTAACAATAACTAACAACAGGTAATGTTTGTATGTAGTGGAGTAGGTATAGTATGTAATTGTAGCATTTCACAATCCGGCGCAACTAAAAACTCTTTCCTTCATTAACCACATATACGGTAGAGTACAGAATTCTGTACAGGTAATCTACATAAGTACCTACACTACCTGTGTACAATCTCATTTCCCATTCAACATAACGACAGCGACAACGACAACGACTCAACCACGTAGCTCCGTTAACCGTGGCCGTGTTATTACTCATTTATTACATAACAGCACAGAATGAGAGAACCTCCTATATTATCCTTCAAGCTGTGAGTCAGTGAATGTGATTTTATTGTTTTGAAGCTGTGCCTATTGCCTAGCATTGTGTATTGGTGGTTGTATATATTATGTATTCTTAATCTAAATCAAGCAAAACATCTTGTACTTGTGTCTCTCACTCAGTCCTCATGTCATTGTTACACATATATGTACATATATGTGATCATTCCCTCACCTTGCATTGGACCTCTATCAAATTCAAAATTCGCAATGAGCTTTTCATTTACTCTCGTCCAAATTGTTTAGTACAATGCCACAGAGTATTGCATTGCAATTCCAAGACTTACTTTTTAGTCAGAGCTCAGAGCTCGAAATGAACTAAAAGTTTGTATGTATGTAGGTAATTAGTAGTTTATATCAGGTATGTTGCCTATACCTATACCTATGGTTAAATGGTCTCTTCTGGTTCTGGTATAGGTTATACTATCCGTATCGTATGTGGCAGAGGTTTTAAATAGAGTCTATTTGGGAAAACAAGATAACTGCTTTAACAACCAGTAACACGATCATGACGATGCTTCATGTAATAAAATATATTGTATATATCTGTACAGATACATGTATTTAAAAGAGAAATCCCTGCGGGGAATTGAAAAGCACATACTGGGAAGGGAATGGTAAATAATTGATATGTATTTGGGCACGTATTTTCATTGAGGTAAAAACAGACACCAGGACCAGGACCAGGCACAGGTGTACATATGGCCTGTTGTTGAATCTTGTCGAATGTGCGAAGCCGTAACGTATAGCGTGTATGTATAGCAAGAAAAAAAAGATTTGTTAAAATCGTATCTCGTAAAGACTAGACCAACACCAACCAAACCAGGATACAGCACCAGAACCAGAACCAAAACCAACAAGATATTATTATAACACTACAGGCAGAGATAGACATTTAGAATCTTTGAACTTCTTTTTCTCGTATAGGCAACTGGCAACTTGGAACTTATCCTTAGTTAAGAATTAAAGTTACATCTTACGACTGGGTAAATTTAAATTGTTGCCTACTCTTTTTGGAGTCAAATAGGATAAATATAAAGGATGCTGCTATGACTATGTTTTTTTGTTGCTAGGTACATAACATGTAGGTAGCTGCACTTTTGTGCGTCATGCAAAAAAACAATAGGAAGGTGAAAAATGTATTTAAGTTGCATGCATACTAAACTACATATAGGACCAACACCATCCCTCATCCCATCACAATCACACCATATGCCATGTCAGCTATATATTGCAGTATATTATAATACTGTAAGGTAGATAGCTATACATGTTTGAACAGCAATTACAAATTACTCATAGTCATAGCTCACAAACTCACCGTCACATTTTCTGTATTATTACTATCACTATTACGAAACCATTATCAATTTTTTATATTAGACATACATAGCTACATTCATTGTATTTAAACTCCTGTACTTGCCTACTCCTGCCTACCTACAAAGAAAAGGTAGGTTTGTTTTTTCCTTCTTCTTCTTCTTCTGAAGATTGAAGATCTTGAATGAGTGAGCAAATGCAAACAATGTGTTATTATTACATACACATGTCTATTATACACAAGTGAGGGGATGAAGATATAGGATAGGTATTACCTAGGTATTTAGTTTCACTAAAGTATGTAGGTTTTTACGAAGCTGCCTACTTACTTACTAACATGACATACATAATTATTGTGGCTAACGTTTAACAGAGCTGACTAGGAACAGAAGACAGCGAAATGATCAAAACTTCTTCCTTTTAGCAGACTTATGGATGGAGCTCGGATGATGATTTAATAAAATCATAAACAAGGTTGTCACATTGAAAATTCTCCAGCAGATCTGTTCTTTGTGCAAAAAATACTTGGTGTACTACTCTTCATCAAGCTTTTGCTCACATCTGCTATTATGTATGTAGCTTTTAATATGGATTTCAAGGGGAGCGATTGAGAATCGATGTACTAGTGCCATAATCTAAATAAACCCTTATGTATTGTAGGAACAGGAGTTTTTAGAAATTAGTAAAATAGGACCAGTACCTTAAAAGCATAAATGCTACAGTAACAAAAGTGCCGATCTGTAATAACATAAAAGCTTTACAGTGAAAATTTGACAAATGCCCAAACGAATGTTCAGGATCCACAAATCCATAAAATGTCACTGATCGTAAGATGAATTGTTTGTCGGCACTACTGGGAGAGTATACGTTGTGCTGAGTGTGTTGTAGCATAGGAGTGTTTTGGGGTTGGTGGGGTGAGTTTGAGTGTTGGGAGTGAGAAAGACGAAGTAGCTGGGAAGGTATCCGGGAAGGTATCCGGGAAGGTATATGGGAAGGAACGGGAAGTAATGAGGGCGGATATGGAAGGGATGAAAACGGGAACGAACGGGAAGATATGATGGGAACGAGAGGACAGATATAATGAGATGCATTGGGTGACATGGACTGGCATT
>CATKUY010000183.1:0-147000 GCA_949802685.1 Dicyrtomina minuta | reverse complement strand
CGATGAGCTTTGAGAAAAAAAAATGAGCCCGCGCGTGCCTGCTATGTTTTCGATTTTACTGACCGGAGCTTCGGTCAGTGCGATCGGTCCTACCGGTCACCGGCTCCGTGTCTTACACTGGATAAATAAAATGAAAAATACCAAAATAAACATATCGTCTGAGAAAAATCAAAATGACCTGTATTTAATTGTGGGTTCAAATAAAATAAACTTTCTTCAGAAAAAAAAATAAAGTAACATCTTTACGTAAGTAATTACCTATGTAGATGGAAACTTGGGCATTTTGAGAAACGCATGTTAATCGAATTTTTAACACTTTTTAAAAAAACATTAAACGTAATATTTTAATTAAAAATATTCCTATTTAAATTATATTGCTGGCTTTACATGATTCATTTTAAATATCTTTATGAGACCTAAGGCCAGATTTCAGTTTTCAGTTCCATTTCCTGCTCCAGCACTAGCACTAGATTGAAAATTGTGTGGTTCAGTTCCTAGTTGGTAAACACTTGTTGGGGCAGCGGCTGTATCTTCCGCATTGTCATTCGGGAGCGCCCAATCTCATTTAATTAAAAAAAACAAAGTACAATTCCAGAACAAAACTTATTTCTTTTTCCCAACTCCTCTTAAAAATGTGTGGAAAGGTAGATCGCATATAAAACTGTTGGTATTTTAAACCAAAATACATGAAGTTACCTAAACTGCTAAAATAACTCTCCCGCTTCACCTCCATAACCGATGCAGGCTCTCGTCATTAGGCGACTATGTCCTAGACAACTAGCGCAACACAAGCAGCAAAGTATGACGCATATGCATATAGTAACGACCGTTATTGCAGAAACAATCGCGAAAATTCCCACACTGCCAAAAACAATAGCCAACAGCAACAACAAAATCACAGACTATTCTGAATGTTTACATATTTAAAATTATACTTTAGTAAATTCAAATAACACATAATTAAATACTACAATAAACTTGTTACTGCTACTCAACCAAAAGCATTCACTTGTTACGTGAAAATTTATCCTAATTAAACGTGTGGAATGAGTTTCTCAACATACGCGCCAATTAAAACATTTTCAACTTCATTATGGCATTTATTGTTATTTGTGCCTCCGTAACATTCCTCACATACGGCTACTGGGCAATACTTTAAGTTAAGACAATCTTTATCATTGGAGCATGATTGTTCTGTGTTGACCATTTTGGGCAGAATTGTAGCAATCCCAATCAAAATAAAACATGTTGATAACTGTCGTATTTTTAAAAGCAAGGAAGCTGGGGACATATTACTTTAATTTAACTTTATCAAGCCTGTATCAATCTAACAGACACAGTGTGAATTCTCCTAATTAACATTAATTAGTTTTTAAACATAAATCAAAGGAGGAATACAAAAGCTGGCACGGAACTTTAAAATTATTCAAGGTAATAGAAAGTAATAATAAATAATCATAATCATTGATTAAAATAATTTTACAATTTATCACCTTCAATTATTTTATTTTTGTATTGTGTATTTTTTTTTGTTATTTAAGAAGTTAAAACTTATTGGTAGAATAAAAAAAGGCCACCGAAACTTATATACCTGGCAACATATTTTAAGGTGCGTTTTGAATTTTTTATAAAACTATAATTGAAATTTCCCTAATAATTAAATTCCATTATGTAAAAACAAACTTAAAATTCGAAATCAATCTACTTCTCGTAATTTTACAATCAGTAAAGTTTGCGCAAATTAGGTAAACATTTAAGTTGTCAATTCAGTAAAAGTAAAATACTGTGCAAAGATATGCAGTACTGCAGTCTGCAGTACCTAATAGTTGAAAGTTAATTAGTTTTGACACCAAACATGAGTAAATAAACTTAGAATAGGATGAATTGCAAAAATTAAACAAGCAGCGACGTTATTCGACTTAAGGTCAGAAGTAATTTCTATTTGCTACTGGTCCGCGTAGTGCAACCCTAACATTGCATATCCTGCTGTACTGGGTAAATATTATATAGGTATATGTCATATAATGAGGCACACACTTGAACAGAATTACTATGTTGTAAACTTTGATATCAATTTATTACTAGGTTCAAGGTGCTGACCTAATTAAAATGTATATTATCTACTCTGGACATTATATCACGGCTAAAATGTCAAACACAGCTGTAATCAGAATCAACACCTCGCTGAAACCTTATCAGTCATTGTCACTCGAATTCTCGGATGCCAGTTGCATACATACGTTAACACCTACTAAATCGTACTGCCGCTATTCGTGTCAAGCCTTTTCGGTCACTTGGTAAAACAATCACTCCTGCAAAGCCCACTAGTAATTATTGGTACTACTCGTATCTAGCTATGTACTGTAATTACAGTTTTTCGTTATGACCTAATTAGTAAGTGATTTATTGACCCATTTTTTAAAAAAAGGCAATTTTTGAATTTTGAAAAATCCTGAAATTTATTTTAAAAAAGAAGCTTAAACTTCAAAAAAATCACATTTCATCAACATGGGATAATTAACTCTAGGAGTTACAGGGCGGCAAATTATTAAAATTTAAATTTTAGCGGGCTACTGTGACTAAACAACGCCAAATGCAGTCGAGGTACGTTGGATCCCCTCTACTTAAAACTAGCCTGGTTTTTGCAGAAATAACTTTTTAAAATAGCCAAATTCTATGTAAAACAATTGCCTGGTTATAAGTTGGATAGATCAATTTTCAAAAATTATTTAAAGTGTTATTTCCAAGCAGATATATTATGTACTTTATTATGATGTCTTTTACAGGTAAACTATATGACGCTACTAAATACAGAGATAGGTCACTTTGAAAGAACGAGACACTATAAGTAGTAGATGGCCCTTTAAGCAATGTTTAAGAAAGTAGCAACGAGGAAAGTGGATCCAACATTTCTGTAAATTTGTCAGAAATTCAAAAATTAAATAGGCTTAGCATGTACTTGGGTCTCACAGTTGTCAAATCCGATGCCGTTTCTTATAATTATTAAACTATTTATTTTTATCAAACCGAGTGTTAGTGAGATTCTGATGCATGAGCTGTTTTCTAGAATGTCGGATTACATACAAGCAAAATGCAAGAGAATACAAGATAACTTTAAGACTTGAAGTTGTATTTATTTATTCAAAAATTCATGGAATTAATAGTTTGTTTAATACAACGCTAATATTGGAATCCATAACAATTGTCGGTGTTGCAATAAAAAGTTGGCATGTAGTGAATAGGATGAGAAACATTCCGGCACCGATTAATTTCATCTTCGTAGATTGCTTTTCGATCTGACGTTTTGTAGAAGAGATTCCAAAATTCTTTAAGCTTTAAGCAGTAGTAATTATGGGTAACAGTCAGGATCAATAAATATAGAAAACTAATATTAAATTATCCCTTGCCAACACTCCATCCTGTGTTTTGCAATTTTAAATTGTATCATTGTTAGTAATTTGTATTTACAATTTAATTTGAATTCAATCACAGGAATGAAAAACTAATGAAAAGGTGATCTAGATTCGAATTTAAAGCAACATTCATTGTATGTACTAATTTCATTCAATCTAAAACCTTATTAATGGGTAATCAGGAATTGTTAAAATTGAACAAGGTTACTATGTCATCTTTTGCTGTACTACATTTGCTTTTTGACAATGTTAAAAACGCGTTTGTCTCTTGCTAGCGATTGCAGCACAATTGACTATTGGAAATGTTTAGGTCAAGTTTTCTAAATTTTAAGCAAGACTAATAATGCAATTTTTATAAATGCAATTCTCAAGTTAAAACATTTTAATATATTTACCTTCAATTCTTGCTACAAGAATATTTAAAATACAAAAATTAATTGAACACAAAATGAAAGGAATAAAAACAGAAACAAAAATATCATACACGAATTTTCTAGTAAAACAGTTACTATTACAATTTTTATAGTTTCTTCACCTAATATTTTGAATAAGGAAAAAGTTTTTAGTTAATAATTTTTTTCAACATAAAGGGAATAACATTTTGTATTTACTCATCATTGTAAGAATGTTAGGATTTTCCTACCGGTGGCCCAAAATAGATGCTTGGCTTGCAGCGTATACACCTATTGTAGCAACACTGATTAAATCGCCCATTGTAACTTCTTTTTTTGAATTTCTCATTTTAAATACAATTAGGGTTACAGACAAAATTGTAATATTTTAGTAGAGGAAGCGAAAGAAGTTTATAGATTTGCTATTACAAATAGTGTAATTAGTGTTAGGCTCAGAAACCTGCTATGCTTTTTTACACTGACACCCATGATCCTTATATTACTGTCGAATACTGGTTCCCAGTTATGTCTATGCACCCCAACACAATTTTTGCCGGCCTTTTCACTAGTTTTAAAAGTTCTATGTATAAAATCAATTGAACACTAATGATATAGTCATAGGAGTTTTTCATTGATCTCTGTTATAATTTCTGATTCTGTTTACAGTGTCGTTTGCACTTTATGAATATTTACATACCTATATAGGCACACAATAAAGGTAAAATAACTAATTATATAAACTATGGGTAAATATTTAAATAACAATAAATTTAATTATTGAATTTAAATAACATTACATAGTGAAGGGGCAGTTTGATTGCCTGCACACTGCCGCTTTAACTACGTTACATAATATTCCTACTTGTCAGTTTCACGTATATCATCGGTGAAGAGTTATTCTGTTGCAAGTCTATTTAGTTAGAAGCTGCTGTGGAGGTCGCTTCTGCGTTGCCCTTTCCATTAGCGGGGAGGGGAGGGGTGGTAGGTTACTGAATGTATTTTGCTAGTGACATACACTTACTTGTTTTCCAAAAAAGACGTAATAAAAATTTCATTTTTTGAGCATTTCGCACTTTTCAAAAACATGTAATTATATAGAACATTTTACACTTTTAAAAAACATGGAATTAGTATATTTAACTTTTAAAAATCATTTAAATAGAACAATTATCACATTTGAAAAACATTAGAAACAAAAAGAAAAATGAATTACACTATAGCGCTAAATAAATGAGGGGACTGTAATTAATTGTAAACATATGTAAATGCTTAAATGCACATAATTGATAATACATTTATTTTGTTGGTGCCAATTTTCTGTCCACGGCAGTTTATGGTACTAGTTCACGTAATTATTAAAACGTTAACGTATTGAATATTCCTCTGGACTAGGCGTGCATGTTACAATTATGTGAAGTGAATGAGGCACACAGCCTTTGCAATGGAAATATTATTTTGTAAACATTTAATTATATCAATGTATTACATAATTTAAGGTGCTGGCCCCAATTCAAATGTTTGTTATCTACTTCGGACATTATATCACGGCTTAAATGTCAAACACAGCTGTTATCAGAATCAACACCTCATTAAAACCTTATCAGACATTGACACTCGAATGCCAGTCTCATACACTTCATACAAAATCTATTTTTGCGTACCTGTGTACCTATGACTTTATACATTGGGTTGATTGATGGAAAAATTTAAAATTAAATATTTTTTAATGCCAAACTTAATAATCGGAAGAACCCAGTATTTTTACGACATCTTTCTGCCTTTCTAGGAATGTTATACCAGTATTTATTTTTTGTTAAGTACTTTATTAATCAGTAGCTAAGAAATAAGGTTGCGTTGATTTTCTGTAACAGTAACACAGAATATGTAATTATTACTTGTGATACTCCTTGACGAGGGAAATCGAGAAAAATTACTTTGAGAAATAAAATTAGAAATACAAAAATAAACATATCGTGTGCGAAAAATCAAAATTACCTGTGTTTATATTTGGTTTCAAATAAAAGAAACTTTCTTCAGAAAAAAAATAAAGTAACATCTTTACGTAAGTAATTATGTAAATGGAAACATGGGCTTTTTCAGAAACGC
The DNA here is from genome assembly GCA_949802685.1 of Dicyrtomina minuta. Classification (NCBI taxonomy): domain Eukaryota; kingdom Metazoa; phylum Arthropoda; class Collembola; order Symphypleona; family Dicyrtomidae; genus Dicyrtomina; species Dicyrtomina minuta. The sequence goes on along the minus strand of CATKUY010000183.1, from coordinate 141,089 downwards.
CTGTTAATTGAATAGTTTACACTTTTTAAAAAACATGTAAATAGTAATTATATTTTGAATTTTTTAAATCATGTATATTTGACATAAAACACTTCAAAAAAAGATACATGTAAACAACATTTTGTGTTTTTTAAATATGTAAATAGGACAATTTTCACTTTTTAGAAAACAAGTAAATATAATATTTTGCACATTTTAAAAAAACATGTGTATAAAATATTTTACAATTCTCAAAAAGAATGGTAATAGATTATTTTACAATTTTAAAAAACATGTAAATAGGAAAAAAAGGTACGTGTTAGTAGAAAATTTTGTACTTTTATTAAGTAAGTAAATACAATATTTGACACTTTTAAAAAGCGTGCAAACAAAAATTTTGCACTTTTTATTAACATAGGGATGAAGTATTTTGGAATTTAAGAAACTCGTTTTATATTCCATAAGCAATGTCATGATGGCAATTAGTACGCGTTTTTGGAAATAACAAAATGTTCTGGAAATAGAATTTTTATTACGTGTTTTGTGGATGAACTCAAACACGTGTATGTCATGAGTACAATCACGCCTCTTCACGGTTACCGACCTGATAATTAAGTTTTATGCAAACCACCGATCCGGTGAATAACCGATAGCTAAACCGACGGTATTTCGCCGTCGGTATAAATAGCTAACTCTATTTAAGCACAACCAAATTTATTCCTACATTTAATGTTCTATTTACATATGTTTGAAAAGTGTGAAATGTTCTATCTATGTACATGTTTTTGAAAAGTGTGAAATGTTCTATCTACATGTTTTTGAAAAGTGTGAAATGTTCTATCTACATGTTTTTGAAAAGTGTGAAATGTTCTATCTACATGTTTTTTGAAAAGTGAAAAATGTTCTATCTACATGTTTTTGAAAAGTTTAAAATGTTCTATCTACATGTTTTTGAAGTGTAAAATGTTTTATCTACATGTTTTTTGAAAAGTGTAAAATGTTCTATCTACATGTTTTTGAAAAGTTTAAAATGTTCTATCTACATGTTTTTGAAGTGTAAAATGTTTTATCTACATGTTTTTTGAAAAGTGTAAAATGGTCTATCTACATGTTTTTCAAAAGTGTAAAATGTTCTATCTACATGTTTTTAAAAACTGTAAAATGTTCTATCTACATGTTTTTAAAAACTGTTAAATTTTCTATCTACATGTTGTTGAAAAGTTTAAAATGTTCTATGTGCATGTTCCTTAAAAGTGTAAAATGTTCTATTGAAAAGTCAGCGGCAAACAAGCCGGTGGTTGGAGCGGTGCTTCGGTTTGTATTGGTATGCCGGCGGAACATCGGTTATTGCATATTCGTTCGGTGACCGCTTCGCCGATGAAGAGGCGTGAGTACAATACAGTCAGTAACATACTATCCCCATCTAATGCAAAGGACAACACGAATGCAACTGCCAAGGCAACGTAGCTACTAGTTGAATGAATTTGCGACAGTTTCGACAAAAAGACCTAAAAATAATCGTCTGGACTTGCGATAGAATGATTTTAGCTGTGCATGGGACTTACGCAGAATGATTTTCCATTGACGATATGCTAAAATAACTTTAGTATGCCGATACATGATTATCATACAGATCAAAAATGGTCCAAAGTGAAGATATGAAGCCTCAAAGATACAGCCCTGTCAGGCTAAACCCACAAATGCTGGTGGACTCGCTTTTGTTGGAATTGTGGTTGAGTCAAACCTGAAATAAAACAACAAACCTTACGAATTTGCTAACGAGGACAAAGAAGGACACTTTTGCCGTCTTCAGAGTTAAACACGAGACTTGGAGTGAAGAAATACTCAATAAGTTAAACTTTTAGAGTTTAAAATGTAGATTTACATTCACGCAAATTGCAGTGCAACAAAATATTCGATTTTATTTATTCATTAAAACTCATCGTCATTGCGAAGGACATTTTTTATTATACAATCTCTTCCATACTGTCTCACTTCATATTAAATTGGAATCTTAAAATTCAAAAAACTGCAAGCAATTGGTACTAGTAACGATCAAATGATAAGGTATATATAATATACCTTATCATTTTATATTATGTAGTTATGTGATATTATGTAGTTATGTAAAACATATTCATTACGAGTTTTTAATAGGCAAAGCAATTGATTTCAATGATACTGATACTTTGCAAAATTTTCTTTTTATTTCGTAATTTTTTAAGTCTACAGATAGCAAGGACTTAATAAAAGTAAAATTATTGATTCGGTATTTTGATTCGGTAATTAAGCCAATTATTGCTACTTATGTACACCCTTTAACATATTTGTCACAGTTTTAAAAACCTTGACTGATTTTAGCGTGTGACACATCATTCTAAAGGTAATGAACAGTGCAAAATTTCAAACAATGGACTACTGTTTAGTTTATCCCCAACATATTGCTGTTTTTTGCAAACATTTACTTTTTTTTTAAAATTCACCTTAAAATTAATTAACAAGCCTGAAGCTTAAAAACAAAAAATATTAGGTTTTTTTTAACGTTTCAAGACCTTTAAAATAGTATATCATTTGTCTAAATTGCTTAATCACGGTCGTCACGCGACGACTTCCATTTCATTCCTTTCAAACTACCCTATCACAGCCCGTTTTTTCCTATACTCACTCGTCGTCGGGCTGGTTTTTAAAAACATTTTAGCGCAATAAGTATATTGCCATTACGAGAACAACGAGAGCGTTGTCATTCTGAAGTGCAACTTGAAAAAGGGAAGAATCCCGAAACGTCGTTCAAGCACAATTAAGTTATTAATTTGGACTTTTCTACTAATTTGGTGAGTATCCTAACCAACTCTCATTATTGTCTAAATTGCTTAGTTGTGACACAAAAATAATATTAGTTTTTTATAAAATTTTGACATTAATTACATTGTAAGCAGCAGCTACATGTTAACTAGATTTGTCTAGTCATTTCGATTACAATGTTATTTCGTTTAGGTGTCTCTTCATTTAATAACAGGTCATAATTTCAATTTTTTTTGTGTAGGAAATTTAAACATATTAATTTCTAAAGAAAAGGTAAATAAATGTTTTTTCGGCTGTTATCTCTTTGTTCAGCTACATACAAAACAAGGGGCTTCGCTCCAATGTATAGTGTAATATATAGCTTTTAATTAACAATTATTGGCATTCTGTATTTCCTGTAAATTTTTAACCACTTAATCTGTACTAAAAAGCATAAAATAATTATAAATAGCAGTAGAATATTTCTATTTTAAAAACACCATGATACCAAATAAGGCAATTATCGTACGTCAAAATCATAACATAAGACTGCTTACTGCAAATGTGTTTAAATAAAACATTACACCATTCGAACGGCATGTATTAGTGTATTTTAGAACAAAATAACAGAGGCCCATTTTTAGACAGCTGAGGGATCACTTTTAGGCGCCATTTCAGCCACCGTACTAAATAACTTTGTGTTGCATTTATTTTCAAAATAGAATTTCATGTTGAATTTTAATTTTTAAAATTTTAAAATTTTTTTCAATTAGTAATTCTCTTAAGTATTAAATGTTAGGAGCAACTGAATTGCATGTAAAAGTTTAATTATTTTGTTACCTTTGATTTTGCAAGTTGTTGTACCTAGAATTGTTTGTTAATAATATTTTAGAATTATTAAATTTTACAGAAAGGATTAGAAAATAAGATAAAAATAAATTATTACCAACGTCAAAAAAGTTTAGCACTATAAAACACATCAAATCGATGGATGTAATTTTGATACTCTTTAATCATAGTCTTAAAAATAAAGTAATATTAGGATTAGGTTAACCTAGTCACCACGTTCATGTGAGCTATGCAGCTACAAACATAACATTATTTACAACGATAGACGGGTCTGTCATATCGATTATACACAAGTGAGATGGGTGTGTCTGATTTAAATTTAAGCAGTGGACGCATTTATTTAACACGCTTTTTTATATCAGTACAGACGGGTCTTTACTTGTAAACAGACCTTTAATAGTAAACCAAACTGTGCATTATTAATTCATTAAAATGAAAAGTTTGCACTTGACACAATGTATTCTCAAAATTCCAAAAATTTAACTATTGTTTTTTCAACTTTTAGCGTCAAATTCATGTTGTTTTTGCTTTTTATTATTTTTGCATCAAATTTTCATTTAATTTCTAATAATTTAAAATTTAGTGCTTAAAAAAGTTGCAATATTCCAAATGATTAAGTGTGTAGTTCCATATAAGTTGCATTACTAACATGTACAATGGACAAAACGTAATTTTGCAGCAACGTCCTTCATAACTTATGTCGTATTATTTTATAAGTAAGAAAAAACGTAATACTTTTGTTAGGTTCTTAGAAGCAAAATCAGATTCATGACTTTGGAAATGTAATAAGTTAGATTATTAGTATTTCTGGAGTTTTATATCTTTTCCTAATAACTAATTCAAAAATGAGGCAGGCAAAGTAGTATCTCTTTTAGTTTTTCGTTACAAACCATAGACATCATGCAATTTTTGTTGTGTCTGCATTCGTGATAAACTAACTAATTAAACGAACTAACTAACCTAACCTAGCCTAACATAATAATAAGAGCGAGCGATTCATTTTATCAACATTACCCTATAATTAATTATTTTTCAAATGCAGGCGCAAATTAAACATCACAATTAAAGTGTTTTTCATCAATTGTAATTACTTGAAATTTTTAAACGCTGAAATACTGCAAAGTACCGCGGAATATTACTCTATCTTTTACTGTTGATTCTCAGAAAATATTGAATTTTTAATTGAAACATCGCAATTAAAAGGTAATTATGCCTTAATTATTTACACTACTGTTAATCCATACAGTTTCTTTATAATTACATAGCAAAATATTTTGTCAGAAAACATGTCAAAATATTTTTTTTCTAGGTAAAGATGGGTAGAGTTTTCCTTTTGTTTTACATTGAAATGGAAAACCAGCACCTATTCAGTTTCGTATGTATTAAAATATTAACAGATGCAGATACATATCCACATTCATTGTTATTCCTATTTAGTATAATGCAGATGCATTTGCTTAACGACTTACAAGTGAAATGAATGAATGAATTGGCGAGATATGTGAGGCATGCTGATGTTGTTTGTGAAGGCCGTCCCAGTAATTATATTTTTTTTAACTTTAGTTTTTAGTATTTCTGTCCACTTTGCTACTTGTAGATGCAAACCAGCTTATCTCGTTTGCGTGCCTAGCATAGCTAACTCAATACATTTTTGTAATATTTACAGTCCATTCATTAGGCACGGCATAAAGCTGTTTACTATATGTGCCTACACATACTTCTGATTGTGATAATAAACTGTCGTCTGATGCAATCCGCTAGTACATTTACTATGACTTTGACTTGACTTTTAAATTGTGGGTTAACATGTCATATGCCGTTTGTACATATATACTACAATATTTATAAACAGAAAATTACAACTTGTTACTTGTTTATATCTTGTTAAGTGCCAGTCATTATCCTCTTTTAATAAAATGCGCATCTTTCTTTCAACGTAAAATAAAGCAGATCCGCTCTACCAAGTAGAGAAATAAATATAATTGAAAAAGTCTATGACATGTTTAGACTTATATATAATAATTAGTTTTTTTTTTGTCAATCCATAAATATTTATATAATTACAGTTCAAAATAAATCTGCATGCGTTTTGTCGTGGAAGAATCAAAATGACCCATATCTAATTTGTGCTGGAATTAAAATGAGCTATGTCAAAAAAATACAGTTAAACAGGATTCATACTACTGATGCTAATCACGAGTTTGTAAAACGTGCAAAATGTCTTACCTACTTACTTTTTTTTAAATTGCAAAACATTTTATCTACTTGTTTTTTTCAATGCAAAATATTCCATTTACATGTTTTTGAAAAGAATTAAAGTGTTCTATTAACATGTTTTTTTAATAATCAAAATGTTCTATTTACATGTGTTTTTAATTAGATCTAAATGTTTATTAACATGTTTTTTTTAATGCAAAATATTAGGTTTACATGGTTTTCGAAATCATCCAAATGTTATATTTGCATGTGTTTTTGAAAAGATCATAGTGTATTATGTACACGTTTTTTCAAAAGACCAAAATGTTTTAGTTACACGTTTTTTTAAAAAGCGCAGAATATTTGATGTACAAGTTTTTTTCAAAGCTCTAAATTTTCCATTTAAATGTTTTTTTTAAATACAAAACATTCTATTTACGTGTATCTTGAAAATATATAAATGTCAAATTTACATGTTTTTTTAAAAGATGAAAGTGTTCGATATACAGATTTTTTGGAAAGACCAAAATGTTTTAGTTACACGGTTTTTGAAAAGTGCAGAATATTTTATGTACATGTTTTATAAAAAGATCATGCTGCTTTTATATGCACGTTTTTCCCAATATAATTGATAAGGGATCGTCCATAACTAATGTCATCTCTAGTGTCAGTGTAACTCACTGGGCATTAGCAACATACCGCGTTGAGCTGCTGCTGTTTGAGGTTGCGTTCACAAAATGCGTTATGTGATTTAGATAATTGCTACGATTAAGTTATGTTTCCCATCACTACACAGAAACAAAGTTGCGGGGTAGGGCATCAGAATCAAAATTCTTTTACCACGTATTTAGTGCACGCTCTCTTTGTTAAGAAACCTAAACCGACATTTATTACCAAAACCACTTATTTCGTTGATTAAAAATTTCAAGCAAAGTTACGTAAGAAAACTGCACGGCATTAAGCAGGAATTTTATCATTTTCATCTACGGTTTGCATTAAAAATTACGACAAATCTGCAAAAAAAATATTTAATTGAAACGTAATTAGTGATTAGTGACGAACGATTTAGTGATGATACAAGCTTAGCTGGAATTATATATGACCATACATTTGATAGTTTATTATGAATAAAACGATGAGTGGTAGGTACGTTATTAGTAATTATCGGTTAGGGTATGACGTAGGAAAGAAAAGACATGCATATGTTTAGGTTTAGTATGCAAATGCGGCTATTGTTCTTTCTTGTAGGCCTCTAGGGTAAGATGTGCTTTGCCTTCTTCTTTAACAGTGAGGGTTCGTCCATAAATTCTTTTATAAATAGCATATTGTTTTATCTGATAAAACCCTCTGTCTCACAAACAGAGAGGCAACTATTTGAGCATAGGTAGCAAATCAAAAATGTATTTTTTACATATATTTACCTATTTACAGTTGAAGTTTACAGTAACCGATTTTTATTTTGATTTTACTTGCAACAAAGTTTGTAGCAATTTAAAATATTAGCGCCATCATTCAAACATTCACTTAGTGTAGAAAATACGTGAATCGTAAAACCCGAATTGCCAAATTCAACATTTAAGGCAACAGTGCATTTTTTTACCACAGACAATTTTAAATATATAGGAAAAATATATAATTTTGAATTTGTGTATTTTAATTGCAAATTTTTTTACAATTTTGCTTTTTCTTTAGTTCTCGGATCTACGAGACTCCTTGGCGAGCCCAGATGTGCTCCAGTTCAAACCAAATGTAGGCAGGTCATCCTTTGGGAAATGCTTCACTGACTACATGCTTGAAATAAAGTGGGATAAAGTGAACGCATCAGGTCGTCCACAGATATCGCCTTTTCAAGATTTAAAAATTCATTCAGCTGCTAAAGTGTTTCATTACGCTGTAGAGGTAATTGGCGATCCCGTTTTAATTAAAGAAAATTCATAATTTTGAGAGTAAGATCTATTTACATATAACGTCCCGTTAACAAATACAAACTAGGTGCGTTGTACATAGTATACAATTATAATTTTCTTATACCTTAATTTGTGCACGCATCCCTTGTGAATCAACACTTGGCCAAAACTTAGGGGTATATACAGCTGAGCAGGAAACACCTGTTTGTTCACGAATCCTCAAAAACTTGTGAGACATCTACTATAGACGAATTCAGCACCCGTGGTCGCTACTTGTTGAGTAGCATTGTGAAGTTAATCTATGTATGTAAAAAGGGCCTAGTATATAGAGCTTACTAATTTTATTAAATAACTATTGGTTAGTTTCGACGCCTTTTTTTATTGACCTTACGAATTTCCTTCACCTTTATGTTACTATGCTGTCATTACCTATGGAACGTGTGCTATTTTTAAATGCAATTTTTGTAAATACCCTAAAAGGAGCTCTGAAGCAACGTTACTATAATGTACATGCTATTTACATATTTTTGGTACCATTCGTCTAATCGCAGTTATATCAATAGTTAAATCTAATAAATACGTACATAAAGTATCAATACCTAAGTAACTACGTCAATATATTACTTGTTTCTAATTCTAATCGCCATGTCTTCATGAAATAAATTAATAATAACTTAAAAATTTAAAAAAAATGTATAATTGATATTGTAAAAAGATTTTGGTTTTTGAAAATAATTGGGTTTATTTACATATTAAATAGGGATTTTTAGTACATTTAAACGCAATCATAAAGCAGTGCTTTGCATAAAACGTAGATAAATAGAACCTAATGCTTCTATTAGAAGATATTACATTTTGCACGAGGCACTAAATATTTACAAAAATATTTACACCTCACGAAAACAAACGTCTTCGTTATTTTTTGTTGTCGTTCTGTGTCTAAGCCATCAAGTTCATTGCGGCGCACAAGATCAGTGCAATACACAGGCACAATGTAAAGATATCCCATTCTGCACGAGAAAGAAGCCAGACGGCCGTAGGCAACAGACACAATCATCGTCAGCAAAGATTCAAATCTGACTATCTCCTTTTGGTGCTGAAAGCGAAGGTGACTATTACCATTTTTTGCTAAAAGCGTAAATGACTATCTCTGTTTTTATAAAAATACTATTAAAAGAAGGAAAAAAACTATATGTACCAATGCAGCATGTTATAAGGTAGACGTTTCTGTTAAAGGGTCGTCCATAAATGATGTTTAAAAAATAATTGCTCTTTAAGAACCCACCTGCTCTCGAAAAATCGGGAGGATTTTCAATACTAGGTCCAGGAGCGTAGTCATGTACTTGTTTCTAGTTACTTATCATCTGACTAGAACCGAGCTTACATACTTCACAGTTGCTTTGATAAAAAATGAAGCGCAAATTGGTCACATTTTGAGTGACAGTCACAATGAATCAATGAATGGACATATATAAATATTCCGCGTGCCAGAAATTTAATTACATATTAAATGTTAAAATTCTGTCACATTCGTTTCATTAAAATATTTAACTATACGTAATAGTACATAAGTACAATTCCCACACGAAAATAAACAGAAGCAATGAATACAGAAAGCAGTTGTCACTTGAAAACCGCCAGCAGGAAAATTAAACACTCGTTAAGTTGAAAACGAAAATCTAAAAATTTAAACGTTAACACATTGATTTAGATTACTAATAGCTAACGATAAAATCAATAACTAAAAATTTTAATATTGTAATATTCAAAATGGGTTGTCTATAAATAATGTCACACTAAGCGTGTGTTGGTATTGTCTAGTATTTATGACACACCTTGTTACAGCTGAGCTGTTATAATGAGCGTAGGTGGGTTCCTAAAGAGCAATAATTTTTGTTACGTCATTTATAGACGACCTCTTAACAACAACGTATGCTTTATAACATGCTGCATTAGCACATATAGTTTTTTGCCGCCTTTAAATGATATTTTGAGAAAAATTGTGATAGTAATTTTCGCTTTAAGCAAAAAACGGTAATAGGTAGTTTCGCTTTTAGCACCAAAAGCAGATGGTCAGATTTAATTCTTTACTGACGTTATAAGAATTACCCTAACAAAAAGTATGATATTTCCCTGACATTATTTTGCGCTGCTTTCTTACAACCACGCTGCAAGGTTTTAAAAATTAGATTTTTTTGCACTGATTTCGAAAACATATGAAGTATTGTGATCTTAAACACATTATACAACAAAAATTAGAATCATTTTCGAAAATTATATTTTCTGAAGTTTTGTTTGAAACAAAGTTTTCAATGGCAATCAAAACATACTGATTATTAAAAAATTGAACATTTTGTACGTTTTAGATAATGTTTTAAACATCGCAAAACTTGCAAGAATCCAATTAAAATTGTAGGAGCAACAAGGTTGCAAATTTGCAAAAAATCGATTTTTGTGAAATTTGGCGCGTCGTTAGAGAAAGGCGCGAAATGCAGTCAAGTTACTTTGGAGCTGCAGTAACCAAGGGCAACGAATTTTGTATGTTTTTTGAAAATCGCGAGAGTGCATTCAGCGTGCTTGCCATGTTAGTAATTTCTTCTCCAAACTTTTCTTAAACACGGTCGTCCTATATGGTCGTCAGGTATAAATCATCAGATTTCTGCCACTATTTAAAAATTGTGTAGTATTCTCTTTTTTTGTTATGAATTAGAAATAAATATTGTGAAATTACACTCAAGCAGTTAAGTTTTATTTTAATTCATTTATTTTTAATTGCAATTATCTTGCCTGGTGAAGCAAGAGGAGTTGAATAATTTCCTTGTTGTATGTGACGTAACTGAAATTTATTTCCTAATATTCTACACCCAATTTAATAGTCATAAAATTACCCACGAACTACAGAACCAACGCGTTTAGTTTTACACATAGCTTAGCATAACTTCAACTACGTTATACAATTCAAACATCAAATATCTTGTAATTAGGTTGTTTACAAATTAACAATATTACCCAATTGGTGTGATAGTCATGAAGGAAAAATGGCGATACTGTCTACGTGCAAGTTTGCGGGTTAGAGGAAAGCGTGCGACCGTCTGGACAAGCACATTTCGTGGTCACGGACACGTTTTCATTCGACGGAGTAGGGAAGCAAAGATGAGAGCATTGACCACCGATCCGGTTTGCACAGTAATTGACTCCCTCAGGCTGCTTTGAAAAGTGATACGCCTGAAGCGTTCGCAAAGAGTCTGACTAACAAAAATCAATAATTAAACAAAAAATGCTGTTAGATGAAGGTATGTGAGAAAAATGAAATTAAAAATAGACTCGAACTTTAAATTAGTATGGTTGTATTCTTACGGAGTCCGCCACTGAATGTACTGCTGTCGCCTCACTGCCGCCACATTTGTTAGTTTTGTAGACAGCTTTTGTGTAGTACTCTCTCCAGTACACGAAATCCCCGAAGGTTGTGATGGACAAGAAGTTACTGTTCGTAAACGTTGGCTGCGTTGCTTGAAAAACTAATTTTTTGTCTGTTCCATCCACATTCATTGAATGTATTGAGCAGGGATGAGGATAGCTTGTTGTCCAGTAAAGTCGATTTTGTGTCAGATTTTATGCAAGCCCCGTCAGATACTTATAACTATTTTCAATTACTTCCCGTCTGGATCCATCCATTTCAGCCCTTTCTATATTTTTAGCAGTGTAGTCGGCCCAGTATATCCACCTTGTAGGTAGTAAATATTTTTTTATTTTTATTCTCCTAAACGCATTAGTTATTATTTTTTGCGTACGTTTAAGTTCTATCTTAATGAAGCACACAAAATTATTGAATGTGCAGTATAAAAACAACATATCTTATGCCATAAGAGAGTTTTTTTCTTTTGCTCACCCACTTAGGGGATTCACAGCAATGGCCCACGTAGAAGTGACTCCGGTGTCGAAGAGAACCTTCTTCATGCTTCCATCCAAATTGGCCATATTTATTGTATCTCTTCTATCATCAGCAAAATACAAGTGACCATACACCCAGTCAACTGCCAAAGCCAAAAAATTAGCTCCGGGGTCATTCAAAACAACAGTTTGCGAAGCTCCATGACGGATCGGCGCAGCGTTTATCATTTTTTCGTCCCCACTCCAAAACACAGTATTTGTGCGATACAGAAAGTCCAGATCACGATACGTTGATATTTGATTCTGAATTTGAATCACCTACAATAAACCAAAGTTTAAACTTTGACCCCATAAACTGGAGTTTGGATTTATAAATGTAAAGTCCTCTGTATTCATGCTCATTAAAAATTGTTTCACACAATTTTGTTTAATTTAACCTAATACCACACAACGACGTGTTTACATATTTAATATTAAATGCACCTTAATAAATGCTTTTTAGCAATATCGTACCTGCTGAACACTTTAAAGTGTTTTATCTTGACTATCTCAAAATACTAAATACTCATAACAATTCTACTACAGGTTCAGAAACTCTTATGCACGTTAGAACTTAAATCGATCGGCTTTATTTTTTGCATTGACAATGCAAGATTAACCACAACGTAATTAAAATTACTGCTGTTTAATGCCTATTTATAAAAACATGAGACGGAAGAATGCGTAACGTACAGTTCCTTGTTTTAGAGAGAATTGTTCTATGCTTTCGCTGCTTCCAAAAATGAGAGTAGCATTTTTATTGGCTAAAGGTTCACATCTTTTGCTGTCGTGTGGATCTGGGTCGTAGCCTTCCCGGCATATGCACCTTGCGTCTCTGCTGACGGAAGCACAGGTCCCTGGATACATACACTCGTTTATGTCTGTGAAGAAATGCATAAATACAAATATATATTAAATAGTTATAAAACAAAATTAATTTATTATGTTCTACTATTTAATTGAAATTTACTAATTGTGTCCAGTAAAGATCCTCTTACGTTCGCAACGATTTCCGAGGAATCCACTTAGGCAGGCGCAGCTAAAACTATTAACATTATCAATGCAGTTGCCGCCATTGAGACATCGGTGGGGCCCAGCGCAGTCATCAATGTTCGTCTCGCAGTGATTACCAGTGAAACCTGGTGCGCACGCGCAGCTAAAACTACTAGTGCCGTCAACGCAAGTCGCCCCGTTTAAACAGCGCCTGTGCCCCGCGCAGTCATTAATGTTCGTCTCGCAGTGATTCCCAGTAAAACCTGGTGCGCACGCGCAGCTAAAACTACTAGTGCCGTCAACGCAAGTCGCCCCGTTTAAACAGCGCCTGTGCCCCGCGCAGTCATCAATGTTCGTCTCGCAGTTGTCGCCAAGAAATCCTGATGAGCAGTCGCAGCTCCTTTTATTATTTTTAAACGAGCATTTTCCTCCGTTTATACACGGTGTTAGGCGACAGACGAATTGTTGTTGTAGGACACCTGAGTAGTCATCAGAAATAATAAATTTAAGTCTTTCAGCCCTTAGGTAGAAAGTTGTAAGATGCTTTAAAATTTTCATCACCAAAATGTTTTTGTCAAAAAGTTACATATAATTATCATAAGGAACAATTGTAGCTGTAAAAGTTTACGACTGTTTGCACCTTTACATTTCGAAAACATCTGCCGTTCGCGCTAGATTTGGCTGCTAGGGGCTTGAAGTAGATGTTAAACTTACAGCAAATTCGTTTAACTACTGGTAAACACTCGTTTTGTAGTGAGGCTAACATAAAACTTCTGCAGTCAGCGCCATTACCTGCGGCTGAATACAAGTTTTGCTAGTAGAAACGAGCTGAATTGGGATATTCAAATGACGTATGTATGTGACAAGTAGCAATTAAAAGGGTTGAAAAATGGTTATATTTAAAAGATGACATTTAGAAACGATCTCTTACCATTTTTGAGCCATAAACGTATGTCCGTGACATGAAGTACAGAAAGGTAATCCTAAAATGGTGATATCTAAAATACGTCATTTACCGACGATATTTGATCATCTTTCAGCCATACAAGTATGCCCGTAACATGATTGAATAAAGTTGAATTCAAAAACAATAATATTTAAAATGCGTCATTTATGGACAAATCCTTGCCATCTGCAAGCCATATGTGTATGTCGGTGAAATTTTGAAAAATCTGGGCTATGCTTCGGGTTTGCTAACAGATGCTGAGCTTTCAGTATGAGCTTCAACAAAGCAGTAGAGACTAGTTTAGGCAACGTCGTCTGGTGCCGTCTTGTCTGTTCTGGTATGGTCCAGTCTGGTCCAGTCTATTCTAATTTGGTCCGGTCCAGCCAGTTCTGGTATGGGCTTCGCTTGTCTGAACCAGTCCAGTCCGGTCAAGAACGGTCCAGAAGTAGGGGAGATGCCAGAACAATTTTTGCCGCCAGGAGTAGTGCAGGAATAAGTGGGCGAGATACTAATAATTATTTTTGTTCGTTGTAGCTCTGACCAACTGGTGTGGGCATGAATAGCTCTAGCGCGAATGGTGCCGGCGCAAGTTGTTCAAGTACTAGCCTCATATATGCCTAAGCATGAAACTAGTGAGCAGTGCTCGAATTGTGACGATACGGAATGACCCTTAACATCTGCTGCAAATTTAAATGTGCCCTTAAGACAGTACTTCTCAGAGTGGAGCAGATATGTGTTGTGTCGATGTTGCTCTGCTATTATAGGTGGGTTTCATACAATCGGCATTTATACGTGTTGCAATTGCGCCTATAGTTGATTTAATTTTGCTTTGTTAACACGTTTCCGGTTCTAGTTTACTCGCTAAACAATAGTTTCAGTTTTCCTACAACACCCAGTTATTATGTCATTTGATAGCCTGCCAGGGCAATACGTACAGGTATTTGTGTCTGTTGCACCTAACGGAATTTTTAAATTATTTTTATGTTGCACCTGACCCACCAATCCCGACCACAAAATTCATTGATTTGACAGATTTGTGTAGCTAAGAGTGACTCGGTTTGTACGGTAACTGTTAGATACTCATGTTTTCTAACCTCAGAATCTAAAAACTAGTTATGTACTGTTAAGCTTTAAATAACTCCAAGTGGAGTTAGCGCGAACTTTGCACAAGTCCTTAGAAGTAATTAGAAATATGGGTGTAAAAAACCAAAGCTTCCCCTTTAATTCAATGCTGGAGATCCCAGGAGTTACTAAGGACCCGGGAGTTGATAGGGCTTCAAAGCTTTAATTACATCTAATACATTTTTGTAGGTGTAATTATATTTTTGTACATTTATTTCACCGGTTTTTGTTAGAATTCAGTTAAAGACGTTTTAACGTGGGTACATTCAACCGGTAATTGTGGTAAAATGGATGGTCCAATAAATGTAAAAAGCAGTGCAGACCTATGTAGTCGTTTAAAAGTAATGTGTACGTTTAATGGGTTAAAGTGATTCTATTGGAATAAATAATTAATTGACTTCATTTGAATTGACATCATATAGGGAAACCGCTGATTTACAAAAGTCATGTGACTTCATGACACACGACATGTGACAGCACTTTTGGCGCACAATGGCACAATTGTGAGCAAATAACAGCTGTTTGTGTTTATTAGGTTGCAAAAACGACTTGTAGCGTGCTACCGACGGAAGAACCGACACAAAAAGAAAATTTAAATAGAAGCTAAATAAACTAGCGCAAGCATTTAAAAACTCACATGTCACTAAGCGTACCTTTAATCCAGTCGACGTATTTAGAGACTTGCATGTAGATACCCGGATATTCTGGCCTCGCACAGCCAATTCCACCAGAGACAACGCCGACCAACATCGAGGACCCATTGCTCAACCGCACACTAAGAGGTCCACCCGAGTCCCCTTGACACGCATCCACGCCTCCGACGCCCAAATGTCCCGCACACAGCATTTTTACGGACACAAAGACCTGATCTTCTTCATATGCTTCCACACAATCTGCCCTGTCCACTATGGGCACCGTAACCTTCTGCAGAACAAGCGGATTAGCTCCTCTGGATTGCAATCTGCCCCAACCAGTGACAATGGCATTACCGCTGGCTTCGTAGTCTGCATCTGGCAGAAGAATTGGCTGCACTGCCGTTGACCACTGCAGTGGCCGGTCAAGTTGGACGACGGCGATGTCGTTGACCTCAGAAATTGGAATGTATTTCTCATGGATGTGCACTTCTCGCATCTTACGTCTTTGTTCCGTTCCTTCGTCCTGTTGCCAGTTGTGGTCCCCTACAACGATCGTCCAGGATTCGTATTTTTCGGCGTCGTATATGTAGCCATCTTCATGGAAACAGTGCGCAGCTGTTAAAATTGAGTTTTCGTTGAGAATTGTCCCTCCACAGTGAACGCGAGTTGCATTCTTTAGAAAAAGAACTTGAAATGGAAATTCGTTGGGATTCGCAGTGTTTCCCCCAACAACTTTATTCGACCTTCTGGATTCTTCAGGCTTCTTTTTGATCTCAGTTAACGGTTTAGTTTTTGATTCTGCGGAGGTTATTCCGACTGTTGACACTGTTAAATATTCCAAAACGTTATAAATTATGTTCTTGCTTCTCGTATTTAGTTGCTGAAGCTCTTGGAAAGCTAAAAAATGGATAATTATCGCGTGCATAGAAATAAAAAAGTACAAAATAAAGGCTGAAAACTAAGCAAGTTTCTTCCTATAAAGCGTACATTGGGGTAAAATAGGCCTAACTATTAAATCACCTGAAGTCCTTGTTAAATGTTGTTATACTGTATTTGTATTTACCAAATATGTATCAAATATTTAATATTTGAAAAAAGGCTTTTACTGACTCGAAAGTAGGCTTAGTATAGGCTGACATTAAATTTTCTGCAATAAACAGAAATGAACAAAACAGAGGTTACTTGTTTGACCTGAACTCTGGTTCTTCAACTGCTGTTTATTGCAGACTATTAGGTGTCTTGTAATTAAACTATTTAAAATCAAAATTTCCAACAAACCCAATTAGATTTTATAAAAAAATGTTTTCGTCTTTCGTGATTATTTAAAATTGCATAATAAATTATGAACCATACTGTGCCTTACGACCTTTGAATGCTTCAAGGGTCGAGCATATTTTACTCAGATCTAGCTTCGACGAAGAAAAGCAGCTTGATTTACAGCATTGTACAGAAAACAGCTCAAATTTTTGTTTAGGACTTTAAAATAACAAATTGGTTATGTGACAAGACTTTATATTTCAAAGTCAAGAATACTGCACACAGCATTGTTATTTTGATTTAAAGTACCGCTAATGTGCAAGTGGTATTTTTAATTGAAAATAGTGAAATCAGAATCAAAATTTAAATCAAAGTAGCAAATATATTTGTGGAAATTGAAATCGTAATTTTAATTATAATAATGTTTAAATCAACATCAAAATTGTATTATTGTGATTAAAGATGCGATTTTAAGAAATACAAGAATTAAGGATTTATTAAAATTAAATTATAATTCCCAGTCAAAATGAAAATATAATTTTTTCTGCTCAACAAAGCATACTACAACGTTTTAACAAAGTACGCCTTTCAGGTTCGTTTTAAAACTTAGCATGAACTTTGAAAATGATTTAAACATCAAGAAACCTCAATTTTTTAAAAATCCAATAAAACATGTTTGCTGCAGGGCAGAAAAGTTACTTCAAATTGTTTTTTTAAGCTTGGCAAGAAACTGTGGCCAAACAGCGCAATTTGCGACGAAACTAATTCAGGTTTGTAGTACACTCGGGTAAATTAATTGATTGTAGATACTTGTTTTTAAATCAAAGCGTACCACTTGGTGTATTTCCCTCGTGAGATAAATTACCAAGAACAAATCGTTTTTATTTAATTCTTACCACAAAGCGCTCCAGTGATTCCAGGTTCTTTGTTGCATTCCACAATTTCTGTTTTGTTCTCCATTTCTAAGATTTTTATTTGCAGGCGCACGTCGTCAAATGTGTATTTTCCTTGTCTAATTTGTTTGATGACGGTCCTGTTAATTAAATGGCATTGTAAGTAACTGAAGTCACAGTCGACGATAAAAAGTGCATTTGAAGGTTTGTAAAAAAGATTTAAAAATATGTTTAAATTGTCTTGATAAGAATCCCTATCATTTTCTTGGAATTTAGATTTTGTAAATAGAACGTAAGTTGGTTTATTGCGATTCTGAAAAATTTTTGAGGCTAAATTCAAATCTGATCCAAAATATGGAATGTCTGGATACTCCTCGTTTAATTGAATGCAAAAGTCAACTTTTATAAGCGCTTGGTCATGAAGATCTAAGAAAGCCCTCAAAGTTTTGGGATTGGGAACTTGATTTTTGTAATTTCTTAAAACTTGAGCGAGAGCAGAATTGTTGGAGTCACCTGATTTGACGTCTAAAAACACTTTTTTAAACATGGTTTCAAAATCCTGTTCTGCCGCTTGAAAGTTTGCCTGTAGTATTTCTAATTCCCTGAATACTTCGTTCGAAACACAGTGAGAGTTTTCTTCCAGTTTATTTACGGCTTTACTTGTTGATCTAATGTCGTCAATGACGTTTAAATACTCCCGCAAAGTATTTTCATTTACTTCCTGTGCTTTGGGTTCCAACGTTGTGGTAACATTTAAATATTGTTTAAGGACTGAAATTGGGGTCAGTGTGAATTTTAGTGGGACTCCGAGCCCAGAATTTGTGACTTTGACGGATTCTTGTACCTGATTAATTTGGTTTTGAATTTTGCTTAAGCTTGTTGGAGCTGGAAACACAATTTGAGGAGAACCGTCACTTGTCAAATGCATTTCGAAACTTACAGTTTTGTTGCTGATATTTATTGAGGACCTTTTAAGTTTTGCCATCTCTTTTCCCATCAGTGTGACTTTTTGGGTTCGGCTTTGGTTTCTACGTGGAGTGTCGGTAAATGTAACAGCGATGCTACCGCCCCAATGAATCCCTGTCACTATGTGGGTTGCCCCCTCAAAGAGTTGGAAATCAGTGTGGTAGTAGTTTTTAAGTTCGCCTTGAAGAATTGAAAAAGTTTGTTTGGCAGTTTGGAACGTGTGAAGAAAAACCCCGGTAACGTCTGCTAAACTTGTTATGTCTTCGCTCATCAAACTTGCAGCTCCCTCTGGCTGCACGATTCCCGTTTGAATGCTCACAGCAACGTCCAGGTCAACGCTAAATATTTTATATTTATCGGATTCCGTTTTAATTATTTGGGACTTCTTTGTCATGCGTGGGGTGTTCGTTGTGGTAATCAGATGGCTGAGCAAATTAGACTGAAAGATGCTTGTGTCACTAAACGAGTTGGTGCGCGCGTCGTACAAGCATCCCAAGCTGGAAATTCTTCCGAGAGCGGGAAGGTGCAGGTTTCTTTCTTCCAATGGAGCAGAGCTTACAGCTTGCGTATAAATTGCCAGAAAAATTAAAATCTTTAAAACCACTGCGGAAGATTCTATTATACTTGATGTGTACACTTCAACATGTTTTAAAGTTCTCGCCATGGTCACACATTTGCTAAAATTTTTGTTCGTTTTGACAAGACACGAAAATGGTGTGAATAAATGCCAACTTGCTCTGAAAAATTCAAAAAAATCAGGGAATATCATGAAACTGAAATGTTTAATTGTCACACTAGATTTAATTGACAAACGAAAAATAAAACTGGAGCAGTTACTACAGGATTAAGCGGAAAATTTCACCAATTTTATGGCTGTGGCATTATTTGCATTTACATAATTAATTGCAACTACATAATGATAAAACGAGGCAAAGCCTTGATAGAAATAAATATTCTGTGGTAGTGGAGCATGTGACTTTTAATCACTTCAATGACATCATTTACGGAGAACCCGCCCGATCCATGTCCTATCTATGCTATGTACTTATAGTTTTTGTTTTACACAATCCATGCAAAGTAGATAATTGTAATTAGTTCTGCTTCCATCCGGTTCTGTTCAGCTTCGTGTGGTAGTAATTAAATGTGGTCGTCAGCATTATGCGTACGGAATTAGTAAGAATGGATGAATATCGTCAGTGAAGAGTCATTCTGTCGCAAGTCCATTCAATTGGTAGCTGCTGTCGACTTTGCTTCCGTGATGTCCTATGCATAAGGTGGGGGTGGTATGTTACTGGCAGTATTGTACTCATGACGTACACTTAAGGGTCGTCCACAAAAGAAGTAATAAAAATTTCATTTCTAAAAACTGCAAAATGTTCTATCTACATGTTTCTCAAAAGTGTAAAATGTTCTATCTAAATGTTTCTCAAAAGTGTGAAATGTTCTATCTACATGTTTCTAAAAAGTGTGAAATGTTCTATCTACATGTTTCTTAAAAGTGTAAAATGTTCTATATAATTACATATTTCTCGAAAGGGCAAAATGTTCCATCTAAATATTTCTCAAAAGTAATTGTAACTAAAATGTTCTATTTACATGTTTTTTAAAAGTGCAAAATGTTATATTTACATGTTTTTTAAAAGTGCAATATGTTTTATTTACATGTTTTTAAAAGTGCAAAATGTTTTATTTACATGTTTTTTAAAAGTGCAAAATGTTCTATTTACATGTTTTCCAAAAGTGCAAAATGTTCTATTCACATGTTTTTTAAAAGTGCAAAATGTTCCATTTACATGTGTTTTAAAAGTGCAAAATGTTCTATTTACACGTTTTTAAAAGAGAAAAATGTTCTATTGACATGTTTTTAAAATCGCAAAATGTTCCGGAAATGGAATTTTTATTAATTCTTTTGTGGATGACCCCTAAGTGTACGTCAGGAGTACACCACAGTCAGCAACATTACGTCTTTTGTGGACGACCCTTAAGTGAACATCATCAGTACAATACTGTCAGTAACATACCACCCCCACCTAATGCATAGGACATCACGGAAGCGACCTCGACAGTAGCTACCAATTGAAAGGACTTGCGACAGAATGACTTTAGGAATCGTATGGACTTGCGACAGGATGATTTTAGCTGTGCACTGGGCTCACGACAGAATGACTCTTCACCCACGATATAATTAATTATAGTTACGCACTTGAGATGTCATATCATTCAATGAAGGCAAATACTATTGCGAAATATAAATCGAATGGTGAAATTTAAATTTCTGCTCATTTTTCATAAAAAACGGTGTTTTTTCAACATTATCAGATTTTACGACCTTTGTAGAAGCAAGTGGGTTACAATTATTTAGTTAAATGTGTTTAAGTGCACTGGGCGGCCAGTATATCACAGTTTGTCACACAATGGATCTTATAAACTGAAATGTAGTTATATTTTAATTTCATTAAATAATATGCGGGCAACCTTAAAACTCTACAGCAATAATTACATTAATGATTTGTCACGGTGTATATTTATTAGTAACTGATGGTAAATGAGGTGGTACGTTATGCAAGCGTAGTAGGTGTACTGTACTAACTAACACATAATTAATATATGGTAAACGCTCATTTTAATTTCTAATAAAGTACATTGTGCGTTTCAATACAGCTGTTTAGCTACCAGACGCAAATGCTATGGACTCAAGGCTAGGTTGGATCGTCTAGAAGAAAGAACACTTTATAATTATGTAAATATTTTAAAACAACAGTCCTAGGCTAGTCCTAGCTCCCAGCCTGTCGTCACGTTAACATTATGTACCCAGCTTAGTCGTTCGCTATAATTAATGTCACGTAAATTATCCTTAGTGACCCATCTATTATAACACACAAGCTGAACGTCTGCCGTTACGCAATGGGTAACATACTGAAAAATTGTAGCACTGATTCTTGTCCTAATTATCAAGACAGATACTTAAATGCTAATTGTGTTTTGTAATGCAAACCAGTAAAAGTTATAGTAGCGTACAGTAATTTGTGAAACTTTCTGTTTGTGGAGCCAACTAAGACAATATTAAGCGAATTCTGCATATTAAAATAAGTCTTTATAGACACACTAGCATAAAAATGGATAGGCTTGTTTTCTTTTTGAACTGAACTAAAATAAATTCTTTGTATTGTTTTTTAAACCAAGAATATGGCATACGCAAAGCAAACCAAGCCACAAAGTGACTCCCGTTTTTTAGATGCTGAGCTTAAGCATCTAATGAAATGGTCAAGTCCGTCCGTCCGTCTGTCTGTCCGTCTGTTGGTCCGACGCTACAGGTCAAACCATTCAACGGAATATTTTAAAACCTTTTTTATGCTACCACAATTGCGACCGGGACGGTCTGTATTGTTTTTTTACTTAAATCAGACTGACCATTGCTTCACAATTAAATGTTGACTGGACCCATGTCAAGAATCAGAAAAGTCAGCTCTCCAAAAACGAATGATTGCGTGTAAACAAATGGAGAATGTGTACATACGATGGAGAATGTGTACATACGTAATTTTAAAGTTCTGCGCGGCGAATACAAGTATACCTTGTAGTACAGACCTAACCAATCTCAGCAACAGTAAATGACGTCCTTTTCATACTTCGTTTGGAACCTAAATACATACGTTCATAGGACGTTTCATACTTATAGCATTGACTGCCTGTAATTAGCAAACGACATGTAGTTGCGCATGCCCTTTGTATGCCCTTGGGAATACTAGAATTTCGTCTCATTTCGTCCCTCGCCCATCGTCTCCTTTTGTTTTGCCCAATGCCCAGTTTTCTTTAGCGTTTCGCCCATCGCTCATTGTTTTTTTGCGTTTGCCAACTGTAAAAGTTATAACAAGTTTTAATATTGTTTAAGGTAAGCTTCTTTTTATTTATGGATTTGGATTTTGGTTAATTTCGATTTTTGGATTTGGGTCTTGGTGTGTTTCTTTTACCCTTTTTCAGTATTCCTATTTCTGGATGCTTGATGCTTCACTGATTACTAAAAACCTATATTCATTTCGATTACAGATAATAAATTTCATTTAGTTTTGCTCATTGTTTCAACACTTTCAACATCACGGATCACGGACGTTGTCTTATTTTCCTGGTTTCCATGAATCATTACAAGTTTTAGTACTGTTTAGGGTAAGCTACCTAATATTTTGATTTCTGAATTTGGATTGTGGTAACGAAGTATTAAGCTACCTAATCTTTAGATTTTG
Source organism: Dicyrtomina minuta (assembly GCA_949802685.1). Taxonomy (NCBI): domain Eukaryota; kingdom Metazoa; phylum Arthropoda; class Collembola; order Symphypleona; family Dicyrtomidae; genus Dicyrtomina; species Dicyrtomina minuta. Next base: position 118,394 of record CATKUY010000183.1, on the reverse strand, counting down.
ATTTATGGATATAGATTTTAGTTGATTTTAGGCTACTTCATATTTAGATTTTAATTCCTAGATTTGAATTTTAGTTGAATTTTGAATGTTCCCAGCTTTAAAAACAACTATTTCCAAATAAGTGATTAGGTGACCTTATAATGTGTGTCAAAATGTCGCGATGTGTCGCTTTTAGAAAGAACTGCAATCTACCTGAAGAAAAATTCTGCAAGTGAGCCGCAGATCGAAGAACTGATGGAAGGCAGCGGAGGCCCGAGGACTGCAACCTTCCCAAAGACCGAAGACTCTTCGGCTGGGCTGCAATCTAGCCAAAGAAGTCCTATGCAAGTTGGTCGAAGCCCGACGTTCTTGTGCAACCCTGCCGAAGAACTTCGAAACAAACTACCCGAAGACCCTCGTCTGAAACAGCAACCCACCCGAAGACAAACTTTTTATTAAACGGCTTTTTGGAACGGCAAACACGTATGTTAATATTCAAAAATCAAGAAAATCTGCAATAAAATTGTAATGCCGTGAAAATGTGCTTTTCAGATTGTTTGCATTACTAAAACCAATTAAAAATAGAAATTGTAATTGTCTGTAATGAATTTGTGTCGTACAATTGAATACGAGACGCCAGTATCCTTGCGTACAATAAGGGTTCATGCAATACTTGCTAGAAACCAAGGGGAAATAATCTACTGTATATTAACTAACATCAAAAACAGTAATACCTACGTAATGGAAGAAATATTAAATTTAGTTATCTACAAATACAATCAAGTTCAAGATATTTTTACAGTAACGGTAAATATATATTGTTTATACATTATTTTCAAATCCGACTCAGCTTGTAGGGCAAGTATCTCCGATATGTACGAAATATGTTTTTTTGCATAGTCCTATTGATTAATAGTTATGTTTCAAATTTTTATTGCATTCACTAAGCCTCTTACCCGGTAATACTCGATTAAAGTTCGGTTGGTTGTAACTTCTTACAAACATTCTGAAGCTCTTATCAAAATTCGGTCTATCCTCAATGTTACCATTTCCATGAGAACATACTCTTGATTTTGTTTGCACTATCAAATCTGAAAACAACACCGGATTTTGGATTTTTCCCGTTCTACCGAATCGGGATAAGGCTCTCACGGCCAGCATAAGTATTTACATATTTGTAGCTCAAAAACATTTCCATAAAAAGTTACATCCATGGGAGTTTATAAATATGGATACTTATGCTGAGCAACGAAGTTATTAATTTTCGAAAATTCGAAATTTTGTATATCTACATAATAGGGCATGACGGCTAGTGTAGGTTAACAGCCACGTCATAAATTCCTATTTTTAACTGGTTTCAGTAATGATAATGCAAAAAATCTGAAAGACACTTCAAATTTACCGCATTACAATAATTGTATTGTAGATTTTCTTGATTTGTGATTAATACCATACGTGTTTCTATTTCAGAACGCCATTTAATAAAAAGTTTGTTCTCGGGTGGGTTGCAATTTCAGACGAAGGCCGTCGGGTATCCTGTGCCGAAGTTCTTCTGCCAGGTTGCAGAAGAACGTCAAGCTTCGGCCAACTTGCATACAACTTCTTTGGCTAGATTGCAGCCCAGCCGAAGAGTCTTCGGTCTTCAGGAAGGTTGCAGTCTTCGGGCTTCGGCTGACTTCCATCAGTTCTTTGGTCTTCAGCTCACTTACAGAATTTCTTTTCGGGTGGATTGCAGTTCTGTCTTCGGCTTTTCAGGCAGCTTGTAGGTCATATCTTCGGTATTCGGCTCGCTTGTAGTTCCCCCAAATGCCCAAGTTCTGCAACCGACCTAACGCTTGAATTTTTATCCTCTGTGTTCCAACTAACAAGACGACAAATTCTGCAAGTGGTCCATTGCCCGGCGCTTTTGTGCACCCCACCAGTCGTACTTTCGCACAGTCTACCTCGCAGTCGTAAGTTTAATAAGCTACCCACTCGACGAATGTTTCATTTTTACCAAATTAGTTCAAATAACAGTTACGAATGCTTACCTATGCACATTTTTGTTGTCTTTTTCTATGTATTCTAGCAAGGAAATACAATAATCATTACACACCGATACAACAGAAACAAATTAATTCCAAATAAAATATATATAATTCTGTCAGTGATAATAAATACGTAATTACATTAGTGTCACTAGTAGGATGTTCTTTAATTAGTGCTTGCCAGGTCGGGAAGTGCTGGCCAACTTTAGTGATTGCTGGCCAGCTTGGCTTTATTAAGTGACGAGCAATACAAAATTCTAGAAATTTATTAAAACTTCGCCGAACGTTGAAAAACAGTACACAGTTTACTAATATACATTATTGTACATAAAATATAGTACTATAAAATAAGAAATTTTTGTGTATGATTTCGTGTATTTTTTGTTGACTGTGGCTTACTAAAGTAAAACTGATCAGCACTTACTAAAGTTGGGCAGCACTTCCCGACCTGGCCAGCACTTATCATATAAACCCCCACTAACATGCTATTCAATTTTGCCTACTAGAAAATAAGTTTTCTGTGTTTAATTTTTTCGCAGTGACACAGTGATGATTATTTTCATTGTTAACATTTAGTGGTGACCATATGTTACCAAGCTACGCGGATGTAAGAAATTTGCCACCCGGATACTTGGCACCTGGACATTTGCTACCTAAAACAAAACCTAGGACATTTGCTACTCATAACCTAGGGCTTTTTAGATGCTGAGCTTAAGCATCTATAGAAATGGTGTTGTCCGTCTGTCTGTCTGCCTGTCTGTCCGTCTGTCTGTTCTTTATGCGCTACAGGTCACAATTTTAAAGCGAATTACCTGGATAAACTTTTAATTGACCACAAAAGCGAGGGAAAAGTGCCCTATTGTTTTTGGGGTTGATCGGGTTAACCAGTTTTCTACAATTAACAGTTAACTGGACCAACGTTTTGAGCAATATAAATGAACGAAAAGAAAAACGGGTGTCGAATACGAATTTACATGCACGTACATACTTGCCTTCGAATCAAGAAAAGTATTGTGGCGATAACCGAAAGTGATATCTGCAAATAATAAATTGTGCATGCAAACAAACGGCAGCTTTGTCCTTCCCAGATATCACTTGTAGACTACAAGTACCACGGGGGTACCTATTGACGGGGCAACTACAAGTTGTAGTTGCCCCGTCAATAGGTACCCCCGTGGCATTTCTTGACCAATCAAAAGCGGCAGTTTTTACTCTGTAAGCGCTTCGTTTTTAGATGCTGAGCTCAACCATCTATAGGAATGGTCATTTCCGTCTGTATCTGTCTGTCTGTCTGTCTGTCTGTCTGTCTGTCTGTTCTTTATGCGCTACAGGTCACTGTTTTAAAGCGAATATCGTGGAACAAGTTTCAAACGACCACAAAAACGAGGGAAAAGTGCTCTATTGTTTTTGGGGTTGATCGGGCCAACTAGTTTTTCACAATTAACGGTTGAATGGACCCATGTCAAAACGCATTTAAAGGATACGAAGAAAAACCAGCTAATTTTAGCATTAGCGTATATAAGTATTTACAGACAAAGGCTGGTGAAACTTCGTTTCTTCAAATTAGCCCGCCACTAAAGTGCAAGAACAAGTGAATCATACCGTATTGTTACCAGCTTTAACAAACCGGTATGAGTGGGAAGTGGGAGGGGAGGGGAAGTAATCGATCGGGATGGTCCACAAATGACGTCACAAAAATATCACTCCTTTATTGGGATCGTCCGTGAATGACGTCTCAAAAAATATCATATGTTTATTGGGATCGTCCGTAAATGACGTCCCAAAAAATATTATATGTTTATTGAGATCGTCCGTAAATGACGTCCCAAAAAATATGATATTTTTATTGAGATCGTCCGTGAATGACGTCCTAAAAATATCATATGTTTATTGGGATCGTCCGTGAATGACGTCCTAAAAAATATCATATGTTTATTGGGATCGTCCGTGAATGACGTCCCAAAAAATATCATATGTTTATTGGGATCGTCCGTGAATGACGTCCTAAAAAATATCATATGTTTAATGGGATCGTCCGTAAATGACGTCCCAAAAAATATGATATGTTTATTGGGATCGTCTGTAAATGACGTCCTAAAAAATATCATGTTTATTGGGATCGTCCGTGAATGACGTCCCAAAAAATATCATATGTTTATTGGGATCGTCCGTAAATGACGTCCTAAAAAATATGATATGTTTATTGGGATCGTCCGTAAATGACGTCCCAAAAAGTATGATATGTTTATTGGGATCGTCCGTAAATGACGTCCCAAAAAATATCATATGTTTATTAGGATAGTCCGAGAATGACGTCCCAAAAAATATCATATGTTTATTAGGATCGTCCGTAAATGACGTCCCAAAAAATATCATATGTTAATTGGGATCGTCCGTAAATGTCTTCCCAAAAAATATCATATGTTTGTTGGGATCGTCCGTAAATGACGTCCTAAAAAATATCATATGTTTATTGGGATCGTCCGTGAATGACGTGTCAAAAAATATCACATGTTTATTGGGATCGTTCGTAAATGACGTATCAAAAAATATTACTGGTTTATTGGGATCGTCCGTAAATGACGTCTCAAAATATATCACTCGTTTATTAAGGTCGTCCGTGAATGACGTACTAAAAAATATTGCTGGTTTATTGGGATCGTCCGTAAATGAAGTCTCAAAAAATATCACTCGTTTAATGGGATCGTTCGTAAATTACGTCACAAAAATATCACTCTTTGATTAGGATCGTTTGTAAATGAAATCACAAAAATGTCAATATATAATTGGATGATCTCTGAATGATGTTACTTGAATTAGGTATTAGGTAAACGCATATCTTTAGGTCAATACCCAACTCAACCTATCGACCAGACATGACAGAATTTTTACAAACCTAGCTGAACCACTCGTACTTACAAGGGAATGACGCGACATGACCGACCCAGAATTTGGAAAGACCTATTTCAAAAAATCGGGCTACTTTTAAATAGTATAGATCCAAAGTAACTCGAGTGCATTTTGCGTCGTTCGCCTAGAACAGCGCGGCAAAGTTTAAAAAAATTCAAATTTTAAAACTTTGCCGCCCTGCAGTTTCTACAGATATTAACCGATTTTGATGAAATTTGGTTTTTTCTTATTCTAAGGCCGTTATCTAAAAAGTAATTTCAGGATTTTCGAAAATTCGAAAATTCTAATTTTTGTCGAAAAAAATCTAGGAAACCCATAGTTTTGAGGCCCGGTTTTTTAACCAATTTTTAAAAAAAAAATAAAATTTTCGAATTTTTGAAAATCCTGAAATTACTTTTTAGATAACGGCCTTAGAATAAGAAAAAACCAAATTTCATCAAAATCGGTTAATAATTGTAGAAACTGCAGGGCGGCAAAGTTTTAAAATTTGAATTTTTTTAAACTTTGCCGCGCTGTTCTAGGCGAACGACGCTAAATGCACTCGAGTTACTTTGGATCTATACTATTTAAAAGTAGCCTGATTTTTTGAAATAGGTCTTTCCAAATTCTGGGTCGGTCATGTCGCGTCATTCCCTTGTTAGTCCACTGAATTTATCAAATGTAGTTCATTATTCACTCGTACATGTGCTTTTCTTACTAACTCTACTCGCACTGGCACTAGACGTACCCAGCTAACTTAAACCTGCATCAACCTATTTCGTCCTGGCGCAATTCTGAACAAGATCTTTTAAGTCACTTGTATTCTGCCAAATGGTACGAGCAAAGTCTGTACCTAGCACACTCGTACCGGCGTTTCAACTTAAACATTTGCTGTTATAAGACCCACATGTACCAGCACCACACAAATCCTGTCCACTTTCATTAGCAAAACGTGTTACTTAGTCCGCTTTTACGCACATTAGCTGCAAGGACTTTATGTTAGCCTTCCTATGTCAACAAATTTTTCCAGTGATTACAACAATGAGCTGTAAGCTCAGCATCTACTTCAAGCCCACGGTGGACAAATCCGGCGCGAAGCGCCGGATTTTTTAAATATTAGGGCGCGTAACTAGTGCATACCTCATTTTAGGACCTAGGTAATTACTTTAAATACGTGTAGGAATCCAATACGCACTTGAAGCGGTAGCTACAGGGTTTGGACTAATAATAAAAGTGGATGTACCGTGCCCCCACACGAACACGGATCCCTACTCGGACCCATAACTATCCCGAGTTAAGGCACTGCACTTGTAACTGTACCTACATAGGTACTTGTTTACGTTTGGGTACAACGATTTCGTACCCGGGTTCATACCTCGACCCATGCACCCAGGTACCCGTGCACACATTCCAAGCGCCACGCTGACTGACAATACAAAATGTGTGTAGCAATATTGAGGTTTTCTAAACTCAGTTTATTTTAGAACACAAATGAATGTTATCACCTTTAAACTCAAATACATCGAATTAAATTGAATTAAGGCTGATTTACAAATCTTATAGGCCTGTTTGTTGCTACACAAATAATTAGGGCTACGTATGTCGCATTTATAAATCTAATTACGTTAGATGCGAAGATAAAACTATCATGTCATTTCGGTTACTCATAAGTTTAGAAAATAATTAACCATGTGAAAATTTAAAAAAAAGCTTCTTTTTGTAAAACAGCGGACAGGTCTAAAATAGTACATAGGTAGAGTTTCGATCCGCACGGGATACAGGACAGGACGAAACACGCTATTTCTGTCCTAATTATTTCTAGACGGGACAGGTTCGAGCACAGGAAGTAGCAACTATCTATAGTGTTCAGGATTTGCGATGTGGGATCATCGTGTCAAATTTGTACCTGTCTACACTATTTCACATAAAATAGAAAAACTGTATATTGTGTGAGAATATAACTGCTAAAGGTTTACAACTCTCTCAATACACATACAAACATACATACTTTTAAATGCCTTGTTAGTACAAAATACTATCACAGTAATCCACTTGAAACAAAATTCATTGCTCACCTTTTAGCAGCAGACTTTTTCTAACCTCCAGCGAACAGCAAACAATACGGAAGCTACACTTTTGGATATTGCAGATGCACTACTAGACTGTGCTCTACAAATCATTTGTATGAAAAATAAATGTTTAAATTAAAAAATATAATACTAATTGTGACACAGATGTCAATCAAATTTACATTTATGAACACTAAGGCAACACAAACAAATTAACAAATAAAAAATAATATAAACATTAATAATTAAATTATTATACAGTTACGCTTACAAGAATAAAATAGAATTCAGTGGTTGATAAAAAAAACAATTGAAAAAAATGGAACCTTAAACTTAGCCCTATAGCCTGCAATCTGTTTTTTGGTGGTCTTGAATGTGGATTTTCAAGTTGTTTAGTGAATACGTACAGATATTTTTCTACTGCAGCACTTTTACAGTTTAATACAAAGAAGTTTAGCCTAAGCCTCCACCCACCTCACGTAATGAAAAACCTTGAGAATAATACAAAATTAAACTTTTCAAATATTTAAATTAAGTATGTTGATGGAATGTTTTCTTGATAAATTCTTGGAGTCAAGTGATATTGTGGAAGGCTTATCTTGAGGTTATTAAAGGCGAATGTGACACACAGTAAAGTCTTCTTCTCAGCAGATGAGATAATTATGTACTTGAACTCATTTCTGTAGACACTATTCTTAAGCATGTATGCTTTGACTTGGACGATAATTACAATCGCATTAAAGTTAATCTCGTGGCCTGTCCACATGTCAATCGCCATTCATTCACTGACGACTCGTTTTATTTTTATCAATCCTGCTTCCTGAACTTTTTTTGACCCTTGATCCTAATATTTTACAAGAAGTTACGTAACATTCATTACTTGTGCGGATGTACAAATTTGACTCTGAAGTCCTATCAGAATCAAAATTAGCAATTGTATAACAAGTAATTATTCACAAGTAGTTTGCATTAGGCAACCAACTTTATTTTGTGTGCAAAATTAAATCCCGAATGACAAATTGCGCTGAAAAAGTTATTTGATTTTTTATTAGTAATAACCGACGCCAAGGGCGGACTGGCCATAAGAAATTTCAGAAAATTCCCGATAAGCCCCCGATTCCTTAAACATTACGTAAACAGGAGCGTTAGGCCTCTCGGCTCTGCGTGGACCTCTTGGTCGCCAAACATCATCATTCAAAATTCCCGGGCCCCAAAAGTGACCAGTCTGCCCCTGACCGACGCAACGATTATAAAAATTCCTTAGCACGTCTTACGCATAATTAAATTAGCATAGTTATTAAAGTCCAAATTATGCTATCCTAGTGTTTTTGAAAAGTACATAGTAATTACTGTGCGCTTGTATTTCTTCAATTGCAAAATTTGTTATATTAGGACTCTTATATTAGGGCTAAAATATAACAACCATTGTCTCATTTTTGTAAGGTTTTTAAAATTATGTATCATTTCTGTAATAAGTTAATTTTGAAAAATAAACCTAAGTTTTTAAACTACAATTAACAATTAATCACGATCGGCGGTGGCACATTATGATAATAAGATTCAGTCATTCAGTGTGTGTTACCATGTAACCCACGCAAAACAAATCTGTAGATTTCGATAGATTTGTACTGTAGAAATTTGGCATAGGAATTTGGGACATTTCCGATGACGCTGTATCTACGGCATCCTATAGGGTCCTATTGCCTATCACAAAGTCGAAAAAAATTTCCGCCTGAACGAGGATTCGAACCCGGGCCCTGGTCTTCTGTTCACAATACAATACGTCACTGCGCTGCAACGACTTTGTTGAGTGAATGGTGAAATAAGGGGTACTTGTACAATCCCATCAATTTTCAAATTACTTTTGTGGCTAAAGTTATATATTTTTTTAACTAATTTTTTATAATTATTTTATGAGTCTTTTGAGTTAATTTATTGTTTTTATTAACTTTTATCAGATTCATATGCTACAATGGTGTACATTATGAAAAATGTTCGAAACAAATATTATTTTTGAAATTCCATTGTTTAAAATAAATTTTGACGCTACACAATACTCTTTATCCACAAATATTCAATAACCGAGGTCAAAGGTCATTTTATTTAGTAATCGTAACAGTTAAGTCCTATTTCATCCTATAGGATTATTTTCTATAGGTAGAATTAGTAATTATAGGATGCCATAGGATCCGATGGAATGTTTTACGTTTTACTCGAAATACCGTTCTCCTATAGGATCCGATGTCATACTATTGCGTAGGAATTGAGTTAGGAGCATATTAAAAAAAATCCGGCGCTTCGCGCCGGATTGATCGACCGGGGGCGGGCCCAAAGTAGATGCTGAGCTTTAAAAAATGCGCAACACAATTTATGTTACGCTAAAAGATGATATTAGATTTATGGAAGCTCCCCTACCATCAATAAGCCATATACGAATGTGCGTAGCATGTAGTTAAATATAGCTGAATAATGTTGACAAATTGCACCATTCACAAATTACGTTATTTATAGAGGCTCTTCTACCATCAATAAGCCATATATGAAAGTACGTGGCATGTAGTTAAATATAGCTGGAAAATTTGTAAGAATTGCCTAATTCACAAATAACGTCATTCATTCTAATTTTTAAACATGCAGAGCGGAACCCTTAAATAGTGATATTTAGGTGACGTCATTTATGGAAGATCCCAGCATGAATACTGGAGGCATTCCATAATATGGGTACCCGTTTACCTCATTTTAAAACTAAAGACAGGCGGAATACTTGAAATAATATTATTTAAACAACAGTATCTATGAACGATTTCCGTATAAATACTAAAAAAATCATATGTTGAGGTCATACGTCCACCTAATTTCTGAACTCATTACAGTGGGGATCTCTAAAATAGTAAAATTTGAATGGCGTCATTTACGGACGATCCCCGTATGTAAGCTTGAAAATTTAATGTTAAGTATATAAGTTAACTTAACCCTGCATGCATACTAGTAAAATCCTATGCTAAGGATATATGTCAACCTAATTTCTAAACCTATGACAGTGATGATCCCTAAATAAGTAAAATTTGTATGACGTCATTTTTGGACAATCCCTGCATGCATACTAGTAAAATCCTATGTTAAGGATGTGGGATGTATCTACCTTTCTGTTCATTAAACTTACTTAGATACGTGTATATGCTCATGAGATCAGAAATTGCCGTTTACAAATAAAGATCACATCACGCAAATACGTCTAACGTCTTTGAATCTTTTTTCAAGATTGATTCTTTATTTGTCATTCATACATAATTTCAGTCTTTGTTACAATACAAATTATTATTCATTCATTAACAAATAGGGGGCAACTATTAACATAATAATAGTTGCCATTACACTTTATGATGGGGCGGCTATTAAAAGTAATAGCCGCCAATATAGAATTAACTACATCTCTATGGTGTATTGAATCCGCTGACATGACTAGTGTCTTGTCACGTCGTCATGTCTTCTCACGTATTCCATGTACATGTCATAACCCCATTAAGGTTTATTACATCCGTCACCTACACCAAATCCATCTCCAATGTGCTGACTGCTCTTTGCCAGTCATCACATTCTGTCAAGCTCATTACACTACTGCAAACTTCTCACACTCAACGCTTTGTCTCGTGTGACTCCGCCGGAGCCAAGGAGCCACCGCCACCGGTACCTCCTACAAAGGATACATGTCAACCGAATTTCTGAACTGTTGACAGTAAGGATCCCAAAAATAGTAAAATTTGTATAACGTCATTTATGGACAATCCCTGCATGCATACTAGTAAAATCCTATGTTAAGGATATATGTCAATCGAATTTCTAAACCTATGACAGTGGGTATCCCTAAAATAGTATAAATTTTTATGACGTCATTCATAGACGATCCCCGCATGCATACAAGTAAAATCCTATGTTAAGGATATATTATGTCAACCGAATTTCTAAACTTGTGCAGTGGGTATCCCTAAAATAGTAAAAACTTATATGACGTCATTTATGGAAGACCCCTGCATGCATACTTGTACAATGCTATGTTAAGGATATATGTCAACCGAATTTTTATACTTATGACAGTGGGGATCCCTTAAATAGCAAAATTTGTATAACGTCATTTATGGACGATCCCTAGGCTGCATTGTTAACGTCTGTCAAATAATGAGGAAGGAGAATTCCGAATGCCTGAGCTAGTATTCGAAGAGTGGACCCCCGTCATGAGAACGCATATTTTCCAATTTTACATTGCAGTGTCAAACCAACGACCACTATACCAGTCTGCCCTGTTAACGTACATATGTCAGCAGTACATTTACTTGTAATGGATATTGGTGAAAATTTTCCATGTGTATTTCTAACGGCAAAACTTGACAAGCTCTCAGCTCCATATGTACCTTCCATGTATTATCAGCCCTTTTTTTTATCTTGAAACATGGATTTTATTCTTTGTCCGTTTAACTGTTAATTGCGAACAAACTATAACTTTAATAATAACCAAAAACTATACAGCACTTGTGGCTCGCTTTTCTGGGCGATTAAAATTGGTTTCAATTTAATCGCTTAAAAAATGCGACCTGTAGCGTGCGACCAACACCCTTAGGACAGACAGACAGACAGCAAACACCAGACCAATAGATGCTTGCTCAGCATCTAAAAACAGAATAAGTCTAGCGTAGAAAGTCTGGACATATTGTATTCAACACTTTGTTCACTGGGTTTCTGTTCCAATCAATTTTGCACACACAATATTTCGTATTTCAATAAAATCAATGTAATATTGCGTTAATTAAGTTAATACAATTTTCCAGATATTAACTTGAATATGTGAAATAATAAATAATCTCGATCATTTTTGTGTTTCTGATTCATCACGCCACAGCCATGTGATCATCGTTGGAATAAAACTGATACAAACAATTCCTATTAATCTTTAAGCGAACGCTTCCACTTATGCAGATTATCCTTACTTTCGTGCTTATTTTTATTGAAACTCTGCGTGCCTATCAAATAACAAGAAGTCTAGAGCCTAAATGAATGGATCATCCCTTAATGATAAATACTGATTACCATTACCATTACAATCATGTACCAATTACACCACAGAACGTTTTATTTTACTATTGATTTTTACACTGCGTACATAATTTTAATAATCTGACTTGAGTCGTGTGACTTATTTTCAGTCGCAATTATTGCGAAACGTGGCATTGCTGTTGAGCCAAGTCGCAAAATAATTATTTCAATCAACCAAAATAAATTTATTTTCAATAGATCGTCCACTTTCTTAATACTATGACAAATGACGCATCAATTTTATCCCAAGATTTTCTGGGAATGAGTATGTTACGACAAATTGTAACATATTAAATAGGAGGTACCTTGTAAATCTATGTACATAACTTTAATAAATAATACGGGTTTAATGATGTAGCTGCGTTACGTACAAAGGCCACATGGTTATGGCGTGATGTACAAGAAGCAGATAAATAAATAATCTCATTTTAAATTGTTCTTAGATAAATACACATCCAGCAGAAATAATTACATTATCTTGTAGCTCCAATATTTAACTAATAACTTGTACCGTAGAAATAAAATAATATGTATAACTATAAAATAATTACATTTAAAAATATATTTTTAAACTTTTAATTTTTTAAAAAATTCTCGTGTTGTTTTCGCGCGCTTTTGACGTAATGCGTAAAATTATTTTTCCCTAGCAACAAAATAAATTTATATTGCTTCAGTTTTGAAGATTGGCCGTAATTGCTGTCTTCAAAATATGCAAATTTGCAGTTCCCTATGACTGCCTTGTCATTTGCAATTCAAAAGCTGACAACTTTTAACTATGAAACATGTGATTTGCGACGTCAACTAATAATTTTTGTTAACGTGTTTAAATTTCTTTAGGGAGCGTACAAAATTCATGCAGTACATCCTTATAGGAGGTTTGTGCGGGTAAAGGGTACTTCTTCCTTTTCTAATAATTACATGGACATACATACGAAAAAGAGGTGTGGGGGTTTAAAATTTTTGATTTTTGTATCACTTTAATTAAGGACTATCAGTAAGGTAAAGATGCGAACAGTAATTATTTATTTTCTATTCATGGTGATGAAAAGACCGCTTTAGGTAATAAATAAATAAATAAAAACCATTTTTATATAAAGATTTTTTTAGCAAAAAGAGATATGGTCTTTTTTTTAAATGGGAATATTTGTGGTATTTCTTCAATTCAACAAAAAACATTATTATGTTAAATAGAGATGCCAGATTTTACCAGCTCTAAATCGGGACACTTTACAAAAAAAATATTAAATTACCAGAGACTCATATTATTACGCCATCAAAATTCATGCAATTTTAACCCCTTCCATCCTCTCTGAACCATTAGGTAAGCGGCACTTCAACATTCTTCATCAAAATTATCCACTTATTGCAGTTATTGACGTAAGATGTGTCTCTTCCCGAATACGAAAGGTTTAAAACTTATTATGTGATTATTGTTTTAAAAATTTGGAAAGTCACATTTAATCAAATCGAATTATTTTAAAATCTGAATTCTAAATTCTGCACAAAACTTACTACTACCGAGACTACCGACTACCGACTAGACACACTCATACTTAAAGCTAAATCTCACTATCTCACTTCGATTCTAATGGCGCGCAAATTTTTTTTACCGCTAATAGAACACACATAATCTATATGCAATTGCAATTTACAAGCATAGAGTTGAAAATGATTTTTTTTACTTTAAATCTAATTATACCGGAATGTCCGGAATGCATTATTAACGAGCAAAACTGCGATCATGCCGAATTCGGGACAAATTGCGTCCCGACTATTACCTAGGCGGGACACGGGACATTGATGCTCAAATCAGGACAGTCAACCCCCCCCCCAAATCGGGACGTCTGGCCTCCCTAATGTTAAATAGTAAATATCAAAGTTCAACTTTTAGAATTTTATGTCATGGATGTTTTACCCCATGTTAAGCTTTTAATTTTTTGGCAAAACAGGATAAGTCCACGAAATAAATTTTTTAAAATGTTTTTTTGAAAAATCTGTCTAAAATTACGAAACTACTTGTAATTACGCCTTGTTTGATATAGTAACTTTAGAAAAATTAGGTTGAAAACCACAACTTGTTACTGTTTATTTATTTTTCGTTGTTCCTTGACCTCTTCCGTTTTGCTAAAAATTTCTTTACATGCTTATTATTTAAAGCCGATTCGCCTATGTTTTTAATCTTGACTTGTCAAGGAGCGCGACATAATAAAAAAATAAAAGATCAAATCACTGCGGTCAATGAAGTTTAACTAGACTGGCAAAAAAATTGTGATTTGCGGAATCGACGTCACAAGCCGCATTCGCTTGTGATCACAGTTTAAAGGAGTTTCTAATTTGTATGTGAAATATGTGTTTTGTTTATCTTGAAAAAAGAACTGAATTCGGCCTATGTGATCTTTGTTGGAAATCACAAAATGCAATTCAGTCCACGTTTAGAAAACAGCGAAAAGGTTTGTTTGCAATTTATGTCTGAAAATTCTGTTCGCAAGATTTTAGAAACCTTAAAAGGTTCTGTTTGCGTACAAAAAGCAGGTGCAAAATATTTAATTGGCACACTTTTAAACCGAGTAAGGTGTTTAAACCACATGCTTTTCAGAGTGCAAAGTGTTCTATTTACATGATATATAAAAGTAAAAAACGTTCTATTTCCTTTTTTGAAGGCGCAACATTACTTATTTGCATTCTGCTGAAAGTCGCAACATTTTTATTTTCAAAAGTCTTTTAAGCTCAAAATGATTTTAATATTTTTATAACGTCATAATAGTTTATTTAAATAACTTGAATTAGTTAAATATTTTTTATTTGATTTTTTGAATTGTCCAAACATCTTTTTATGTCACAATTAAAGGCGCATTATTTAATCCCCATAATTTAGGAAAATTAAAGAGGAATGAAATACCATGTTAGTCGCATAAATACGAACATGAATGTTTTCGTAGATACAGCATTTTAATTTTAAACAAATACGTATCCGCTGTTTTGCTACTTTATTTATACGATACATCATCAAGCGAACACCCTGTTGCACACTGTTTTTTGAATTCACAATTGCGCTCGCGAACCCTATTTGGATTCACTCATTCACTGGGTCATACTAATGTGATATAATTTTATTTAAATCTGTTAATTACAAGTGTTACTACAATATTTATTAACGTTCTAAAACAATAATTAATTGGCTTGACATATTAATAAATTGTCATTGTTAACTCTAAAAATATTTTACAGATGAAATCACTCATGTTTTTCGCGCCAGAATTGTTCACTGAAGGCGCAACTGCCATCAGCACAATTGTCTTGCTGATAAAATAAAAGTCACAAAGTTCTAAAGTTTGTGATTTTGTGAAGACACCTCTTATGTACGACCCCTTAACAGGATCATTTAAACTTAGAGAACGATACAATGGTCCAAATTAGTTCTTCTGTTGCTCTTTACTTTTAAAGACGTTTTAGTATCGTCATAACCCGAACCGATTTGAAACCCGCTCGATTGGTTCGGGTTGGCAATTTTTGCAACTCAGAAATTTTCAGATCGTTCGAGTTTCAAATTACGTAACCCGAAAAACTCGAAGTCGAATCGGGTTAGAACGAAAAATCCGGCGCTTCGCGCCGGATTTGCCTACCGTGGGCCCGAAATAGATGCTGAGCTTACAGCGAATATCGACTTCAGTCAATCGATGCATCTTTTCACATTATTTCAAATGATGACATTTAGACGACGTCATTTATGGACAATCCCTGTGTGTATACTGGTAGAAGTAGATTTAAAAGATATAACTTAACCAAATTTTGCATTTAGCACTAACAAGGATCCTTGAAATAGTGATTTTGTGATGACGTCATTTATGAAGGATCCCTGTATGCATGCTAGAAAAAGACAGTGTTAGGGATATTCATTAATTTGATTTTTGAACTATAGACAGAAGAGATTCCTATAATCAAAATAATTAAATGACGTCATTTTTAGATCATTCTTGCATAGCTCCTAACTTCTGTAACCCTGGAAGTTGAAATTTAATGTATAAATAACTTATGTATAAGATTTACTGGACACTAAAAATTACGAACTGCGTGCCATTTGGTTAAAGTATGTTTCCTAAAATTGAGTATTTAAATGACGCCATTAATGGTTGGTCATCAACTATCTATAAGCTTCGTTCGTATGTTAATAGCATAAAGTAAAAAATAGTTGGGGTAGGTTTTCTAAAATGGAAATTTTTAATGACGTTATTCATGAACGGTCCCTTTCCTTCTACGATGAACGTACGTATGTAAACATACGTACGTAATGTTAAATAAACTAATAATAGGGATCTCTAAAGTGGTAATGTTTGAATGACGTCATGTAGGGACGATAATTGTATGCATACTAGTAAGATCACATGGTAAATATAATTCATTACTACATTCCTAAACTAATGACAAAGGGGATCTCTTAAATGGTAATGTTTGAATAACGTCATGTATAGACGATCCCTGTATGCATATCAGTAAGATCCAATGTGTGTGGCTTGTTTTAATTTACCCACCCTCAACTTGAATGACGTCATTTGTGTCTGGCCCCTTAGCGACGTTGTCCTTGTCTACCACGTACGTACCTAGAAATAGAGGTAATTTTGAATGCTAATGTAATTTAAACGGCTGGTTTTTCTTTGAGAAAAAAAAATGAAAAAATATTGAAAGTTGCTCCAGTTAACTGCAAACTGTGCAAAAACTATTCATGCGATCTTGCAAAAAAACTATACAGCACTGCGCGGGCCCAAAAACTATACAGCACTGCGCGGGCGCTTTTTTAAGCGATTAAAAGTTATTTAATGAATATCAAGTCAAAACTGTGACCTGTAGCGCACGACACACAGACAGACGGACCGACAAACAGACGGACGGACAAAACCATTTCAATAGATGCTTAGGAGCTAACGCTCAGCATCTAAAAGTCGTGAATCCCACTCGTTAAGGGGATAATCTCCTTAAGGGGATACTTTGTGGGTGAAAGGTGCAAGTATTTAAAGTTTTTAATGGTTTTAGCAAAAATTGTTAAGATTTTTGGGACGTCATTTGTGGGTAACCCCAAGTACACCCCCCTGCCTTAAGAGGATACTAAGTGGGTGGGGGGGTGCAAGCATTCAAAGTTTTTTAATGGTTTTAGCAAGAAAATTAAGATTTTTGGGACGTCATTTGTGAGTGACCCTAAGTACACCTCCCCCCTAAGGGAATTTTTTGTGGGTGGGGGTGCAAGTATTTAAAGCTTTTTAATGGTCTTAGCAAAAAAATTAAGATTTTAGGGACGTAATTTGTGGGTGACCCTAAGTACACCCCTTTCCCTTAGGGGATACTTTGTGGGTAGGAAGTGCAAGTATTTAAAGTTTTTTAATGGTTTTAGCAAGAAAATTAGGATTTTTGGGACGTCATTTGTGAATGACCCCAAGTTCACCTCTCCCTAAGGGAATACTTTGTGGGTGGGGGTGCAAGTATTTGAAGCTTTCTATTGGTCTTAGCAAAAAAAATTAGGATTTTAGGGACGTCATTTGTAGGTGACCTAAAGTACACCCCTTCCCCTTAGGGGATACTTTGTGGGTGGGGGGTGCAAGTGTTTAAAGTTTTTTTTATGGTTTTAGCAAAAATAGTTGAGATTGTTGGGACGTCTTTGTGGGTGACCCCAAGTACACCTCCCCCCCCCCCCCCCCTTAGGGATACTTTGTGGGTGCGGATAACTTCTGCTGAAAACTTCTGCGGGTAGCACGTACCGATGACTGGTGCATGTTGCTGGTGCATTGACTGGCGCCTGTAACAAAACAATTTAGCGGGTGCATTTGGCTGGTGCAAAGGCAAATCACCCGT
The DNA here is from genome assembly GCA_949802685.1 of Dicyrtomina minuta. Classification (NCBI taxonomy): domain Eukaryota; kingdom Metazoa; phylum Arthropoda; class Collembola; order Symphypleona; family Dicyrtomidae; genus Dicyrtomina; species Dicyrtomina minuta. The sequence goes on along the minus strand of CATKUY010000183.1, from coordinate 100,501 downwards.
TTTTCTCCAATGCTTTTAGATGGCTAAAAAAGTTGGTCCAGTCAACTGTTAATTGTGAAAAACTGGTTAGTTTGATCTTTCTCAAAAACAATAGGGCACTTTTCCCTCGCATTTGTGGCCATTTAAAAAAGATTTGACGAATATCGCTTGAAAACTGTGACTTGTAGCGCATAAAGAACAGACGGACAGACAGACAGACAGACAGACAGACATAGCCATTCCTACAGATGCTTAAGCTCAGCATCTAAAAACGGATCGAGTTTTTTGATTTTAAGTGAATTTACTTTAAATCAGCATCATTGCAAGTATATTGTGACAAATAATACCAAAAATAATGAGTATACGATCATTATAATGTAATTTTAATGTAAATGAGGGATGTTTTAAATGTAAACGTATTTCGTTGTGGTGGCTATCTGGCCGGCAGACGAAACACAGAACATAGTTATAGTATGTCCAACAGACGAATACTAACTAGTTAGGTTGCTAACTGCCAATTGGTATTAGAGTTTATTTATAGACGCCAGTTAGAAATGCTTAACTTCATTAAATAGGGCAGAAATAAGAGTGACCTTCGGATTTTGGGTCGGTTCGGATTTTAAAGACTTAACCGGATTGAAGATCGGGTTCAGTTCGGGTTTGAAATTTTAGCTCGAAAATTTTCGGTTCGGGTTGCCAAAAATCGACCCGTGACGAACCTTGCGTTCTACTTAGCGATTTGCTAGGGTTGCAAAACTTCTGAAGCATTTAATCGAAGCCTACTGGATGGCGGATGTCATTTAAAAATATTATGTAAATAATTATATAATTAGTATAATTAACTTTTCCTGTTTATAAAATATTTGCGTGGGATAAGAATTCACCAACTATTCGACGTTGAATGCAGTTGTGAGCCTAGATTTAAATTCGTTACATTCCGAGCTTTCAATATTCAATCAGTCGTAAGTCAATTAGTAATCAACCCTAAGCGTCCTTATATACAAAATTGCATCACAAAATAAATTTGGTCATTTCCACTGCTTGGCGTTGACTTTTAGTATCGGGCATTCCACATTAAACAGGTAACTATCCCCTTGTTTGTTATTTTGAAAGCGTGATAAATTAAACCAAGTTAAAAGTTGCTGTACTGATTGCACATATGTTACATTTGTGGGGTTCGTCCTACAATCTTGTTTCACATCTTATAAATAAAATAAATAGGAAATTAAATTTATTTGTACTGATGTGTACAGGTTGTACGGTTGATGTTTAAAAATGGGATCAGGAAATAATCTGCTGATTGTCGCATCTGTTTTGCTGATTGTTGCAAGTTCGTTCAGAGTACAAGTTGAGTCGACGAAAGTGTGGGTTGATATCAATCGGAAGGGAAATAGTCTCTCTATCAGGTTGCCAGCCAGCTGCTTGAATTTTGGCGGAGAATGGAATGACGTCATCTCTTCTATCGACACTGAAGGAGGCTGCATAATTCTGTGGAAGGACGCTGACTGCAAGGGCTCCTCCATCGCCCTCAAGCCAAATCAACCAGGCGACTGTAAGCATTCTGATCTTCGAACCTGCCTTATGAAGGACTCGCAGCAAAACTGGAATGATGAAGCTTCCTCGGCTAGCAAATGCTAAGAGGATTTATTCGACTACGTGTCTCTACATTTTAAGATATCTACTTATTTGACATTCTGGCAAGATTAAACGTGCGGTGCGTTGCATAAAAGCATGTGTAGCCCAAAAATTATTTATTTTGTTTTACGGAATTCATTTCATCTTCAAAAATAATTTTAGCAAAGCAACTGTCACAAAAGTAGCCAAGTGAATTATTTGCTTTTGCTCTGCGTATGATCAGTTTTTTTGCAAAATGGAATAGGTACCTTCCCTTAAATAGACTATTTGACGCGTCCTGCTAAAGGCGCTCATTAATATTGAAGTCATACGCAATTTTAAAATTCATAATGTCACAACAAACGCGGACTTAACAAAATCGGACGTCATTAAAATAATATGGCATTGTTATAACATTACGTAAACGGCTATCTTTAACATAACGTAGTAATCATCTAACTAAACTTACTCATTTCAACAATGACATCATTTATTGACGATCCTTAACCATGCACTTAATAAAATACGAGCAACTGTAAATAGTTTCACAGCAGCTATTTTCAGTATGTTGTGAGTAATAGTGATAATTAGATCTGCTGATAATATGGAGATAGTTTAACTATCTTCATGAGGGGCCGGATTTTTTGACTTGCTTTATTAAAAAACAAATACAAGGTGGAAGTTGAACTTATAGGATGTGACCATAATTATGGTTTTACAAAAAAATGAAAATAACGCAGCTTAAAGGGTCGATTTTGCTTAATGCAATATGTTTTGTGTTTGCCCCAATTTTTAATGTTTCCATATAAAGGCATTTAAAAACTCAACTACTTAACATCAGCATTAACATCGACTCTATACGAAAACCTAAAAGCAAGAAATTAATTTTTTTCCTGCCAAAATCTGAAATCAAAGCCTAAACCGTTAATATAATTCCACGCACTTAACTAAACATACAAAATAAAATTATTACCAAACTGTTGTTATTAGACGAAGCAAATCAACTTGTTGCTATATCGCGATTATTTTGTAAATGTTGAAAAACCAAATAAGGGGATTTATTGAATGTAGGAAATTGAAAAAATTTGCTCCATTCTATGAATATTATTATTATTATTATTATTTTGTGTGTATTTAGACAGCCAGATATTCGCCCATAGGACATTTCTGACTGTATCTTGATACAACTTTTTACTATAAGAGCCACTAGAAATGATACACATGATGGACACATGATCGGTATCTAGTGACTCACTTTCTTAACTATTCTACTGATAGAGGCTACTTACGGCCGTCCTGCTAGAGAGCGTGGATTATACTGATCATCACCAGAATATCATATGTCGTTTTTCCCGTATAACGGAGGCGAAGCCTGACATGGTATGACGAATGGTGGAAGGTTTCTCAGGCCCGCCACTACTTCGAATTCGCCATGCCAGAGCCAACCCGCCAGCAGTCACTCTTTAACGAGAGTGGACAGGCGGCGACGGCCTGTAGTGGACGAGGAAGAGAGGAACTTCGAGATGAATCTTGAGTCTATACATTTGAATGTACAATGTTCAGGCATGTAGTAAACTACTATTAAGCTGACTTGTATCTCTGTCTCAGGTAGGAACTACCACAGATAAATACAACCAGCACCCAAACACCTTAGACTCTCACACCCACCCCGTTCAACTCCCCCACCGCCCCACCAAGCCCCATCCCCCCACTGCCCACAATCCAGAGCACTACTGGCTGGCCCCGACTTGGTGACAAGGCGATGCATTACATCTCCAAGCCACCAAGCCGGGGTTCATTCTATGAATATGCTTATAGTGCAGGCTAGAAAATAGAGAGGATGACGACAATAAAAAAAATTAAAAAAAATTATAAAAACACGCGAAATTGTCCGGCCGTTTTTGATCTTTCCTAGCGATCATATTATGTCGTTGGATTTTAGAGCCTTTTCTGAACCCTTTTGTGATAGGCAAGTATCAGATCCGACTGTTATGAAAACAATCAGAGAACAATAAGGAAATGCCCGGCACTTTATGAATTTGATCTCTGGACTTCGGCTTGGTTGACACTGTAGCCTAACCTCTCCGCTACGTAGTCTCCTTTATTGATGATGAGGAAATTAGGCCCCCACTGATAGTGCTTTACGTCAGTAATACTTTTCATGAAAAAAAAGCAACAATATTATATTGGGAATTAATAATTAACGTAATCAGGGATTAATTTCTTGACATGTCCAAAGTGGTCAGGTCAAAAGGTTTCCAAATTAATTATTAGCCGTCCACCCGATGTGTAGTAATTGCCGTAGTAACGTAGTAAAAAAGTAACTACAGTGGAAAATAGCTGTGGAGTAGTAACTTTGGTAAATTTCAAGTTTACTTTTTTCAGACCTCCTCAGCTATTTTTCACTATAGTTATTTTGTTACTACGTTACTACGGCAATTACTACACATCGGGTGGACGGCTATTATATAATAAAATAAATAAATTGTATAAAAGTTGTATTTTTGTCATATGAACATAGTAAATATAATTATTGTAAGTTTTTCCATTACATGACCATTTCAACAAAGCCAAAGATCGAAGGATAGATGTTTTATATCCTAATTAATTTATGTAAATTAGGTGACGGTTAGGCTTTTTCGATCATTGTAATTTAAAAATTATTTTAAGTGTTTAAAAATTTAAAAAAAATTTGACATTCTTAAAAATCAATTGTTTACAATTATTTGAAAATTACGAAAACTAGTTAACAATTATACTTCGTGTCGCCAAATGATGAATTATGTCAAATGTGAAATTTTTAAAATTTTCACACTGTCGGAAAATATTGAATTTCCTTTAATTGTAATTATATTTACTGATCGACTTACTACCGTTTTCCATAGTTAACTATCGTTTCCGAAAGATAACTATAGTCTCTCATCGAATACAATAATATCTCGCCGACAGAACAATTACCGATCGATTTTGAAGCCATATTTTTGCATCAAAGCAGAAAAGTAAGAAAAATTGTAAAGCTTAAGTCTAATAAAATCTGTGTAAAATTAGTAAAAATGCAAACAAAAATGAAATCGCTCACATGAAAAATACTCCACTGTAACTCATATCTTAATGTGTGAGCTAATATATAATTATATAATTAGTTTTACATCTGAGAAAAAGTATTTTTTTTGCATGATAGTAGTTACTTTTGGTTACTTGTAATCTTTTTGGGTCAAAAAAAGTGCATCTCCTGCGCCATCTAGCGGATTTTTTTGGAACTAAAGATTTCAAAAGTTGCCGTAAGATGGCGTCTTATCCTAACCTCTGAAAGTTGTCGTAAGGTGGCGCCACCGCCTAACCTAACCCAACTCCTTAACCTAACCCACTAACCTAACCTTCTAATCTAACCTTACCTAACCCAAGTGGCGCTGGTGTCTAACCTAACCCACTAACCTAACCCAAGTGGCGCTAGTGTCGTCTGGTCCTGGTCTTGCACTCCTAACCTAAGTGGCGCTAGTGTCGTGTGGTGTTGGCTCTGCCTGGTCCTAGACTGCTAACCTGACCCAACTGGCGCTACTGTCGCATGGCGTTGGTTTAGGTGTGTGGCGCTAGTGTCGCGTGGTGTTAGGTGGTGTTGGTCCATTGCTGACGTTGGATGTATGACGCTAGTGTCGAGTAAGTCAAGCAGTCCAAGGTTGGCGCGAATTTTTAAATCTCAGCCCTGCATCCTATGTTAGCTAATGCTTATATCCGAAATTTGTCCACCATTATGCCCTATGTAGGCCATTGGTTGCTATGATGTTCTGCCACTGCTATTGGTCGTCATGATGTCCTGCAACCGTTCCATGGGAGCTATCATGGTGCCCTGCCACTGCCCTTGGCTCGGCACAATGTCCGTCATTGCCACGCAGCTGCTGTATGTGCCCCCTGAGTCCGCTACTGGCTACTCTATGTCCGCCATTTTGATTTTTCTATCGTTGATCCTTACCAGCTCTGTATGTCATTTGGTCAGAGGGAAAGCCTGCCGTCGCGTTGGGACGGGGCCCCGCCGCAGCCCTGAGCTTGCTGTCATCGCTGTAGAGAAAAACCATTCAAATGTCTTCTGTAGCCTGTTGCAGCCGTGGGGGTAGCGGGAGACCATTTAAATGCCCTCTGCAGCCGCGAGGGGGTGGGGTGTGCTGTACGCTGGACACACTGTTGCCATGGGTAGGGCTTTACCGCTGTCGCATGGTGAGGCTCTTTTAGCAGCAGACTGTTTATGTTACTCGAGTTGGAGAGCGGACGTAAAAGTAACTGCTTGTGCCCAGCTCTTCGCAATTGCGTTAAGCTCTGTCGTGCACATTATAGATATGTATGCAATTGTATGAAGAATAACGAGTGTAAAATATGAGAAGTTTGTCGCATCAAAAAGTATTGGCTACGTAACACCTAAATGGTCTGTATAGGAATCTATTTGCCTTTTCAATGCGTTTTGTATTAAATTTTTTTTGTGCATGAAAAGTTCCTAAAATAATCCCAACAACAACCATTTACAAATGCCAATTGGCTTTTATTACAGTTTTTAAAATTTTGTTTACAAGTTTTTTAAATTTTGTTTACAAGTCTTTATAAATATTTTTAATTTTTATTTTTTAAAATTTTACAAATTATTTTTTCTACTATTAAGTTTTTTAAAATCTTTACTAACTAAATAATTTTCTCTAGTTTAACACTCTTTAATTGCCCTAGCCTGCTTCCCTCATGTTAATGCGATAACAGCTGGGTGAGGGTGTCTACAAGAAATTTTCACGTGACGTCATTTGCGCTCACCCTTAACCTGCTTATGTTATGTGAATGCAAAAGCAGCTGGGTGGAGCTGTCTAACATAAATTTTCACGTGACGTCATTTGCAAGTCACCCATAGCTTGCTCACCTAATGGTAATGCGATGACAGCTGGGTGGGGGTATCTAATAGACATTTTCACGTGACGTCATTTGCGCGTCACCCCTAACCTGCTTACCTAATGTAAATGCGATAGCAGCTGGGGTGGGGTTGTTCAAAAGAAATTTTTGCCTGACGTCATTTGCGCGTCACCCCCAACCTGCTTACCTAATGTAAATGCGATAGCAGCTGGGGTGGGAGGAGGGTTTTTAAAAGAAATTTTCACGTTAACCTGGCTGGAAATGGTGCTATGTATTTCGTTTCATAGCTGGGCATATGTCTTGCGCTCAGCTGTGTTTATCGCTACCCCCGTTTTTATGGTGCTTACTTCTAAATTTCATGACTTTTGTTAGTTCAACATTTAATTGCTAAGCAATGTTCAGTTTGATTACAGTGAAAAAACAATAAAGACCTGCCGGCTCGCTTTTGTGATTGTTTTAAAAAAGTTCTAAGACAATAGTGTAAACGGCTTGAGCTGTAGCGTGGGGCCAACAGACGGACGGACGGACGGACAGACGGACATGACCATTTCATTAGATGCTTGCTCAGCATCTAAAAACAATACAGGCCTGCCTGGTCGCTTTTGTGGTTGTTTAAGAAAAGTTTCATGACAATGGAGTAGACGGTTTGACCTGTAGCGACGGACCAACAGACAGACAGACAGACAGACAGACGGACGGACATGACTATTTTAATAGATGCTTAAGCTCAGCATTTAAAAAGAGCTAAAACTACATGCAAGGTACATACGGAGCTGAGAGTTTGTCAAGTTTTGCTTTTACAAATACACATGGAAAATTTTTACGAATTTCCTGTACAAATAAAGGTACTGCTCACGTATGTACGTTCACATGCCAGTTTAGTGTCGTGGTCGTGGTACTGGGACTGCGACATTGAGGTGCCAAATATCCACGCTCAATACTGAAGTCCACACATCGAGCACCAGTTTAGCTATTCTCCTTCCTCGACCTACCTGAGTATATAGGTTAATAATATTTAGGGATCGTCAATAATGACGTCCTTTGAAAAATAAAATATTTTTTGCTACCCCCATTTCCATTTGAAAATTTTTTTTAACCTGTTTAACTACATGCCATAAACATACACAGGTATATAGGTTATTAACGTTCAGGGGTCATATACAATGACGTCCTTAGACAAAATAAACTTACATAGGTTTATAGGTTAATAATGTTCGGGGGTCGTCCGCAATTACGTCCTTGGACAAAATAAACATACATAGGTATATAGGTTCATAATGTTCGGGGGTCGTCCACAATGACGTCCTTAGATAAAATAAACATACATAGGTATATAGCTTAATAATGTTCGGGGGTCGTCCACAATGACGTCCTTGGACAAAATAAACATACAAAGGCATATAGGTTATTAATGTCCACAAAGATGTCCTTAGACAAAATAAAGATACATAGGTATATAGGCTATTATTGTTCGGGGGTCGTCCGCAATGACGTCCTTGGACAAAATAAACATACATATGTATATAGGTTATTAATGTTCATGGGTCGTCAACAATGACGTCCTTGGACAAAATAAACATACATAGGTTTATAGTTTATTAATGTTCGGGGGTCGTTAACAATGACGTCCTTAGACAAAATAAACATACATAGGTATATAGGGTATTAATGTTCGGGGGTCGTCAACAGTGATGTCCTTAGACAAAATAAACATACATAGGTATATAGGTTATAATTTTGTTTAAGAGTCGTCCAAAATAACGTCCCTGGACAAAATGAACATATAGGTATATAGGGTAATAATGTTCAGGGGTCGTCCACAATGACGTTCTTGGAAAAAATAACATAGTTTTTATTTGACAATATGCGATAAACATAACTCGGTTATCACTATTCACGGATCGTCCATAATGACGTCTATTGAAAAAATACCATAGTATTAAATACCCTTATTTGTAACTTTTCAATTTTTTCTAACCTAGATTATTTATAATCGGGAGTCGTCCAAAATGACGTCCTTTAAAAAAATAACATAGTTTTTACTCTCACTCTTTCCAACTTAAAAAATGTTTTCAATCTTTTTAACAGTATGCAATAAACATACCAAGGTATATGGGTTAATATTATTCAGGGATCGTTCATAATGACGTCATTCAAATATCATAGTTTTGGGTACCGGCTTCATAACTGTATAATATTTTCGAACCTTTCTTTTTAACTGCTTGCCACGTACATTGGTATATTTCCTATTGATAGTAGAGGAGGCTCCATAAATGACGTCATTTGTGAATAGTGCAATTTATAAATATTCTTTAGCTATATTTAACCACATGCTACGTACATTCGGATATGGCTTATTCATGGTAAGGGAGCTTCCACAAATCTTATATCATCTTTTAGGGTAACAGAAATCGTCTTGCGCCTTTGTGAAAGCTCAGCATCTACTTCGGGCCCGCCCTCGGTCGACAAATCCGGCGCAAAGCGCCGGATTTTTTAGTTTTAATCGGAATTTATTTTTTGTATGTGTTGTGCATAGATTCGATCCTTACTTTTTAAGCAATGCGGGTCCAGTTTTGGGTGAAATTTTGTAAATGTCGAACGTGTCATCAGTACTACAGGAATTAGATTTTAGAGTGCCATAATTTAAATAAGTTAACGTCAATGTAGTATAAGCTTCATGAAGATTGACTACAATTGCTATAAAATCCATTTGTGGAACTGATCCGTACGTTCCTCGCCCTGATTCAGAGTTATACACTACGTTGTTACTAGCGTAAAATGCACTAGTTTCATATTTCTTGTCCAACCTTGATGAAATTTCGTTTTTAGATGCTGAGCTTAAGCATCTATAGGAATGGCTATGTCCGTCCGTCTGTCTGTCTGTCTGTCTGTCTGTTCTTTATGCGCTACAGGTCACAGTTTTTAAGCGATATTCGTCAAATATTTTTTAAATGGCCACAAATGCGAATGAAAAGTGCCCTATTGTTTTTGAGAGCGATCGAACTAACCAGTTTTTCACAATTAACAGTTGACTGGACCAACTTTTTTAGCCATCTAAAAGCATTGGAGAAAAACGGGTGATTTGCTGCTTTGCATCAGCCAAATGCACCAGCCAAATGGTTTCCTTACAGGCGCCAGTCAATGCACCAGAAACATGCACAAGTCATCAGCACAAGCTATCCGCAGAAGTTATCTGCACTCACAAAGTATCCCCAAGGGGGAGGTGTACTTGGGGTCACCCAAGAAGACGTCCCAACAATCTCAACTATTTTTTCTTAAACCATGAAAAAACTTTAAATACTTGCACCTCCCACCCACAAAGTATCCCCTAAGGGGAGGTGGTGTACTTAGGGTCACCCGCAGATGACGTCCCTAAAATTTAATTTGTTTTTGCTAAAACCATTAAAAAACTTCAAATACTTGCACCCCCACCCTCAAAGTATCCCCTATGGGGAGAGGGTGTACTTGGGGTCACTCACAAATAACGTCACAAAAATCTTAATTTTCTTCCTAAAACCATTAAAAAACTTTAAATACTTGCATCCTCTACCCACAAAGTATCCCCTGAGGGGAGGGGGTGTACTTGAGGTCACCCACAAATGACGTCTAAAAAATCTTAATTTTCTTGGTATAACCATTAAAAAACTTTAAATACTTGCACCATCTAACCACTTATTACCCCCTCAGGGGAGAGGTGTACTTGGGGTTACTCACAAATGACGTCCTAAAAATCTTAATTTTCTTGCTAAAACCATTAAAAAACTTTAAATACTTGCACCCCTACCCACCAAGTATTCCATTAGGAGAGGGTGGGGGGGGAACTGGGGCTCACCTACAAATGACGTCCCAAAAATCTTAATTTTCTTTCTAAAACCATTAAAAAACTTTAAATACTTGCACCCCCCACCCACGTAGTATCACCTCAGAAAAGGGGGGTGTACTTAGGGTTACCCACAAATGACGTCCCAAAAAATCTCAACTGTTTTCGCTAAAACTAATAAAAAACTTTAAATACTTGCACCTCTGACCCACTAAGTATCCCCTTAAGAAGGAGGGGTGTACTTAGAGTCACCCACAAATGACGTCCTAGAAATCGTAATTTCTTTGCTAAAACTATTAAAAAACTTTAAATACTTGCATCCCCAACCCCACGAATTATCTCTTAGAGGAGAGGGGGGGGGTTTAAGAATTAAAACAAGTCACAATCTCAAAAATATAAATATTTTTATACCTAATGCTTCACCAACCGCAAACTAATGCTCCCTCACTCAACAAATCATCCTTTTTAGGTTCAGAAGGGCGGAGGGGGGAGAGGATTCAGGATCAATCGTTTAATACGTCCAAAAAATTTAAAGCCTCGAATGGCACGCAGTTCGTAATTTTTAAAGTTGAGTAAATCTTATACATAAGTTATTTATAAATTATATTTTAACTTCGAGGGTTACACAAGTTAGAAGCCATGCAAAGATCATCTAAAAATGACGTCATTTATTGATTTTAATTATAGGAATCTCTTCTGTCTTTAGTTCAAAAATCAAATTAATGGATATCCCTAACACCGTCTTTTTCTAGCTTACATACAGGGATCCTTCATAAATGACGTCATCACAAAATCACCATTTTAAGAATCCTTGTTAGTGCTGAATGCAAAATTTGGTAGGTTTATATCTTCAAAATCTACTTTTACTAGTATACACACAATAATTGTCCATAAACAAAGTCGTCTAAATGTAATCATTTAAAAAAACACCCGTTATCAGTTTAAACATTATGTTATATAGTATTTTTAGCATGAAATATTATTATTGTACATATTAGGATCGTCACTAAAATATTGCACTTTGGAGGGTATAGAGTGTATTGTATGTAAATAATGTGAGAAGATGCATTAATTGACTAAAGTCAATATTCGCTGTAAGCTCAGCATCTACTTCGGGCCCACGGTAGGCAAATCCGGCGCGAAGCGCCGGATTTTTTATGGTACGAATATCCACTAAATGTCAAGTATATGGAACGTGCGGCGCGTGTACCTACCTACTTAGCTTCAGTGGCAAGTATTGAAATTGAAATGCATGTAAAGTCTTGCCAAAGACCCGTTTTTCCTGCATGCATTTTAATGCTAAAAAGTTGGTCCATTATATCGTTAATTGTAAAAAACTGGTGAGTCCGTTTAATTCCAAAAACAATAGGGTTCTATTCCATCGCATTCACCATCATTTAAAATTTATTTGAAAAAATTAAATTGAAAACTGTGACCTGTGGAGCACGACAAAAAAAGACACATCGACAGATGGACAGACAGACGAACATAGCTATTTCTATAGATGCTCAGCATCTAAAAATCATTATTTCGTAAGTCCATTAAATGGGTAGCTGCTACCGAGGTCGCCTACGCGTTGTCGTATGCAATAGGTAGTGGAGATATGCTATTTTATGTTACTGACTGTATTGTACTCATGACGTACACTCAGTTGACTCAGGGGTCGTCCACAAAGGACGCTATGTTACTAAATGTGTTGTTCCTATGACTCACATTTTTGGGTAGTCCAAAACAGACAAAACAAAAATTCCACTTCCAAAACATTTTGCGCTTTTCAAAAACTTTAAAAAATGCAAAATGTTCTATTTCCACATTTTTCAAAAGTGTAAAAATTTCTTTTTTAGATGCTGAGCAAGCATCTAATGAAATGGTCTTGTCCGTCTGTCCGTCTGTCCGTCTGTCTGTTGGCCAAACGCTACAGGTCAAACGTTTACACTTTTGTCTTAGAACTTTTTTGAAACAATCACAAAAGCGAGCCGGCAGGTCTGTATTGTTTTTTCACTGTAATCGAACTTACCATTGCTTAGCAATTGAATGTTGAACTGACAAAGGTCAAGAAATTTAAAAGTAAGCACCATAAAAACAGGAGTAGCGATAAACATAGCTGAGCGCAAGACATATGCCCAGGTATGAAACGAAATACATAGCACCATTTCCAGCCAGGTTCACGTGAAAATTTCTTTTAAACACCCCCACCCAGCTGCAATTGCATTCACATTAGGTAAGCAGGCTAGGGGTGACGCGCAAATGACGTCAGGTGAAAATTTCTTTGAGACACCTCCCCTCCCTTGATGCTGTCACATTTACATTAGGTAAGTAGGTTAGGGGTGACGCGCAATTGACGTCAGGCAATAAATTCTTTTAAACAACCCTACCCAGCTGCTATTGCATTCACATTTGGTAAGCAGGCTAGGGGTGACGCGCAAATGACGTCACGTAAAAATTTCTTTTAGACACCCCCACCTAGCTGCTATCGCATTTACATTAGGTGAGCAGGTTAGGGGTGACGCGCAAATAACGTCAGGCAAAACTTTCTTTTTAACACCCCTACACAGCTGCTATTGCATTCACAATTAGTAGGCAGGCTAAAGGTGACGCGCAAATGACGTCACATAAAAATTTCTTCTACACATCCCTACCCAGCTGTTATCGGATTAAAATTAGGTAAGCAGGCTAGAGGTGACGCGCAAATGACGTCACATAAAAATTTCTTCTACACATCCCTACCCAGCTGTTATCGGATTAAAATTAGGTAAGCAGGCTAGAGGTGACGCGCAAATGATGTCATGTGAAAATTTGTGTTAGACAGCTCCACTTAGCTGCATTTGAATTTACATTAGGTGAGCAGGTTAGGCGTGACGCGCAAATGACGTCAGATTAATATCTCTTTCAGACACCCCCACTCAGCTGCTATTGCATTTACAATAAGTAAGCAGAGTAGGGGTGACGCACAAATGACTTAACGTGAAATTTTTTTCTAGACACCTCCACCCAGCTGCTATCACATTCACATTAGGTAAGCAGGTTAAGGGTGACGCTTAAATAACGTCACGTGAAAATTTATGTTTTACAGCCTTACCCAGCTGCTATCGCATTAACATTAGGTAAGCAGGCTAGAAGTGACGCGCAAATGACGTCACGAGAAAATTTATGTTAGACAGCTCCATCCAGCTGCTATTGCATTTACATCATGTACGCAGGCTAGGGTTGACGTGCAAATGACGTCACGTGAAAATTTATGTTAGACAGCCTTACCCAGCTTCTATCGCATTAACATTAGGTAAGCAGGCTAGAGGTGACGCGCAAATGACGTTACGTGAAAATCTATGTTAGACAGCCCCACCTAGCTGCTATTGCATTTACATTAGGTAAGCAGGCTAGGGGTGACGCGCAAATGACGTCACGTGGAAATTTATGTTAGACAGTCCCACCCAGCTGCTATCGCATTAAAATTAAGTAAGCAGGCTAGGGGTGACGCGCAAAGGACGTCACGTGAAAATTTATTTGAGACAGCCCCACTCAGCTGCTTTTGCATTTACATAAGGTGATCATGTAAGAGGTGACGCGCAACTGACGTCAGGCAAAAATTTTTCTAGACACCCCTACCTAGATGGAATCGCATTTTTATTAGGTAGGCAGGTTGAGGGTGACGCGCAAATGATGTCCCGTGCAAATTTCTTCTACATGTCACGGACTGACCCATATGTGTTATACATGTTCAGAGATCGCCTCTAATAACGTCCTTCAAATACTATTGTTTGTGGTATCCCAAGTTCCAACGTTAAATTTGTTTTCATCCTATTTTAACTACATGTCACGTACTTACCTATAAGCGTTACAGATATTCAGAGATTGTCTAAAATGACGGTATTTGTGATTGGTGCAATTTATAAAAAAAAATCATCTATAATAAATTACATGCTACGAACATTGGTTTATGTCTTATTGATTGTGGAGGAGCTTCCATAAATCTCATATCATCTTTTAGCGTAATATAAATTATCTTGTGCCTTTGTTGTAGCTCAGCATCTACTTCGCGCCCGCCCCCGGTCGACAAATCCGGAGCGAAGCGCCGGATTTTTTTTAAATCGTAAAGTGTTGAATAAAATGTGAATTTCAGGATTTTAAAAAATTTTCAAATTTTTAAAAAACAGTGTTAAAAAATTGGGCCTCAACTACACACATTTTTTTAATTTAAACAAAAAATTTTCTAATTTTTTGAAATCCTGAAATTTTTTTTAGTTTACACTTTAAGGATTGGAAAAAAACAAAATTTCATCTAAATTAGACGAGAACTGTAGAACCACTAGGGTGGCAAAACATTACATTTCGAATTTTAAAACTTTTGCTGGCCACTGTGACGAAACAACGCAATATGCAGTCGAGCTACTTTGATGTAGTTCTATGTATAGGTAGCCTGCTTTTTTGGAGTGAGTGGTTTTATAACATAGGTACTAGGCGTGGTTGTCTTGTCAGTTACCAATAACATACGCAATGTCGTATCACTTTCAACTACCACTCACCCGATTACTAATTTAGACGTGCGTGTACTGGCAGGTCAGTTGGAAACTTGAATTAATATTTGAGTGTTTATACATAAGTAATTTTAAAGTTCTGCGGGGCAAATACAAGTAATTACATCTTATAGTACAGACCAAACAAAAATCTCAGCTACAGTTTTCAATGGTCAAATGGTCTGTGGTCTGCTACGTCAGACACGCAGTGAGTATGTTATAAGTATTCAGTACATACTTTATAGGTATTCAGGGATCGTCCCTAATGACGTTCTTCAAATATCATAGTTTTAAGTACCCCCACTTTGAACTTTAAATTTTTGTGTTATAATTAGATATTCACAGATCGTCCCTAGTAACGTCATTTCATGTTATAGGTATTGAGGGATCGTCCAAAATGACGTCTTTCAAATATCATAGATTTTAGTACCCCCAGTTTTAACTTCAAATTTTTTTCTAACCTGTTTTAACTACATGTCACGGACTAACCTATATGCTTTATTGATATTCAGGGGTCATATATAATGACGTCCTTCAAATATAGATTTTAATACCCCAAATTCCAACCTTGAATTTTTTTCCAACCTGTATTAACTACATGTCACACAAGTACCTATATGTGTTATAGATATTCAGGGATCGTCCATAATGACGTCATTTAAATATCATAGTTTTTGTGATCCTCAGTTTCAACTTTAAAAATTTTTTCCCCAGATTTTTTTATCTGGCCACGTAAGTATATGTCTTACGGATAGTAGGGGAGGCTCCACAAATGACGTCTTTTGTAAATCATGCAAATCTAAAAAATGTTCCAGCTTTGTTTAACTACATGCTACGTACTTCCATATATGACTTAGGGGGCGTGCAATAATGACGTTTACATTAGGAGGGGGGCGGAGGGTCGAGGCCTGTGTAATATCTTGTGTAAACTCTTACCTATGGAGGGGGTGGGTCGGTCAAGATTTTGTCGTTTTGGTAAACGTCATTGTTGCACAACTCCTAATTAGTAGTAAAAGAGCCTCCATAAATGACGTCATTTGTGAATAGTTCAACTTATAAAAATTATTATGCTATATTGAACCACATGCTACGCACATTCGTATATGACTTATTGATTGTAAGAGAGCTTCCATAAATCTTATTTCATCTTTTAGCGTAACATAAATTTTTTTGCGCATTTGTTGAAGCTCAACATCTACTTCGGGCTCGCCTCCAGTCGACAAATCCGGCGCGAAGCGCCGGATTTTGTGTTTGTTGGCTCTTCCCTCTAAAATTTTATTTTAGTATTGTTCCTTTTTTTCAGAAACACAGCACCATTACTCCTACTAGGACTTAAAAACTTGTAATAGCCACAACAAAAAACGAAACCAGGAAGGCCTTGATTTCAAATTTTAATGACAGAAAAACCAATAAAAATAATTAAATACTGCTAATCGTGCTCTCACGTCACCTAAGATTATACATAATTTTTACGATGAACAAAATGTTTATCTATTAGTCTAATCTTTTTGTTTGACTGAAAATGAAATGCTAATTTATAGATAATTCTCCGACCTAAAATATATTTCAATGCTCTCATGTAACTCTGCATATCAAATTATTTTTGTCTGCATAACAAAATAATGCGTCGTATGACCAAAGAATATTTTCCCGCTGAAGCTTTAAAGTACCACTATTTAAAAAAATATTAAAATAAAATATTTTGAGCTTGTCATCAAGGATTTTGCCTGATTTCTATTTGTTTTAATTTTATTTTATTCAAATTACATTAAATTAAAGACACATTTGGTTTGCATTCAACTTGGAGTAGCTATGCTC
This sequence comes from Dicyrtomina minuta, assembly GCA_949802685.1. Classification (NCBI taxonomy): domain Eukaryota; kingdom Metazoa; phylum Arthropoda; class Collembola; order Symphypleona; family Dicyrtomidae; genus Dicyrtomina; species Dicyrtomina minuta. Next base: position 83,872 of record CATKUY010000183.1, on the reverse strand, counting down.
ATAACAATTAAATGTTCTATTTGAAAGTTAAGGTATATAATTTTGAAATAGAATTGTATAATTTAGGATAAATTTCGGAAGTTATTAATGTCTAGTTTGACACGTCCTCTGGGCATTCCTCCTTTTTTGCATTCTAAAATACATTTTAAAATACCATTATACCCACTAGTAGCAATCAAAAAATAGTATTTGAATCTTATTTAGCATTTATTATACAATAAAATATTCTTTTAACTTGACGCAGAGAGTGACACTGTACCTTAATAAAATTGCAATAATATTTCAAACAATTCTACATCAACGACGTTTACATGAGTCACTTAGAACTAGGCGACTGGTAAAGGTCTTATGCTCTACGCTACGTTATTACAAATTAAACTAAATTCATTTTTAAAACATTGAAATATAAAATTTTTATAATAAGATAATGTTTTGTCAATTATAAATGAATAGAAAACAATTACCTCAATATCATCGTTATAGGCTTTCCTAAGTTCTAGTCTTTGTTGTTTGAGAAAGTTGGGAAAGCTTTTGCACTATAAAATTAAATTAACTTGAATTAGTTACATTTGCTTGAGATATAATTGAGAAAAATAATTTGAAAATAAATTAAATCTTACATATTTAATCATATAACCAAACGTTGTTTTTTATCGCACTTATAATAGAATTTGGTAATGGCTAACACGGGAATAAATAATTTAGAACTTCCTAATGATAAACTCAAGGTTGCTCTTATATATTAACGCAAGATTTTCACTGACTCAATACTAAATATAATCTTAACTAGATCTAGACTAATTTTCAATTTTTATAATTAACCCCAAATGTTGCAACACTAAACAAAGTTATTGTATTTCTAACTTAAGTATCATCTTAGTTAACCGTACTAATTTTATTTAATACAATAGTTAAAATGTAAGTTTTATTTTTCATACGTTTAAAGGTTGAGGCAATTGAGGTCTTCGATTGAAATACTCACATTCTTTAGTTTCAGCGTTACCACAATCACCTGCAATCTAAAAAAAATGTAAAGCATTGATTATGTGGTTATGATGGAATTCACATATAAGTCAAAGAATGTGAAACAAAACTCAAAAGGTAATTTTAGTACTAACTTCGGAAAAAGTTAAAATATTTAAAATATATATTACCGTTTAAAACATTAAAAAAAAATAATTATATTTCAAACCTAAGTTCACAAAAAAGAGTCAAGACTTGTGCTTTAAATTTAAACTTAAGGTGATGCGCGTGAAACACGCCTGTGACAAATTTATAAGAGCTTAACTAATCATTGTTTCGTGGATCAAAGATTTGTTCGCAATTGCATTTTCAACATGTGGTAGTTACAATGGTCAATGGATGAGAAATTACAACGTTTTTTAGCTATGGCTTCTAACACACAGCAAGTTACGCTACCATCATAGTTGATAACTTGCATATGCTCATAAATATTTTAAAAGAAACGCTCTAAATCATCCACAATAAAAATATAGCTTTATCCTAACTTAAATATTCAAATAGGAATTTACTTTCACCACATAATCAGGTTTGATCTTATCTTCCTCGTCAAGCAGAGTGTTTGCCTCTTTGTCACAAATAACGTCGAAATATTTGTCAACACACTTTTTGTTAGCAAATGCAAATCGTGAATTAGCTTTGGCTGTTGTAGCACAAGTACATGTACTCAATGAGTACACGACGATAACTGCAATAGCCGAATAAAGTAAAGTCTTCATGATTAAGGCCTGTTTACGTTTTTTAACCAGAGGTTTTTTCTACAATTAGCAAACTAAAAAACAAAAAATTAAAAACAATTAGGTTAACAAATTAGTGACGAATAAATTAATTGTAAGTGGAGTAAAATAAATTACTGATCGTACCTGAGAGTATGAAAGTATTGAATCAAGTGACTCGATTAAAACTGAATGATGTAGATATTTAAAAAAGTTTCTTTTATACTCTACGCTGCAACAAAAAACTAAAGCTTTTAGGGCGTAATAAAACACATATGCTTACCCTTATTTATTGCTAAAATACAAACAGGATCCTACTTTTATGATTCAATTTTTAGACATCTGTCACAATGGTATTTGAAACAAAGAGTGCCGTTATTTGGCAGCATTTACTCCTGACACATCGAACAGCGAGCGCGTATACTATAATTAATTACTTTTGATTGACGACAAGTATTAGTTTTGGTATAGTTATTTTAATTTTAGTTAAAATGTTTAAATTATACAGCTTAATTTGCACAAGAGATTTATGGTGAGCATGACCTTATTATTATGTTTTTTATTTGCTCACATGGTCCTGAAAAATTTAAAAAAAAAACAGAATAATTATACTTAAAGCTTATATTTTATTGGCTTAGTATCAATGGAAAGTGTACATCTATATAATAAAAATATACATAAGTTCTGCAAGCTTGAAAACTGTGATTATGCTCTGCAGCGCAGCATTCTTTTATGAGTAATTTACTTGTGATTAAGGTACGTAAGTCATAACTTAAGTATCCAATGTAATGCATTAATTATGAGTACAGTGAAACCTACTAGGCCTACTAAGATTTTATAAAATTAATCGCTTGGCGCTAGATTTGTCCTTCAGGGGCCCGAATTGGATACTGAAATTACAGAAAATATTTGATACAACAAAGGATAGCAACATATTTTAGTATTGCTATGCACCTCTTTTTGACACAACATTATCATGGAGATATTTTACCTTCTAGTTAACTGCGTGTACCTGACTTATTTTTTACATTTAGTTTGTTGAGGCTGTATTTTTGTGTAGATTTAAATGTGAAGAAACATTTACTAACAGGTAGACACAAAATATATAATTTGCATGACCTTATAACCAATTTATTATTCACAAATTGTAAACATGTTCTTAATGTGATCAAGTTTTCATAAATCATATTCAGAAAAACATCGTATGATTACTAACTGCGTGCATTGCAATTGCTGAAAATTGATGTAATGTGTTAACGTAATGTTATCAGGGGCAAATTATTATTTTAGTTTGAATTGGACCACTGTCAAATTAGGATTTTCATGTAATGATGACTGCGCACATTGTAGGTGAAACGCTTGAGTGGTTTTGTGGAATAGTCGACAAGCGGCTGGAGTGGGCTTTGGATGCAGTGGGATTTGGCTTTAAGCAAGATGGGATTTGTGTAAAGTGTGCCATGGCTAAAGTGGGCTGCGGCTGAAGTGGGCTTTGGCTGGTCCACACCGCCCGAATCCTCGCAAGCTTTAAAGCCAAAGCCCACTTCAGCCGCAGCTCACTTTAGCCACGGCCCACTTTACCCAAATCTTAATTCGATACAAAGCCAAATCCCACTGCATGCAAAGTCCACTTCAGCCGTCGGTCAACTATCACACAAATCTACTCTGGCGCATTGCCTACAATGTGCGCAGTCATCATTACATGAAAATCATCATTTAACAGTTGCCCAATTCAAACCAAAATAATGATTTGCCCCACCTTACATTATGTCATTTTAAAAGTAGTAACAGAAAACAATTTGATTTTAAAAAATATTTGCGTATTGAAAAGAAATTCACATTTTCGTTCAACAGGAGCTACTACTGAGCTGAAAGCTGCCGTGTTTCAATTAAGCTTCCGAATTACGCTAATAAAAATCATATACTGCTATTTTGAACTGCTGTACGTTAAAGTGTTACATGCTACGTGCATAATTATATGAAACGGTCTATAGCAGATGTCGTTAATCGGGATGAGTTAATCGTAAAAATTATTAAATATCTATAAAAAAGCAATTTAAGTACATCAAATTTCAATGCACTAAATATTTACTAGTAGTTATTTCCCTCCTGTCAATTTTATTAATTTGAAATTTTATTTGCATGCATTTATAGTATGAATAAGCTTAATCTAATTTAAAACTAAAAACCATAGTCTTTAAGCAAACAATAATTAAAACATGTAAAAACTATGCTTGGGAAATAATGAATAAGGCTAAACTAGGCAAAATTACTGTTCGAAAAAGCTATAGCTCGAACTGCATCAAGTCTCCCGGCTCCAACTTGATTATTAGGCCATACTTTATCAGAGGTGCTACCACAAGTTACATTTGTGGGTGCCGTTGAGACACATCCATTTGTCAAGCACGACCGTACCTGAGTGGGATTTAAATTCTTGTTATTTTGTAGAAGCAATGCCACGACCCCCGCAGCATGGGGAGTTGCCATACTCGTCCCGGACAATGTAGCATAAGCAGTGTCGGAAGTGGAATATGCCGACACGACACTGGATCCCGGTGCTGATATACTAGGCGACATTCTGCCATCAGTAGTAGGACCAACGCTGCTGAAGGAAGAAACCTTATCGTTACTATCTGTGTAGCCCACACCTATTGCATTATTAGTAACCGAGTTAGCAGGGTATCGACACGTTCCGCATGCTGGACCTGAATTTCCATTAGCAAACAGGGCATTAATGCCTGCAGTGAACCATGCGTTTATAATCTCGTCAAACCAGGTGGGGGGTGTTCCATTACCACTAGCCCAGCTGTTATTGACTATATGAGGAGATTTAGTACAGTCTTTTCCACTGCCATCCGCTAAGGTGGGACACAATATCCATTGACCGCAAGATAACAAATCGGACTGATAACAAGAACTGTTTGCACATCCCTCACAAGCCATCCACTTGGCCCCAGGTGCGACTCCGACACCATTCGTTTTACCACAAATGGTGGCCATGGTGTGAGTTCCATGGCCGTTACCATCGTTCGGCGTCAAGGTTCCTGCTGAAGGATCGAACCAACCGTATGTTCCAAGGAAGTTGTCTCTCAGGGCCTCGTGAGTAACTCGAACTCCAGTGTCAATGCTCGCAACAACTACGCCCTCTCCCTGGATTCCCGTGGCCCATACTTCAGGGCAGCGGATCTTCGTAACTCCCCACTGAGCTTGTGTGGTCACACTTTCTATCATCGCATCATCCCCAGCATCACGCACCTCCTCAACTTTATCGTCCAATTTAAAAATCTGTACCTCTTTGATGTTATCGATGTTACTTCCATCCGTTTCTTCTAGCTTTCTAAGGTCGTCCTTGTTTGCGTTCTTAGAAAACATTTGATTAGTGATCCAATATGATTGGTATGCTTATCTTTCTGCTTTCCTGATGATTCCAGAGAATGTACGAGTTTGCTTTGAGAGCGCGAGCAATGTGATTTGAGGTCACCCATCATCTGTCTCCGTTTCATATACTGGTCGCTAAATTTTTGTTTACGGATATTTTTGTGAACAGGCTCAGGTGAGTCTTTCATCGTTATAATAACGTCTGCAGTACTATCCTCCTCTTGGAGCTTGTTACTTAATTCAGAATCAATTACAGAGGGAGGAGCATCTTCGACTGATTCTTCTAATTTAATATAAATAAATTTAACAAAATTAATTACTATTTTTGTGAAGCTATAATTTGGACGGATGAGTAAGCCGTACGTTACCTGAAGAACTTTCACTTGAAGAATCTTCCTCTGAATCGTCGTCGGAGGCTGACACAGCACTCACCACAAGAAGAACAAGAAGAATTCTGAGTGGAGTTTTCATTTTCTGTATATAAAAGATTCAAATTAATAAACTTGTGTTTTGGGTTATAAAAATGAAGCTTTAATTTTAAAATAACGCAAAAAAATTGTAGCAAAAAACACAGTTAAAAAAATGCAAAGGTGTTAAGGAAATTCGCCACTATGACTGAATTGTATATTAACTTAAAAATAAAAGTACCTGTTCTTGGTGTGATCGTCTTAGAAGTATTGTCAAATGTACAGAGAACGAACTATTTCTCAAAAAATATTTAACTGATGATTTAAAATAATAAAGTTGACAACATTTAATAACATCATCGTTAACATTAGCGGGAGGAATTGACAAAAACACCCTGATGCACGTTTTGAGAACTATTTCATAAGCACCTAATTAAATTTTTTATGTACATAGTATTGTAATAATTTATTTGACGGGTAATGATGGCTTCCGCTATTTAATGTCATTCATAATAATTTCTTTATCAACATTGCTGGTTAATATTGCAATTTTTCAATTGATTGATTGATTGATTGATTGAACTTTATTTACGTGTTATTTAAACCAATTTGGCACAAAGCCATTCTTCCATCGGTAACACAACTATATTATTCAATTTAAACAATTCAAATATATTATATATAAATACTGTATAGAATTAGATACAAAAAACAGCAACAACAATGACAAAATTAACAACAAAGTAATGTTATAAGTAATTATTGTTTATGGTCAACTAGTATATACTACGTAATGAAAAAATAACAATTAATAATAACTACTAAAAATATGTAATAAAGACATTAGAGACATTATAATGCAGACATCCTATAACACAATTACTTGTATAACATACTATCCTAAATGCTCTCTTCCCCTATATATTTATTCATATTAATTATGGTTTGACATATATATCATTACGCGCATTAAGACACCACATTGATATTCTACTCTTAAATGTGTCTACTGATAGTTCTAAATTCCTTTCCTCAGCAGGTATCAAATTCCAATTTTTTATACATAAAAATAACCCTGATTTTTGAAAAAATGTTGTTTCCTTTTTTGGTCGGTCTTGAAGTGTAACTAGCTTATTTCTACTAGTATCGTTGATAGTAAGCAAATCCAATAGACTATCTACACCTTTAAATTTAAGTATTTTAAATATAAATAGAGATGAATAATATACAATGCGTTCCTCAATAGAGAATATATTACATTTTTCATACAGCAAAATAATGTCTATCTTGGCTTTATCTTTCCTTTTTTTGGAATAATTTGCTTGTTTATAAATGTTAGGAAAGAAGTAACGACACAGCAAATTATCGATTTTTGACTGAAGTAACTTAATTTTGGTTATACTTATCGATCTCCAGATTATGATTGCGTAATCAATTATAGATAGTACAAAACAATTAATTAATAGCTTAAAGACATAAAAACTAATATATTTTCTTGAAGAAAGAGTACAGTGAATAGCTGACGTAATACGTTTCATGACATTGTCAAAATGGTTTGAAAAATTTAAAGTATCATCTAAAATAACTCCCAGATATTTAAATGAATTAACTCTATTAATATTAGTGTTGTTACATTTCATAGAAGCCAGATTAGTTTTAATATTATTTCTAGGTTTATGAAAGATCATGTATTCAGTTTTTTTATAATTAATTACTAATCCCATGTCATTACACCATATAATTAGATTAGATAGTATGATATTCACCTTATTAATAATTGCATCAATATCTGTGCCATCAATAAAAAATACAAGATCATCGGCAAAAAGTACATATTCAGTATCAGTCAAAGGGTCACCTACGCTGTTATAATAAATAGTAAATAATAGAGGACCTAAAATGGACCCTTGAGGGACCCCTCTATTTAATTTAAATTGCTTAGATACATATAAGTCAATTTTAATAACAAAACATCTATTGGTAAAAATAATCGCATACAAATTTTACTAATTTTGGGTCTATTTTAAAGTCATTTAGCATTATAGTTACTAGTTTGATAGGATTTACAGGATCGAAGGCCTTTTTAAGGTCTACAAATACCGCTACTACTTTAGAATTAGGATTATTTAATAATCGAAATAATCTATGAGTAAATGTAGCTAGGGCAGTTTCACATGATCTATTTACTCTAAATCCGTGCTGATTAGGATTAAATAAGTTATTTGATTCAATAAAATTTGTAATTTTATGATGAATTATTTTTTCTAACAGCTTATTCAAAAGTGGAAGAGTTGAGATTGGACGGTAGCTATTCCCATCAAGAACACTACCTTTTCCTTTATACAAAGGGCTAATAACAGCACATTTAAACGAATCAGGAATTTTACCAATATTTAAGAAACTGTTAAACATTATATTCAAAGGGTTAACTAATCCCGTAAAGCCTCTCTTTAAAAACAACAATGGTATTTCGTCCTCTTTAAATGACACAGAATTTAATTGTCTTAAGCTTGCTGCTATTTCTAAGGGTTCAATACTGATATCTGAATTAGAGCAATCTAAGTTATTTGCAAACAGTTTTAACATATTGTCCTGATTTGCCCCTTCTATGGTAAAGCTAGATGCAAAGGTTTTACAAATTTCCTTAAGATTACTACATAACTTATTATTAACATTTAAACATTTGATACCCGAGGTTACTTTTTTACAATGACAGACTAGAACGCTTATATATAGAATAATTAGGTCAAGCAGTTGCAACATAGTTAGGAAACCCATTATTAAACAAATTAGATTGCACTTTAATTGACACTTGCAAGTAAAATGTAATTAATAACTTTTATACATCTGACAAAGAAACCACGCCAAGTGTTACACCCAGATTTTAAAATCACCCATTCCAAAAAATCAGTCGAATTTTAAATAGTACAGAACTAAAGTAACTCAACTACATTTTATGTTGTTTGGTAACAGTGGCCCGCCGAAGTTTTGAAAAAATTCAAATTTTAATATTTTGCCGCCCTGGAGCTATTACAGTAATTGTCCGATTTTGATGATGATCCTTTGGCTGTTTACTAAAAAGCAATTACAGGATTTTCAAAAGTTCGAAATTTTTCATTTATTTGAAAACAACGGTGTTAAAAAATTGAATCTCAAATATATGTTTTTTGGATTTTTTTAAAAAAAAGAAAACAATTTGAATTTTTCAAAATCCTGAATTTTCTTTTTAGTAAGCAGCCTAAGGAATAGAAAAAAACGAAATTTCAGCAAAATTGGACAAGTAAATTGTAGAAGAACCAGGGCGGCAAATTAATAAAATTTGCATTTTTTGAAACTTTAGCGGGCCACTGTGACCAAACAACGCAAAATGCTGTCAAGTTACTTTAGTTCTGTACTATTTAAAAGTAGTTTAATTTTTTGGAATGTATGATATCATAATCTAGGTGTACCACTTGGCGTGGTTTCCTTGTGAGATAAAAACTGAACATACTATAATACATAAGGCAAACAAATCAAATAATATTACAGTACTGTATGTATATACCTTAATAATTTCCGCTACATCTCACGACTCAAAATTGTTTCTGTACATTTAACGGTCTCATCCTAATGCTAAAAAACAAATTATTTCAAGCGTATGTGCAATATATTTCATAAAACTAATGTTATACGAAATATGTTATAATTAAGTATAATTACTAAATTTTTTATTCTAGTAGGCTAGTAAATTGAAACTTTGTGTAGGGCTGACCGCAATACCTACAATGGACGTTTTACAGTTTACATAATAATACAAGTTTTCAAATATTTCATAATTATTATTTTATTACAATAGTCTCCATTCACAACATAAAATACTTAAATGTGTTTTTAAATTATGCATAATGTATTTATTTAAATATGTAATTCAAATTGCAATGTACAACAATAATTATAATTCTTGTGGGATCAAATCTAACAATCTCTATTTTTATTTAATGCTAAAATCAAAACTGACTTTTTTATATCACTGTCGTACACTCTACAAAAATCTGACACTTTCTATTTATTAAAGGATAACCAAATAACGGTTGTTTAACTGTTTAGACGTATAGTAAAATGGCAACAATTTTAATCTACAAACGATTTGCGCATCCAGACAAATTCACATTTTCGTTTAATGAATGACAGAATGTAGTACTGAGCTAAAAGCTGCCATGTGTCAGTTAAACATCATTAAAATTTCGCTTATGCAAGTCGTATGAACTTACGTGCATATCATCTAATTATGTATTTCGAAATATGTAAGGACTAGATTAGAAATCTATTTCGTGCAAATTTTACATATTTGCATTACAAATCAAAACAATATTATATTTTTTATTTGTGGGGAACACATTCCAAATAATTTTGAACATGCACAATTTGAGAATTTTATGCAAGGGTTCAATATCGTTGGAGTGATGTCATATACAAGTATAATACATCCACCAGGTTAACAATTTCATCTGGCCTTTTTTCCTTCAAGCTGTGACAATATCATTTCCTAAACTTAAAACTAGAATTAGCAGATGTGTACCTGCATGCAATTTTTATTGATTTTCAGTGCAAAATTAGGGTAATAATGTATAACTGTATCTCTCACAACGTATTTCCACTACACCTTGCATCTGAACATACGTGCTAGGTATAAAGCTAAAAGTGGGTAGCCTTAATAAAATTATACTGTAAAAAGATACTTGATATTTATTGGCAATGATGATTAACAAGCTGTTTATAAAAGCTTTTTAATTTAAATTCAATCAATTAATAATTTTCAATTCTATATAGGCCATTCATTAACAATAAACATATTTTAAATTGAATAAAAAGAACACTGCAAATTGTTTAACCAAGTGAATGCCTTATTACTGTTAAAGATAACTAGGGCATTGAAACAAAGGCTAAAGTATTTATAATTTGGTATGTGAGCTAGAAAAATTTAAAACTTCAAGTGGCTCAAGCTTTTTTAAAACTAAAAACTAAAAGTCAACATACACTAATACTCTTAACCTCTTAATGTTAAAATTTTAAATATAAAAAACAAAAAAATATTTGTTTTTTTGCAATTTTTTATTTTAAGGACAGTGTCAAGTTTATTTTAATCAAGTTCTGATTCTCTAACGATAAGAAGCATAATTTTCACAGAAAATTCAAAATTAAAATGCAGGCAAGCAGCTTAATTACTTGCCTTTTCGCAATGATTGTAACCCTTTTACTGGCTCTGGAACTTGTACACACAGCTAAGGACATGCTGTGCAACACAACAGAAGACTGTGACAAATTCGCAAAAGATCTACCTAAAACCAAAATGGGTTTGACAAGAGGTTGCTATGATGGACGTAAGTTTGTTTTTAAGTAATAAAAAGTTTAGTGTTTTAATAATATTTTAGGGAACTAAGAATTTTGTATTGCCTTGAAGTTAATTTTTATGGATAATATTATTGAATTTAATTTTCATTTTAATTTTTAAAGAATGTACCAAGGATTTCCTTGTGACTTCCGTAGGGGCCTACAATGAGCTCTGTAACAAAACAACCTGATCAACAAACCACACATTCTGTATAAAGAGCTTCTTCCAGAAAGTTGCCACGTGACTACCTGGAAAGAGTTGGAATTGGTTATTTAGAGATGGTTTTAGTGGAGATGAAGAGGAGAAGAAGAAAAAGAAGAAGAAAATACGACTTGGTAGGGAGATGAGGGATGCTGGGAGACCCGGGAGTCGGGACCCAGGCAAGGAAGATATAGGTAGGTAGGTAGGGCGAGGAGACAGGTGAAGAGGGAGAAGTGGGTAGAGAGGAGTAATGGAGTGGAGTAGAAGAAAGAATGAAATGAGTATCCCGGGTATTGTGTGTGTGGCTGGAGGAGAGGAGACGGGCAGAGTGTTGGTTTAGAGAGGAAGGGAGGGAGGGAGAGAGGGAGAGGAGCCAGGAAGCATGTATGTGTATAGGTAGGTAGAAATGATGCCTAATTAAAAGAGATGCAGTTGAATATGATGAGATTGAAAGACAGAGATGAGGGTACATAGGTACCCGTAATGCCTAATTCAATTAAATACAAAGAAACGATGAGGGAGCGAGATGAAAATGACGTGGTACGTATGTAGCGGTTGTAGTATCAATTAAAAAAATCAATAATTTCAACCTGGGCATGGAGGGAGATGGGACGCCGAGAAAGGAGACACAGCAAGTAGGTATATACGCACGTAGTAGTAGTAGTGGTAGCAATAAAAAAATAATGTTATGTAATGCTAATGAATGTAAAGTAATGAGAGAGAGAGAGAGAGTTATTATATTGTATGCACAGTTGTGTTAATGTACCTATGTCGGTACTAATGATGGGACTCCATTGTTTGTATTGTGGGTCCCGTAATGTGGAAAAGTGAAAAAAAAATAAAAATAAATAATGTTATGTAAGAAGGTACGTACAAGCATGTACATAATGCCCTGACCAGGGAGCGGGGACAGGCTTGGAGTTGGGCAAACGAGACACGACGCGCAGATTATCAATTGCGCAGTCTTGTCCGACAGTCTGATTATATTGACAGACAATTCTGTTCTCCTTGCCAGTCTTATGGCCATGACCAGACGGGACCAACTGGATTTTTCTGTTCCTTCGCTATCCTGCTCGTATAGCATTGCATTGGATTGGCTCTAAACTACAATTTGAATTTCTGTTCGTTGTTGTTGCTTCCCAAAAGTTGTTTGACTTTGTGTTGTTTCTACTTTTAGTTTCTCAACTTTTGTGTTCACTCTGACTTTTGATTTTCTGATTTGCTTTTTGTCATGTTTGAGTTTGTGTTGTTTCTACTTTTCGTTCCTCAACTTTTGTGTTCACTCTGACTTTTGATTTTCTGATTTGCTTTTTGTCATGTTTGAGTTTGTGTTGTTTCCCTTTATTGTTTCTCCACTTTCTTTTACTTTCATATTTACTTTTATTTTCCGTTCCTGTTTTTATTTTACAATTTCCCTAGTAATAATTCCTGTGTCATATTAATATTTTGAGTCAAGCCAAGTCAGTGAATGATAAATATGCTGTGTGTATTGCAAAATGTTGCTGCAAGCTACCCGACATGAACTTGTTTGCGTTTGTAGTACCATGTTTAGTGTAGAAATGATACTCTAAAAATTAAATGTGCTCTATGGCTTGTATGAAAATATACTTCAGTGCTGGTCTAAAACTAGGAGTGTTTATTTTTACAATTTTTATGGGTTTTTATTTTTGCTTGTACACAATGAGAATATAAATATGTTACACGTTGGTTATAAAAAGGACGACAAAATATTATAATGTTTCACACGTGGGGACTGCTACTCATTTTTTGATTTTTTGAGTTTTACATTTGATTTTGTACATTGAAACTGGAATAACTACAACATTAGCCTACTATATTTATAGCTACACAAAGTACAACACACACACAAGTTGCTACAGCTTTTTAAAATTATATAAAGAATTAAACTTTGAATTCATTACAAAACGTGGCAACATTCATAAAACAGAAATGACTAGTATATAAACGTAACAATATTTTTGCTTGACACACTACAAATACAACACACAGTACAAAACGTTTTTGAGAGTTTTACATTTAATTTTGTACATTGAAACTGAAATAACTACAACATTACCCTACTATTCTTTTAGCTACACAAAGTACAACACACGCACAAGTTGCTACAACTTTTTAAAATTATATCAAGAATTAAACTTTAAATTTATTACAAAACGTGACAACATTTATAAAACAGAAATGACTAGTATATAAACGTAACACTATTTCCACTTGACACGCAACAAATACAACACACACTTTAAATGCAACACACAGTACAAAACGTAATATACTACAAATAAATTATATTATTATGGCTTTAAAACTGCAAGTTGAAGTTATAAAATTATATGTCGTCAATGCTATGTTCGTCGTCTGCATCTGAGTCTTCTCCAACGTTTTCAAACTCTTCAGTGTCGTCAGAGTCGGTGACAGCGTCAGAGTTAAAGTCAACTGGTGGTTCAGGTGATGGTTGAAAACCTGCGACAGCTGTAGATATAACTTTGTCCCAGTCAATTTCCACACGTTGTGGTGCCGGCTGAACTGCAGTTGCTGGTTTTTCGTGATGGGTTTCTGGTGCGACTCATTGCGCATTCAACGGACGAGACCGAGGTGTAAAATCATGTGGTTCCGATGCAGCTAGCTTTGCGTTCTGTACAGTTATAAAATCAGCCAGAGCGTTGATTTCCATCAGACTGAATGAAATAGTGCTGCCGCAATAGCCAGGATATTTCTGAGAGTAGTTGTCCGAAGGGTTAGAGTTGCGAAACATTTTGATTGCTCCAGTCATGGTGTTAAATGAAAAGCGGACTCGCACAGAGCGTAAAGTGAAATGCGGACGTTGCCAGTAGGTAAACTTCTTGGCCTGATTCCGAGGTTCTTCGGCTAAATCGTCATAGCGTTTGTTCTTAAAAAACGGCAAATGGTCAGTGATCTTTTTTCCTGGCAGCGGGTGGTTCTTATTTTGCTTCAGCATTTCAATCGCCCATTCCAGAATATTATGGCTCTCAAAAACAGTGAACAAAACTTTAGAATGATTGCAGTTTTCATAATTTTTGCGCCCAAAGTAGTAGACGTGGGACTGCAGATACTGGTCGTAGACAAGCCTTGCTCGAATTTGGTCTTCAACTTTTAAAGTTTCGTAAATAATGGTAGTGTCAAACGTCTCAAAAAACTTCCAACTTTGAGCAGTAATGCTACGCGCATTAGAGCCAGACAAATCTCTGCTGTTGTAGTTTTTGTTTTCCGCTGACAATGCATTGACCGAATTGCAGTCAGAGTTCCACTTGCTAAGTCCATGGTTGCTTCCAAGTTTGTACGGTGCCACACGAGGACTTTCTTGAATTGTTTGCTGTGGCAACATAAAAAGTCGGTTTTTTCCTTGGTTCAATGTTGGGTTGACAGACTGTTCTTGATTTTGTTGTGATTGCTCCATTGCTTTTTCGTGCTGAATGTTTACGTTGAGTTGACAGTGGTATGAAAAACAGAAAAATGAGATAAGTTGACTTTGAAGGTTGAACACAGAATGATTTCAAAACAAGGCAAGCTCTGATTATTAATAGAATTTTTAATAGTGCCACTAGCTCATTATTGTAGCTGTGTTACAGGTTCGTCCCTCAAAGTAGGCAGTCATGCTAATGTATTGGTGAGGGTGATCAAGATAGAGGGTCAAGTAATTGTCGTGTGTGATTGGCTAAGAAATAACATGGCCCTACCCACCACCCTTTTCTATGAGTCTGATAACAAGTATCTGAAAATACAACGTTCCAATACTTGTCCAGTTTCAATTCAGTCGTCCAGCAAAATCCAACCGAGAAGTCCATACCCAAGAGCGCTGCTTTTGTATGAATGTTATAGATCCAAACAATTTTTACTGTAGCATGCTGACTTTTATAAGCTGCTAGTTCTGTGGCGCTTCGGTTTTTGCTAAGAGAAGTTTATGGGCTCGACCAACAGAACCCAAATACTTTAACAGAGATTTGAATGCCAGGTTTCACACTAACAATTTTAGTTCAGTTCAACATCGATTCACTTGTGGTCAATGCCATGGCAGTATAATATATTTTTCTTTACAACTTCAGAGACTTATTTGTGCAAACACTCGCGACGTACAACTTTGGTTAGAGCCACTACCAGTTTTATTACAACCCGTAGAATCACCAGAACAAGAATCACACGAGCCAGCAAGAAAAGTTTGTTGTAGACACATAAAATGCTGCTCGTGTAAACGAACTTCTTTCGAGTTCGCCGAAGTTGCTGAGAAAACGTTGAAAAAATATAGAGAGGCAATTCGGCCAGGCCTACCTAGACTATTTTTAGAACCATTTCCACATAAACCACTATTGCCACAGTCTCGTTTCTTTGCTTTCAATTTAAATCACTCACTTTGTCCAGATTGTTTTTACAAGCATCGACTTAGTGCTAGAGACAACGAAGATTGTAAGTGTGAGTGTGATTTGTCTAGTTCTATTTCTAATAAAACTTTAAAATGGGAACCACTGTACTCATTTGATCGAACTCAGTTTGACGATTTGACGCAAGCTGCAATATTAGAAATGTCTCAACCTCCAGAGGTGTCGTACACATTTATGTTACCAGCTCAGAAACGAATTATTGATCTTGTGAGATATCAAATTGACTTGCCCGAAAAACAATTTTACCGAAACCCGTTGCGAATGATTGTTACAGGTACTCCAGGAGCTGGAAAGTCTCAGACTCTAAAAACAATAAACCATATACTGTCACAAAAACAAAGTAGAGATAGCAAGTTTTCATTTCGAACTGTTTCGTTCATGGGGATTTGTGCTTCAAGTTTAAGAGGAACAACATTCCACGCTTGTTTCAGGATTCGTCCTCATACCAGCGGAAATTTGTTAGACCAATTAAGAAATGGAATATCACAAGCAGATAAAATCGCTTTTCGAAACGTCAAGGTTTTATTAATAGACGAAGTTTCAACTGTTGGTCTGCGCCTTCTATATTTTGTTGACCAATATTTTAAACTAGTTGATCCTACGCGAGCCTCCACGCCGTTTGCGGGTAGAACGATCGTCATGTTCGGAGACTTCAACCAAACTTTTTGCTGCGGAGATCATCCACTGTACACTAAATTTGTCACCAACGTGTCTGATGACCTTGTTGCCGCAATCCAAGTTTATAACTCGTTTACTACAGCGTTTGTTTTGGACAAACCATTTAGACAAAATACTACGGATCCAAAGCAGCAAAAATACTACGAGTTTTTAATGAGACTAAGATACTGGAAATGTACTCCGTTAGATTTATTCAATATTCAACAACGTCAAAAGCATGTGTTGAGAACACGTCTCAGCCCAGATGAAATTTAAGCATTTGAAAATTCAATACATCTTTACGAACTAAACACCAACGTTGCCGCTCACAACAAGTCAGTATTGTTTCAGTATTTTGCATACAGTTTTATTATTTAAACATTTTAATCTCATATCTATTTTATTTTCATATTTAATTAAACGTGATTTGAACATGTTACAGCGCATGTGGTATTCAGAAGTGAACTGGCGACCCCCAATGTATTTTATGCTTTAAACGTTTTCGATTAATAGGGGGTTGGCAAGAAACATTTCCGCCTATTTAATATCACCCTTTTGCAGTAATACAGGACCTCATTTTATTATTTACTTCAGTTGCAATGAAGCCGCCAGTAGAAAACCACTGGGCAATTCATTGTCGCGGCTCAGTCCTGGGCAACTGCAAACAATCTCTTTCATTTTGTTTACCTTGTAACGATTCTTTGGTTGTAGTTACAAGTCCAAGTGAGACTTTTTATTGTAAAGGGTGTGATTCAGACAAATGGTCAGATAATCGCCACAAGTATTTAATTGACGGAGTTTACCGAAACTATATTCCAACCCATCATTTAAAAGTAAAGCCTAAAGAAAACTACGAATGCACAAAGTGCCACATTCAGCTTTTTGGTGTTCCTGTTTCCTATTTCATACTATCAGTCAGAGGAAAGTTTCATTGCTTTGACTGTTTTTTTATCAACAGACATCCACTAAGATTTTTAAAGAAACATTCAGGCATACACTTGAAACGTGAATATTTTCAAATATATAACTCTGTATTAGCTTCAAGAATTAGAGAAGCTGGCCTAAATATGCCTACAATGTCGTACAGAAGTTATTTACACGCAAGATTATTACTTGCTAACCCATTATATAGAAAACCTCTTTTTGCAGTAAGACTTGGCGACGAAATCGAGAGTGACACTCAATCTGAATCTGATTAATAAAGTGGCGACGATAACGACATGCTGGCTTGAATATATTGTACAAACTATAGTAAACTAAAATATAACATAATATTTGATTTGTATTTTTTCTATTTGCCAGAAAGATGATACGGAAACTGCATCGAAATTTTACCGAAATACCTGCCGTTATTGCTGAGCACTCTTCACTTGCAAAAGATCTTTTGGAAATTGATTATGGAGCCCTGGTTATGCTTACCAAATATCTGGATGTAAAGGCAAATCTTGTGAATGGCAGCAGAGGAACTGTTGTTGATATTGTCTTTAGTTCATCCCGCAACAGACTTTACTGGGCAAACTATGTCGAGGCTATTATTGTTCACTTTCCATTCTACAGAGGAAACGACATCGTGGTTACGTCCAGAGGACAGGGTTGTCGTATTTACAGGACTGAGATTAATAAACTAGACCTTAAGACACAGCAGTATGTTCGAGTGCATACATTTCCACTAGTTCTGAGCTGGGCGATGACGGTTCACAGGTGCGGAGTTATCAATATTGAAACGTAATCTATTTTAAAAACGATTTATTTGTGTGCAATGTAGCAAAGAACGCATAGTAATAGTTTGGGTGTTTGTTATTTTTCAGATCACAGGGAACAACCATACCTATTGGCTGTGTATTTCTGGACACAAGAGAAATGATCGCGTGTACAACATACGTTGCGTTGTCCCGGTTTGCGTCGTTTGAAAATCTTATGATTCTGGACAGTGAAATTATTCAAGCTAATAGGCTCTTAAGTGTTTCTGATAAGCGCGAGATGAAGTTACGGTGAAAGGAGGAGGAACGATTGAAAGAACTACAAGTTAGTAGCAGGGAAGCACGCAAAGCAAATATAAAGGAACAAGTTAAACGTTTTTTGTAAATGTTCACTATTACTTCACTAAAATACTGTACAGTTCTACATAGAGTAGGATGCAGGTCTCTGTAGTGGTTTAACTTCCA
This sequence comes from Dicyrtomina minuta, assembly GCA_949802685.1. NCBI lineage: Eukaryota > Metazoa > Arthropoda > Collembola > Symphypleona > Dicyrtomidae > Dicyrtomina > Dicyrtomina minuta. Next base: position 65,545 of record CATKUY010000183.1, on the reverse strand, counting down.
AAAAATTCAAAACCTAAAAATTAAAATGTACACACTGTCAATATTATATTTTCTAGTAATAAATAGTGTATAAATGTAAATGTGACTGCAAGTGTATAAGAAGCATTGATTTTGAGAATCCGTTTGCATTTACAATCGACAGTTGTTCAATGAAGGTCAGTGGTAATCACAGCTTAAAATATGGCTGAAATACGTAAATCATATTTAAACTCTAGGTTCAAGGGTTCTTTCTCAGCTCTTAGCGGTTTTCTTAAGAATAACAAAAACTTTCATGACAAAGCAGTAGTAAATAAGGAACTTAGCCAGCTGCGTTCCTTTTCAATGCACCGACCTATACGAAAAAACTTTAAACGGCGAAGAACCTTAGTGAACATGGAAGGGGAAATTTACTGTGCGGATTTGAAAATTCTAGGAAAGAAATTTGCTAAAGATAATTCCGGCTATGCTAATATTTTATTCGTAATTGATGCGTTTTCAAAGAAGCTTTACTGCCGTTTTATTAAAAATAAGAAACCCGAGTCAGTTATCAAAGCCTTTAAAGACATTTTTAAAGAGTCAAAGAAGACTTCAATATATTTATTTACAGATCAAGGTGTGTCAGCTATCATTGTCTAACATATATTATATTATTCATTTAATACAAAGTATTTCAGTTATATGAATTTAATTAATTTAAATATATATACATTCTAGCTTGACTCTGTTTTATTGATTTGTATATAGGCACAGAGTTTCGAGCCGAGTCGTTTAAAATGTTTTTAAAGACTCTTGGAATAAAATACTATAACACGTACAGCGAGACAAAATCCAGTATTGTAGAACGTGTAATAAGGTTAGTCTGTCAGCATGGTATGCCTGTATATATCTAGTTATAATATAATATTGTCACGTGTACGTATAATACATTTGTGCTTTGTATGGTATAGGACTATCTTTTAACGGATTGCTAGGTACATGACTGAAAGGAATACAGCTAGGTTTATAGATATTTTCCCGACATTTGTACGAACGTATAATAACAGCTTCCACTCAACAATACAAATGGCGCCTTCCCAGGTTAATCGATTAAACGAGAACCAGGTCTGGAGAACAATGTTTTCAGATATTATAAATAACACTGCAAATACAAAGGCAAAGTATTTTCCTGGCGACCGTGTTAGAATTAGCCGAACGAAGCTCTTGTTTGATAAAGGTACATGTAATGCCTACCAGTAAGTGTAAAAAAAAACTAGATATAAGGAGATGCACTTTAGGTTTTACTTGCATTCGTGTTTTGTATTTCAAACAGGTTATAGCGTTTCTTACTCAGAAGAATTATTTCTTGTAGAGTCAGTGAATTTTGAGACTTTACCTATAACCTACTACCTTGAAGATCTGAATAAAACGCCTATAACAGGAGCATTCTATAGTGAAGAGTTGAGCCTAGCCTAATAACTGCTAAAATGGAACCTTCTGGATTTTTGCCTTTGTTTTCCAATGCTATTCAACAGCAGTTTTTGCAGAAAAGAAGAAGAATGAATAGCCATTACTGCTCGCCGTTAGACCGAGATCCTATTGGTTCCGAGAATATATACGTGACAGTTACAAGTGACCAGCAAAATAGTATATATACAGACAACACTCCAGCAAGCTTTGTAGCTGTATTACCCTACCCTTTGGATCTACAAAACTATGACGTTGGACTTGTAAGCCTAAGATATACTTCAAGCCCACAACATGCTATCACAAAACCTGTTCAGAGACCACCAGCACGGAAAGTGCGAAACACAACCGCTGCTGAAGACGATGCAAATGGCAAATTATTTCCCAACTACAAGCCAACTCTCAAGACATATCTTAATTTCCAAAAACAAGAAACAACCTTGAAAGAATTTATGAGTGCACTTACTACAAAGTTAAGACTGCATCAAGACACAATGCACTTTGACGTTGCACAAAAAGCTTTAAGCTTGGATCCTGGCAATAAACATATGCTTCTTCAGAACCTGTCTACATCCAACAGTGTCATAATTCAAATCCCAACATCACTTTCATTGTTTTTCAAGCAAAACAGATCAAGGTTTATGTCAGGAAACCATTTTCCGTATGCCAATGTACTTGAAACCGACATGGATAGTATTTCAATGGAAACAAATTTTAATTTTTGAGTTGAAAAAATTCAAAATATGGAAAACATTATACAGTTATATCAAGGCTTCGAAAACATTTTAATATTAAGAAGAGAAAATAACAACGGAGACATTGATTTTCGCAAATTCTTTGAACGTTTCAATGCTGAGATGGCTGACCCAGAGTTCTATAACTTGAAGCTGAAGATTGAATTTCCTTTAGATAAAAGTAATACAAAGTGCAAGCTAACATTTAAATGCAGTGAGAACGAGTATTTGGTTTTGCCTGAGCCTATTGCATTGTGTTTAGGACTGCAGCAACACGACAAGTTTTATAATGGCGTTTACGAATCTGAATTTGATTTGGATGAGGAGTTATACAATAACATTGTAGACTATCAATATATGGACTTGCGTATTTTTAAAAAATATGCAAACTTTATGCCAATGAAAGAACCAGAAGAACTAGATTTGGATCACGTGGTACACGAAATTATTCGTACTCTGTTGGCAAATTTGTGGGCTGATACGCGAGTGCAGTTTGAACATTCTGATGGGCATCTTAGTATACCAGGCCTGCGTGAAGATATTACAGTACAGCTTCCACTACTTGTTAATCGGTTTTTTGGCTTTGATGACATTTTTGTATTTAAAGCCGGTGAATCTGCGCAACTGAGACAGGAATTAGTAAAGGAAGAAGAACGCGAAGTTGAAAAGGAAGAGTTTGACGAGGACGTTGAGCCAGAACACACTGTGCCAGGAAAAAGGCTTCTTGTATTATGCAGCCTAGTTGAAAACCAGTTATATGCCTCTCATTCTCTACCGTTACTGCAAGCAGTTGACATATCAAACGAATACACTAATGAGACTGTACACAGCTTTGTCCCTATATTATTCGTGCCATTACATAGACAACAACACCAAGTAATAAGATTCAGTTTAGTCAATGAGTACCGTTCTCTTGTGCAACTTGATGCCAATACTCAAACTATAATTGAATTGCAGTTTCGACCTCGCAATTTTTAAGCAAACAACATGCCGCAAGGTATAAAAGGAGAAGACATACGAATTTGCCAGTTATTCTCATCTAAACTTTGGAGTGACAACATCAAATAAATTGTAGAGCAAGTTCTAGAATCCTAATTATTGCAAACCAGTCTTAATGCAATAATAATAGTGCTTATATATACATTATTGTTTATAAATAATGCGTAAGATACTGTGCAAAAACATTTACGACACAAACTCAAGTGTAGTTGACAAAGACATTGTAAAAGACAGCTTGCTTGGTGAATATTGTTTTCTTGAACCTATTGCTGTAAATAACAATAACAGCAACAAGAGCCAAATTGGGACAGGCGATAAAAGTACAGCAATTGAAACTGCAGAACCTATAGGAAATACATTGGGCGACTCAAGTGTGGAAGAAAATCAATATCTTTTGCCTTTAAAGCAACGTAGAACCAATACAGGCCGTAAATGCAGAGTAACCCATTGCCGCACTTCATGCAATAAACACAGAAGTACATCACGTAAACCACCAGCTCGAACAACTTAAAGTGGAGGGGGGAGAAGAATGGTGTACAGACGGACTCAAGCTGGGGGATCTCGGGGCAGGCGTGTTAAGAAGAGAACGCAAATTGGGGGTCGGCTGCGAAAAACCCCTGTCTCTCGTGTAAGACGAACTGTATCCAGCAGAAGTTCCACCCAGACTAGATCAGGACGTAGACGCTATATCAGTCGCCGACGATAAGTTATAAACCTCTGTTTATTGAAATTCGTGTCATTCAACATCCTGACTACAACGAAGCAGCATCAAAAGTTTATTATCAGCTCTGAAAATCATGGAAACACAAGGCTTTTACAATGAACCGACCGTGTACGAGGGGTCCCAGAAGTCAATACAAAGCAACCTAGTGCTGGATAAACTTCCCCCGACCAATATAAGTGTTGAAGATGCACCAGAATATTATCCATATTATCCAGTACTCAGTCCAAGGGATAATGAGAATATTCTCATATTCGATATTTTAAAACACCCTGGCAAATACTACAACTTTAACGAATCCCACTTGGAACTCACTTGCCGTGTAATGCTAGCAGATGGTAAAGAGATCGCTGCTACCGACGTGGTCGCTCCGTGTTCAATGCTGTTCTACGGCCTATTCAGTAACAGGGAATTTTATCCAAATGGCCAGCTTGTGAGTGACAATTCAAATCACTATGCTATTAGTTCTTACTTGAAACGGGAACTTTCATCTAACCCAATAAAGAAGAAGAATGGGATGTTGGATCAACTGTACTATCCAAACATTAAACCAGATGAATTTAAAAAAACAGACAACGGATTTTTAGCAAGATACAATATTGCAACACTGTCGAAACCTTTTACTATGGTAGGAAGACCCGAGTCGCCGTTCTTTAAACAAACAAGAATGCTGCCTGGAGAAACTGATATTCGAATTATCATGCGCAGATCTCACCCTGCCTTTTGCATTGACGCTGAAACTGAAACGCGGGCTGGTTATTCAGGGTGTCCATTCCGTGTGGATATTGTAAATGCTGTACTGTACTTGAAGCGGCAGACAGTATCTCCACTTGCAATTGAGAAGCATCGACTTAATCTAAACAATAGAACTCTGAAGTATCCATGCCTTGAACCCGAGATCAAGAACTTTGTCATTCCATCCGGAGTCAGCTCGCACTCCTTGGATAACTGCATCAACGGCAAGTTGCCGCAGTACATAGTATTTAGACTTGTGGATTCTGAAGCATACTTGGGGAAGCTGACAAAGTCATTTTGCAACTTTCAACATTTTAATCTCAGTGAAATCACAGTCTCAATGAACCAAGAAGCAATAGAGTACAAGACATTGCCTATGAGCTTTAAAGATGCCTCCGGCAATGGTGAAGATAATTATTTACTTGCTCTAAACACATTAAAGAAAACTGCTGCCAACCCAAGCCTAGGAAATGGCATATCGCAGCAGAACTACACCCAAGGAAGAGTCCTGTTTGCATTTGAGCTAGTACCAACGCAGGCTAATGCGTTAAGTGTAAACAAATCTGGTCAAGTTCAAATCCAGTAAAAATTCAGAACCGCATTGACCAAGTCTGTTACAGCAATATTGTTTAGCCAATACCAAAACGTCATTGAGATTGATCGCAATAAGCAAGTCATTATCAACCGTTAAGATGTGAACAGCAAATCATCAATGTGTCTTCATAAACACCTAACACAATTGTGCATAAAAACAAGTGTACAAATTCAAGACCTGTCTGTTGCGAAATAGAAGCTGACTGACCAACAACAACAAGCACGTGCAGAATGAAAACAGCAGAGTTTGAGCAATGTCTCGGAATCTTACTTGGCGGAACCAGCATCAAGTACTACGTAATAGCTGCAGACAAAATGAAAATTACATTAGAAAATGCAAAAAAAGAAGCCAACAACCAGGAATTATCGTATCCAATAGCAATAATACAAAACACCGACAAGCTAGAGGGCGCTGGGAGTCACTGGATATCCTACTGGATTGTTTCAAGAGAATCCTTTGAATATTTTGACTCGTATGGCTTCCCAATTCAGCAATACAAGAACCTCCAGTGGCCAGCAAGATATATCATCGCAGAAAATTGTACGGCACTGCAGAGTGGACGATCTACTGTTTGCGGAATGTATTGTTTATATTTTTTATATTCACGTGCAATTGGTATCTCATACCAAGATTTTATGAATGTATTTACATGTTTTGTACTAGTTAATGATAGAAAAGTTGAAAAGTTTGTAAATATGATCCCTATGTTAAGCAAGTGTTCTACACATAAGTATAATTTACAGTCTAATACATGTAAAGTATGTTGTCCAGAGTTTTGTAAAAATATGTTATGGTATCCTTAAGCTTAAGATATAACCTAAATCACTGTATATTGTAAATACATATAAGAATCAAATACCAATTTTGTAAACCCTCTGTATATTGTACTAATTTTTAAGAAGAAAACATTGTCTTTGTTATGTTAAAAAACACAGTTTATCGTAATAATATAGTAATAGTATAGAAATTACATTGTATAAAGTAAATACATATTCAGTTTTGGTATAATTAAATAAGTCATGGGTTATAGTTAAAGCAAAATTGTAAATAAAATACACAGAGTACTATATATATTTGTTAATTGTTAGAAAAAAACATTGTTAATTCTTTAAATTATAATAAAAAATGTATATATTGTAAATAATTTAAGACTAAGTAGCAAATTGTACAAGATATAGTTGTATAAGTAATTAAATTAAGATAATTTATCGTAAATATTCCTTAAATATACTTGTTCTTTGTGAGTTCTGATCAGTTGTTGTTTGTCCTTGACGATGGCAACATCAGATACTGTTGACTTTAAGTTAATACACCCTTTTACGGCTATGCTATGTGGCCCTAGTTTTTCTGGTAAAAGTACTCTGTGTTTAGAAATTGTAAAACGCCGTAAACAAATAATTGGAAATAATATTAATAAAGTTTTGTATATTAGTGTACACACTGACCAGCCAGAGTTTTCAAGCACTGATTTCCTAGAGGATAAAGATATAACTTTAACATCTGATATTGATAATATTGAGTCACTGATTCAAGAAATAGACAGCCCATGTCTTGTTGTTTTGGAAGACCATTTAAACTTTATTGAATCAAATCATAAAGCTAGACAACTAGTTCAGAAAATATTTACAGAATTATCTCATCATATAAATTTCAGTGTAATACTTATTCTGCAAAACGCATTTTCTAAAGAACTGAGAACCACCAGTTTAAGTACAAAATACCTTGTTCTCTTTGACGTGCCTAGAGACCGTAGCATAATTAATCAAATATCAAAACAAATTGCACCTGGTCGTCAGAAGTTTTTGCAAGAAGCATACGAAAAAGCGTGTAGTCTACGCCAACATAATTATTTGTTCTTGGACTTGCATCCACAGTGCCCGAACCCACATATGTTTGTACGTAATAACATTTTTCCTGTCAATGGTACTGACATTTATGTATACAAATAAAACCAACCATGTCGGTTGAACTAAAGACAAAAAGTCGGTTTGAAACAAATTTTGAATATCTATCACTACTAGCAAACGCAAAACCAAGAGAATATTCAACGTACATTAAATCTGCAACTGTTGATTTGCTTTATGTTATAGCAGAGTGTATATTTAATTTAGATAAGTTTTGCAAACATATAGACGCACGTTATTCAAACCAAGTTAAAACACTTGTGAAAACCTTGAAAAGAACCAGTTTGGATAACATGGAAAAACTATATATAAAGAACAAAAACCTTGTGCGCCGAATCCTAGCAACGATATTTCACAAAGTTTACAACGGTGAAATCTGCCGTGCTACACTACTGTCAGATATAATTTGTGCTAATAAAATATACAATAAATTCAAATAATTAAAATAACTATGGCTACTGTAATGAAAGCGATCGAACCCAAGCTCTATGCTGAGCTTATGAAAATCCGAGAAGAGCAGAATGTTTTGAACGTTGCTAAGCTGAACAATTGTATGTCAGATAATAAAATCGATTGTCATAAAGAAGTACCAATGCACGTTGGTGGGAACTACAAAGAACCCAGTGATACCCCAAACTCTAGTGGTCCATCTGGCGTGGAAAGGTTAAAAAACTATTAGTGCAAGAGTGGCTTAGCTACGAGCAAGTAATATCCCAAGCCAATACCAAGAAACCACAGCTCAACTTATCTCGCGACCGTAGATATCCATATGTGAGACATCGCAGCAATAAAAGTGCATCTAAAAAAGTTAAATCTCGATACATATAAAAAGAGCTGCCATTTACTAGACAGTGTCAGTCTTTCTGGTAATGCCAAAGTGTTCAATACAAAGCTATACAATGTTTCGTCAACGTGTAGTTCTCTCCGCTCATGCGCTGCTTCTACTTGCAACATGTTTTAACATTGCAGTGCATGCGCAGCGTAAATTAGATACTCCAATAGTAGACCCTAAAAGCACTGCTCCAAGCTACGAAAGTTCACCAAACAATTACAGTTTATTTGAAACAGAAAAGATAGCCTTAGAAGCAATACAAAGCTCCTTCCAGCAAGACAAACCGTCTTCTCCGAGCCCTGATATTACGCCATCTGCTGTTACCAACCCTAGTTTATTCAACAGGTTGATTCTTTAAGCTTTAAAATATATGCTTGAGAATTTAAATACGCAGAATGGCCTCATACTAGATGTCCAGGACAAGTACAACCAACACAACGCAAAACCGGTAGTAAATACAACTTTCGACTTGATTAGTGAGTGCAAAATACACTAATACGATTAATACAAATATATTTGTATATAATACAAAATGTACAATGCGCAAATTTACCGCATACGATTTAAAGCGATTGCTAAATGTGCATACATTTCTGTTTTTCTTTCTGCGCATGTGCAGCTATCTACGTGTCGTTCATCCTGGTCCTACTCCTCTTTGTATTCAAGATAATAAAGATTTTTTGTAATGGAAAGCACTGGTCCTGGTAAAATCAGAAGGGGTTTACCAGAAAGAGGTGGACACTACCCACCACGGAACAGCTATAAATACCAGGTCGGACTCATAGGAGCTCCTCACACCATCTTAAGCACTCCTCTTGACATCATCGTTTCCATCCCAAAGCACTCGTCTCAAAGAACAGCATTACATCGACCAAACAAGCATTGACTCTACAACATCACTATTCCTTGGAAATGGATCCACCAGGCGTAGTACCATACACAACACGCTACTTGAATTCAGTTCAGTACCACGAACAACCAAACTACCCAGCTGTTCGTAAAACTGGAACTACTGACTATGTACGTATTACTTGGTGTTAAGTATTTCCAGAATTTCATTGTGTATTTTATTCTGTAGTTATTTGATTGTATAATATACATTGGATTCTAATACTATTGTGTTTGTTGATTTCCAGCGCTTTGAGTGTTCCATCCCTAAATGTCTGTATAAATGCTTAACGTATGTGGCGTACCAAGCTCACGTTGAAGATATTCATCACTGTGGAGATTGCAACAGATTCTGTTCTGACAAAACCCATCATCAATGTCTACATCCCGGCGAGCGTCTTGCACACTTTGACAACAGAAATCAAAATCTTACTGGCGGTGGAACTAGTCGTTCAGAAGCAACGTACGGACTTGACACTACTACGAGCAATGAAGATAGCCCCGCAGGCCCTTCTCGTCGCACTCGTCGTTCGTCATTAATAGATCTCGATGTATTTCAAGAATCTTCAAGATCTCATATGGGACTAATGGTCACCTACATGCATCAACCAACTGAAGAGTTTCAAGACATTACATACATTTTAACTGAACTATACGAGTCTATTGTAAAATTGTTAACTCAAAACTTAGCTGTACATACTAGTGTTAAGGTTCAACTTATAATAGCAGTAGCATTAGAATTAGAAACCATAGTAGAAAACGAAACCAAAAAACAAAAACGTAGCATTAGTCTAGTGTCTAGTAATTACGATATAATGAATGAGGATGAAATTGAAAACTTTATATTTGATAGTGCAAGTGAAGTTATACAAAAGCTTAACGAATTCAATAAGCACGGTACAGGATGGACACTTCAAAAAATAGAGTCTATTTAATTTAAAGTAGGAGTTTTAAACTTGTTTTCAAATGCTGAAGCAAAAGGATATATTAAATTTCCAAAACCTAATCCAAGAAAATCAGGATATTTAAATATTAAAAACAAATGCGATGACTGTTTTAAATTTTGTGTTGTGTTACAGATATTGACATGAACTTTTAGCTGGGTATAAAGTTAATAAGCAGACAAACAAACCTTACACTACACGCTATGCTAAACAAAAACTAGAAGACCCAGACCAGTATATTTCTTATTTTTTGCAATTTGATTTTACTGATATTCATTGCCCGTTGCGTATTGGCGAGAACTTTAATAATTTTGAAATTAAAAACAATCTTGGTATTAATATATGGAGTCATCGCGGGGACCAAATTGTTCCTATAAGACGGTCGCGTAATTCTGATTTAAATGATATGTGTAATTTATTTTTAATTTATAATCAAGGAAAGGACGACGAGACCAACTCGTACCACTTGGTTCTTATTACTGATTTTGATAAATTTATGTGCAATGGGCGTCACAAAAAATCATTTTATTGCGAATTGTGTTTTAGATGTTTTAACTCTGAAAAGAATTTACAACAACACAGTGATAACTGTCAAGTTCGTAAAGAAAGAAAAATCATTTTTCCTGAACCATGGGAAAGAGTCAAGTTTTCAAAACCATGGCAAACACTTCCGTACCCTTTTGTCATTGTTTATAAGTTCTTTACGTTTGCAAATCCTATTCAAGATTTCAAACTCACAAAAAATAACACAACGTTTACAACAGAAATCACACCTGCAGCTTATTCTTTTATTATTATTAGACGTATGAAAGATAAGGACAACGTTGTTTCTATAGAGTATTTTGATAAGGACGATGTAGTAAAACATTTTTTTACACGAATATTTTTCTGGGCAAACAGATTACTTACACATATTAGAGAAACAAATAACAAAGTATACCCAACAGAGAGTGTGAGAGCACAGTTTGAACATGCTACGCATTGCCACCTGTGTGAGCGCAAATTTAGTAAACAAACTAGAACGATCAGGACATTCCATTATAACCACGACCATGGCAATTTCGAATTTGCTACATGTAGTCGCTGTAACTTTAGAATCAAATACAAGCACGAGATCCCACTTATTTCGCACTACGGAGGTTCTTTTGATTATCACCTTTTGATAAATGCAATGAAAACTAAATTATTTTCTTCCAAAGACGTGCAAGTACTTGCAAAATCCCCAAAAGAATTTATTTCAATAACAATAACTGCAAAAGACACATGGCTTCTTAAATTACATTTAGAATATCCTTCTGAAAATACTGAAAAATCCAATTACACTGGCAAATCTTTTTCTTCAAAAGTCAAAATACGTTTTATGGATGCCAATTTATTTTTTGACACTAATTTATTTGAACTTGTAGAATCACTTAACGCAAAAACCTCTCAGTCACTTAAAATAGTACAGCAGTGTATATATAAATTTGTACCAACAACATGACATGATTCTTTTGCAAAAAAACTTAAAGTCTCAAAACCGTGCCAAGACGATCTTGTGTTATTACAAAAACCTGTTTATTTTCTTTTTTTGTCTCTTACCAACAACGCGAGTCTTAATAATCCCATTCCCATAAGATCTTGTTTTAGAAAATCTTTACTTGATGATTTGTTAATACCAGACAGTGAATCGGAGCTTGTTCAAAACATCTGTGCAAAATTTAACCTAGTTACATTGGCTGATTACATGCGTTTTACTTGCTTGTTAGATAAAGTATTACTTGCAGAAGTTTGGCAAAACTTTCGGAAATTTGGAGTGGAAACATACGAAATGGATCCTACCTATTCTTTGACTTTGCCAAGCTTCTCATGGGAATGTTTTTTAAAGCAATCAAAAGCTGAAATAGATTACATAAGAGATTACAGAGTATTTGAAATTGCCAAAAATGGAATAAGGGAGGGTCAATGTATATTTACAAAGAAACATGTGACTGCTAATCACGAACGTTGTCCGGGTGGGTTAGATACATCACAGCCACGTAGACACTTACTTTCACTAGATATCAATAGTTTATATCAACATAGTATGAAAGCACTGATGCCAGTGTCTGACTACGAGTACATGGAAACAAAAGATCTTATAAACATTGACTGGACAGACCCAGAATTAGGAAGTACGGAAGGAAGCTATGGGTACGTACTTGTTTGTGACTTGCAATACCCAGAGCATTTGCATGATCGCGACGCAAACTTGCCTCTTGCTATGGAACAGAGAGTAATAAAGCTCGAAGAAATGCCGAGCCAGTTAAATTTAAAATATCGCAAAAACGCTTCAATTAAACATTTTATATCCCGACCAAGACTTATGTTAACTCTTTATGACAAATTAAATTACACAGTTCATTTTAAGGAATTGCGCTACTATCTTTCAAAGGGAATAGTTCTCTTAAAAATACACTGTGGCGTTAGATTTAAACAACAACGTTATTTCAAATCATATATAGATGCCAATTTAGAAAGACAAAAGCAAGCAAAAACCCCTTTTGAAAACAAATTACTTAAATTCCAATCCAATGTTTTGTATGGCAAGACTTTAAAAAAAGTTAAAGATTTTGTGGAAACCAGTATTTGCACCAGTACCGCCCATGCTAAGAAATTACTTGCACTACCACGATGTAAAGATTTTGATGGGTTGTCTGAGTTTTTGAGTATTATTACGCAATACCTTAAGAGTTATCGTGCAGATGATTTGTCACTCACAGGACTGGCAATTTTAGCTAATGCAAAAGTGTATTTCTATGAAAAGTTTGATATGCTGTGTCGAATATTCCAGAATAGAGCTTACCTGGATTACTCAGATACAGACGGATATGAGTTAGATATATTAGATCCCTTAAATACTTTGTGGGATGATATAGTTAGTGCACGCGCAGAATTTGATTTCAGCAAAATTCCACGAAATCATGAGTTTTTTAAGCGCTACGAAAATCAATATCCAGAGTTGAATCTTTTAAATAAAGACGAGAGTGGTAAAATAAGAAAACAGAGCTTAGATGTATTAAAATTAATTATACTTAAGCCTAAGATGTATAGTATGTTATATTTAAATAGTAGTGAACAACAGAAATGCCGAGGTGTTCCGGCTATTGCGTTACGCCAATGCAGGCACGAAAAGTATAAAAAAATGCTTGAAACAAACAAGCCGTGTAATATAATTGTAAATTCTATACGATCTGTAGATCATAACATGTATGTTGTGAGTGTAAATAGATTAGCATTCAACACATTAGATATATCAAGGGTATTTTCAGACCCTAAAGATTGTAATTTTAGTTTGCCCTTTGGCCATACAGATTTGTTAAATAAGTAAATATATTATTCTGTAATAGTTGTATATTTATAGTATTAAATTAATGTAACCTAGATTTTAATTGTACACACTGTATAACAGATAAAGCATAGAATAAATAAATGTTCCGTATTTGTAAGACTCGTATATGTTAATTGTATAGTATATATGCAACCTTGTTGCCTAATTTAAACGTTACTTGTGGACTACATATATTCATTAAATACTAAGCTCTAGCTTGTAAGATGTGTATATATTGTTAGTATAGTGTAGATGTAACCTAGATATTTAATGATTATACAAATGTTAAGTATACTGTAAAATAATTAATTGTTCTGTATTTGCAAGACTCGTATATGTTAATTGTATAGTATATATGCAACCTTGTTGCCTAATTTAAACGTTACTTGTGGACTACATATATTTATTAAATACTAAGCTCTAGCTTGTAAGATGTGTATATATTGTTAGTATAGTGTAGTTGTAACCTAGATATGTAATGTATATACAAATGTTAAGTATACCGTTGAATAATTAAATTTTCTGTATTTCATGTATATAAATGTTTTAATTGTAATAAATTCAAAAACCTTGTAATTTTGTATATAAACCTGCAATGTGTACTATAACTGCTCATTCACAATTTGATTCGCCTGGGTGATGCATCTAATTATATGGCGCTGCACATATGATCGCATTGCTCTCTCAATTCGCATTATATTTAGCACGCCGCAGCAGAGACATAAATTATTGGCAACACTAACTATGCATTGACTCTCTTTCTCTATTATTGCATTAAACTGCATTTATTCGCACATTATAAGATCTATCTATTTACCTACCTACCTATATCTCCCTTGCCTGGGTCCCGACTCCCGGGTCTCCCAGCATCCCTTATCTCCCTACCAAGTCGTATCTTCTTCTTCTTCTTCTTCTTCCTCCTCTCCTCTTCATCTCCACTATAACCATCTCTAAATAACCAATTCCAACTCTTTCCAGGTAGTCACGTGCCAGGTCGCTACAAAAAGTAGTAACACCAAATAAAAAATCCGGCGCTTCGCGCCGGATTTGTGCACCGTGGGCCCGAAGTAGATGCTGAGCTAACTGCAAGTTAGTTCCATCACTGAAAAAAACGTTTTTGTAGTAAGGTCACTAAACTCCTAACTAAACCCCAAACAGTTATTGCTGGTGAAAACGGGCTAAGTACAGTCCACTCTCTACATAGCGTACTTCAGCGGACCAACAATATTAGTACGTTATGAGGAGAGTTCGCTATGTGGAAAGTACAGATTTAAAAAAAATCAGTATTATAGATGAAAACAATAAAAATTCTACTGTTTAAAGCAATAATTGGTTCTACACAAATCAATCAAAGAATATGCTTAGTAATTTTGATTAAATAAGTTTGCAAAATCAGTTAGATCAAAAAAAAATAGTAACTTTTTTAACTGAGCGCTAAAATTTTTTAAATTTCTGAAAGTACGCTATGTAGCGACGAAATTTACACATGATGAGTGTTTTGGGCCAGCAAAATTAGTACGCTATGTGGAGGTATACGCTATGTGGAGGTACACTATATAGAGGTATTATTGCATTAAAATCATAGGGATTTAGCCAGGGATGGGTGAAAAGTACGCTATGTAGAGGTATACGCTATGAGGAGGTACGCTATGTAGAGAGTGGACTGTACGAGCTTTGCTGGCACCAATGGGCTAAGTTAAAGTGCTTCTGCTTTGAGTGGCCTTAACTAAAATAGGTCTAGTAAGAATGAGCTGGGTTCAAGTGTTGATGATGAGATTGGGCGGAGTAGAAGTTGTCCTCGTACAAGTTTTCTCTGTAGCAGTGGGACATAGGCATACTAGATGTGAAACAAGTCTAGTCTGGACACCCGTGTTTGACAGTATATATTTTGAGCAATGAATAAATGGCGATCTTTTATGTTAACGATATCCTTTTGCTTAATTCATGAAAATATAACAGATGAGATCCTCAAAACGGTAATATTTAAACCAAGTCATTTACGGACAATTGCCGTATTGATACCACTAAGGTTTTTATGTTAAAGATATGCGCTTACCTAATTTATGACCTAATGACTGGGGGTCGCACACAAATGGCGACATTATAAATTTCAAAACATTCTGGTTCACCCGCATTTCAGTTTAATTATTTAATTTGTATTTATTGTATAATTGTTTTAAAAGAGCGTTTTTTTTAAGTAACCTACCCTCAACCTGAATGACGTTATATATGTGTCGCCCGTAAGCGAAATGAAGGGGAGTATGCACGCTTTGAACGTACCTGCTTACCTTGGTTCAGAGGGAAGTATGAATAATCCTTGTTAACATACGAGACGAAGTATCCTCAGCAAAGCGTGTATACATTTAGGTTGCACGCATTGGGGTCGGACACAAAAGGCGCCGCCCACGTTCAGGGTGGGTAACTTGGAAAAAGATTACACACCATGTTAAACATATATCCATATACGCAACGCTAAAGAGGTTGACAAGGTAGGTGGGTGGGTCAACAAATTTTGTAAATTTTTGTGGCGTCATTTATGCCCAGTCCACCCTTCCGTTTTTACTAAAAACTACTTCCCATTTACTTGTATGTATTTTGACATGGGTCAATTCAGCTGCCAATTGTGAAGAAATGGTCAGTTCTAGCCATAGTAAGACAAAACAAAAGTGACCTGGCTGTTTTCGTTCACGACCGCCCTCCCGGTCCACAAAACCAAAAAATGTTGGGCTCATGCCAGGCTCACTCAATTTTCCTCTGGACTCATTTGGACTCATGCCATGAGCCCAAATTGAGGGCTCATGGGTTTTTCGTTTCCGTAGTGGGGTATTGAGTCCGACTCATTCAAAAGTGACCGTCTGGCTCATTTTGGACTCAGTACTGTCTTCCAAAAAAATATCGAGTACTGCAAACTGAAAACTGCAATTGGTACTGGCACTGGCACCTGGCACTGGCACTGGCACTGGCACTGGTGACGGTTACTGTACTGCTAGTAATATTTAAATTGAAGCAGTGGCTTGTGATTGTGGTGTGTAAGCAGTGTAAATGGCAAATGGTGTTGAAACTTGAGCTGATGTGAACTATTGTGAACCGTGAGACCGTGACACTTAACTATTTTAAAATAAAAATAATTGTGTTATTTTAGGTAAATTTTAACTACTAATTAAATGTCTGATCCGGATTACATTTTTAACAATACTTTAGACAGTTCAGATATTTTGGACGTTTCTGCAATCACAGGGCTAGATTTAGATCTATCTAGCAGTTCAGATATTATACCTGGCGGGATTCGGGGGTTTGACAATATTGATAATGAAGCCGAATATATTAATAGCAAAAAAACTGATTTTATATTTTCATCTGAAGATAATAACAGTAGAAGTATGACTACCAGAAGTTCGAAAAGCAGGAGTATTGGTCTGAAATTTCATGAAAGTGATGAGAGGAGCTCAATGTTTGGTGCTCGACGCAATTTAGTTAATAATGCAACAAACATGAGCATTATTGCCCACAACGGAAGTCAAGAATCCCTGTCGGTGTCTCTACAGGAAGCAAGCAAAATTAACGAAGTTAGTTCAGCCTTTTCTGACCCATCCACAACAACAAAAACCAGTATTTTGAAGCCTATCGAATTACGGACGTCTACTCCTACTCCTACCTCGAATAGTTTTTTGACTTCAGCATCAGTTGACAGATCTGCAACTTCAGCCACAGGTTCTGCTACCAAGTTGCAACACGAACCAAAACCTAAATTTTCAGCAAACATAAGTATTTTGTCAACAACTAATAACTGTGCAGACGTTCAGCTCGAAATGAAACTTCCAGGCATAAATGCGGTATCGTCAAGTACAAGTTGCAGTGCTGGTGCTAATTATTTGCAAGGTAAGTTTATAATTATATATTTAAACATTAAACATCATTATGTGTTAAGCAAAAAAAGTAGCTACAGGCTACATGCAGCTATCTGCTATACATGCTTTGATGCTCCACAATGCAGTCTCACCTAATTACTGGTTATTGATATTTGACATATGTATTTTTTTGTTTCGTTTTTATAGAATTGGGGGCTGGATTATTTACAATAGGGCAGAACAGCACAGTAAATATTTACGTTTCTAAGTGTGTTAATTGCACGGGCAAGAGTGGCTGCGGAGTACAACCTGTGCCTTTGCCTATATCTGCTAAGGAAGCTACATCACAATCAGATCAAGGACCCTCACGAATTAATATAATTGCTAACAATGCAGAAAATTGTAACCTATTTGTTGCTAACCCTCATGGTGACGGTGAAATTCAAGAGAACGAGTTATTAGAAGAATCAAAGTCAGAACCATCACCAACTTTGCCAACTTATATCAACAGCAACAACACGTCACCGACACCGACACCAACACCGTCCAATACAGTGATCTCACCGTTAATACCTTGTAATGACAATGACATTAATTCGAACTTCAACTCTTTTATTGTTCGTAGAGCACGATTTAATCCTTATTTGACCCCCAAAGAACCTGTTGTCATTGACGAAACTGAAACTCAAGATGATTCACATTCACGTTCACACACCATGGTAGTGCATTTACAAGATTCATCAACACCGACACCGACACCGACGCACATAAACTCAACAATGCCCGTTGAGTCATCCCAAGTTTTATCTTCACTGAAGCGAAGAGGTCCTGGTCGACCTAGAAAGCAAACTAAAACTAAATCTTTGAAAACGTCGAAAGTACCACAAACAAAGATCTGTGAATTTGAAAAACAGTGTTCTAGCAGAAATTTGACGGCACTTAGCAACAAATTATATTCAAAAAAAGAAAGTGGTTCAATTTCACAATCAAAATTTCTAACTATTCCAAAAAATACTTCATTAAAAAATTCCACTTCCACATCACCAATAATAAAACGTAGGGGTCACCTTAAAAGAAAATTGGTACATAGAAGTGATGAAGGCAATAAAGCAGCAATAATAAAGAAAAATCCAAATTCACTAAAATTCAAACCACCTAAGGGTTCTCTGCTGAAGCTGAAAATGAAAAAATCAAATGCCGTTGTAGCAGCATTGGATGAAAATGAAACACCAACAACTCCACCTCCACTTCTAGTTCAACCTGTTCAACAATCTAATCTTCATCAAGACAAGGAATCTATGCCAGTATTGCTGCCAATAGTGACGACACGTCCACGTTCCCTAATTAAAGGTTTTGAGAATAAGACGAAAAAAGTTCACTCAGATTATTTTCTAGAAGAAACCGATAGTCTGCCCAGAATAACTTTAGAAAATTACAAGCAGTTATTTGATACTTTGGTGAAATCAAATATTGTAAATACTGAAAACGGGCAAACAAATGTGGACAAACTTAGTGAGTTTCAAATTATAACTTTAAACCATGTTGCTATCATTTTAAATTTTATTAACCATATTGTCTCCTATTTTATACTTAATAGTTTAATACTTAACACATTCGTGTTTTGTGTTTCGTCTTTTATGCATGTTTAAGCAACAGTGTCGACCGTGTATCACTGGTTAAACAGTAAATTAATTATTGTTTTTTTAATTCACAAATCATTTTCTTTTTGATTTTTGCAGTGCGTGTTTGCCGTGTCCCGAACTGCAATTTTGAGACTGAATCAACAATGACTGCCGATAGAAAACTGAAAGACCATTTTCTCCTACATTGTGATCCAAGGCTCTTTGTTTGTCCAGTTTGCGACCGAAACTACCAAAATACATGCTCATTGACAAGACATTACAAACTGACAAACCATAATAATGTTTCAATTCCAAATTCCAACAATGACGTCGACTTTAATAAGTTTTCATTGCCGAAGATAAAGCCAAAGTTGACGCAAAAAAAGAAGATGAAAGCAAAGTCAGGAGCGAAGGCCAACCCAGAAACCAATTAACAGCCATCATGAAGAAAAATCATGTGCAATCAAGCAAATTTGTAAGAAAAATAATAACTTTAATATTAAAAATGTGTATTTAAATTTAGGTTGCAATGTTTTAACACGAAATATAAATTTTGCTTGGAGTATTTAGAAATTAATTACATGGTGGTTTAATTTTTGTACGTACTACTAACTCAATGTAAATATTTATTATTAACAACTTAATTAAGCGGTTGCTACACCACTTTGAATTAAATTTAAAAATTTAGGATTTTCATAAGAATTAAAGACATGGGAATGCTATAAGAAAATATTTAAGGTATGCGAGATTTTAATACACCAATAATTAAAATGTATCTATTCTTATCTGCATAAGCATTTCAAAATCACTATCGATAACTTCACTTCATTATCGATGCACAATATAGCACACAAATCTCAAATTTAAACGATTAAATGTGCACGCATTTGGTTTTTATTTTTTATTTTTTATAAAATACAATTGAACGTAGCTTTGTGGATTGTGTTGGCTCAGTTGGCTGTAATAAAAACAAAATGTTTAAACAAATCTAATGAAACCTTTTCACAGGTATGTGTAAAACAAATGGATGTTTTCAGAGTGGTGTTGTTGTTCCTTCTCTTCCGATCTTCTTCGTCTTCTTCTACAATCGTTGACCACGACGATCACCCTTTCTCCGGGTTGAGTTTGACGGAATTGGTGTCACACCCTCAATACGTCCAATCTTCATGTTGGATCGAGCTAAAGCACGAAGAGCTGACTAGGCCCCTGGTCCAGGAGTCTAAGTTCTGTTTCCTCCAGTTGCTCTTGATTTAATATGAAGACATATTTATCAGGAAGAGAAATAATTGCTCGTATTACTAGAGGGATAAAAGTAAAGGCAAATAGTGATGCAGCCAGTCCCTGCGCCGCTATGTCAGCAGCTTAAGATGTTGCTGAAAAATGTAAATCCCTTGGAATTACAGCTCTTCATATTAAATTAAAAGCAACTGGAGGAAACAAAACTAAGACTCCTGGACCAGGGGCCCAGTCAGCTCTTCGTGCTTTAGCTCGATCCAACATAAAGATTGGACGTATTGAGGATGTGACACCAATTCCGTCAGACTCAACCCAGAGGAAGGGTGGTCGTCGTGGTCGACGATTGTAGAAGAAGACGAAGAAGATCGGAAGAGAAGGAACAACAACACCACTTCGAGAACATCCATTTGTTTTACACATACCTGTGGAAAGATTTCATAAGATTTTTTTAAACATTTTGATTTTATTACAGTCAACACAATCCACGAAGCAAATAAGTGTTAGCATTTTCCCGTTCGAGTTAGAAGTTAAAGACTGCAGAACTGTGAATAATTGACTGGGCCCCTGGTCTTGGAGTCTTAGTTCTGTTTCCTCCAGTTGCTCTGAATTTAATATGAAGAGCTGTAATTCTAAGAGATTTACATTTTGCAGCAACATCTTGAGCTGCTAACATAGCCGGGTAGGGACTGGCTTCATCACGATCAGCCTTTACTTTCATCCCCCCAGTATTACGAGCAATTGTAACTCTTCCTGATAAAAAATCCGTGACATGAACAAATGTGTCATTGAAACTGGCATGAATGTGGGCCACGCCGAAGACCATCTCTCCTTCACGTACTTGAGGTCCTAGAGAAATCTAACTAATTAGTTCAATTTTGACTAAGTTTTGTGTGCAGTAGAGGATCTCGTGCCGAGTCGTGCCGTGTAGTCTGCTTCTTATACACTTTTCAATTTTAAGTCATCTAACCAAGTTAAATTCATCATGGGTCAACGTAACGGAAGGGTTCCAAGTTCCAAACGAGAAAGTCGAGGTGCATGTGCAGAACGTAACATACAAAAAAATAAAAATAAATAAAAAATTTAAGCTTCTCACATGTACTTGTACTCTGACTCACTGTGACTTTGGTGGGTTGGTTGGATTAGGTAGGTAGGTGTGTAAACACAATGTTATATTTTTGTTTTAGTTTGACTTGCTTAACTATTTAAGGGTTAAGTAAAAAAAGTCTTGTGTTCTGTGTTCTGTTTAATTCTTAAATTATATGTGGTTGGAGCACTAATACGGTTGACAGTCAGTACTCTGTAGTCTCTGCAACTTATTACACAGTTTTATCTACTTACTGACTTATGGACTTAGTATTAATTACAAAATTTAAAATATTAAATCAAAAGTTCTACCAGTTTCTTGTATTTAGTATTCAGGTATTTTTTAATGTACTTCTTATTTGTTTCTGTTTTTAATTCCTCAAGAATAAATAAATTAGTGTATTAGGGTTTTGAGGAGACAGTGGAGACACGGGTCTACAGTCTTTGTGTCTTTGTGTTGATAAATAAATAATAACTACTATTAGCAGCAGCAGCTACAACAATGTCTTCATCTAGATTTAACTGCACTGGCCAGGTAAGCTGATACTTAATACTTTATTTGTACTACAGTTATATTACAAGTGTTACATTAGTGTTACAACAAGCAAAAATTGAACTAATAAATTATATAGGTGTTTTTTGCCTTCTTAAAAAAATAAGGCACACCAGCCCAGTGGTGCCACAGCTTGACTCCATCTAAAGCTGTCAGCTGTGGCTGGCGGGCTGGGTTTCCCTCCCAGCTCCCACGATCTCGACCTTGAGCCTTACTTTAGCCTTGTAGCCCCGGCCACTGGATCAAACCAAGTCAAGGGATCGATCCTGTCGGCCCTTGGGAAAAGATACTCTCTTCCGCTTTCCCCCTACTGGCAACAGCTGTTCATTGGCTACAGGCTAATTAACTTTTTGCTGGTCGTTAAACCACTGGACTGCGTGTCCCTGTGTGATCCATGGGGCTATAAAAACCGCATATTAGTCTCTAAAATGGTGCTATATAGAAAATCTCTAAAATGGGACACAATATTATTCTATTTTTATTTACAGACTATTGAAAATGTTGACAAGAATGGCACAACTACTGATTCAGACACGAATAAAACCATTCAGTCCTGTGAAGTTCAAGATCTAAAAACTGCCGAACTTCAGAATGTGAACTTGGTGTCTTACCCATTAGCTGATACGCATGGGGATGGGGATGGTATAGTTTACATTGATCGAATTCCAAATAGCGTGAGAGTAAATGGAGAAGAATTATAAGTAGTATACACCAATGTAATCAGTGGCTCAGGTTCAAGTGGCTGCGCCTATCAAAATGAAACACTTGAAGACTCTCAAAACGATGAAGAAAAACAAGGTATCTATTCTAACAAATGTATTTATTCATGCATGCAAAGTATTCAAATTTAAATAACAACACAATTACTTTTGTATTAATAAATGATCTAAACTAATTTATTTAACGCCAGGCAGGCAACACACATTAAGCTTAAATTCAAAGCTCTTTGTTGATAAAATATGAATGAGAATGAAGGCTAAAAATTGTTTTTCAACTTTAAACGTTGTTGCAATATTATTTAAAACAACTAATTTTGCTAATTTAACAACCGTAACCTTTATTGTAATATTTGTATCAGGTTTGCCTACTCAGCCTAATATTCCTATAAAATCACTGGAATTCAGTTGTGATTCAACACCAAATCCTGCTGCTCCAAGACATGATGATATTTTAGCTGATTCCGAACTGGAGTGTGACCGTGACCCTAGAGACAATGATGTTGCCGCTGTCAACGTCAACGTTAATGAGGATAACGATAGTGACAATAATTTCACATCCGCTAACAATAATTCTACTGTTTTATCAAATTTGGCACTGCTTGACACCAGCCAACTTGAAAACATTGTTCGTAAGTATCACATAACACTTACTCGTTACTGTATATTTTGCAGAAGATTTAATATAACAATGGTATTTGCATTCTTTTGTTACTAATTTAATTTAGTTATTTTTAAAATTGGGTATTAATTTTGTAACATTTTTATTTTATTTTCAGAAACCTCAGTGCTGGCATCACTTAATTCATTAAAATCGTTGGCGGGATCACATGTTATCAATTTAGTTGTCAACGTTGGATGTTCCAACTCATATTCTCGCAATGACTCTGATAATGCTGTTGCTGGCGTTGCTGCTGCTGCTTCTAATACCAAGCTACACAGCAAATGCAAAAGCAAAATCAAAACTTCAATTTCAGTCCCAGTCCCAGCCTCAGCTAAAGAAGATTCTACACCATCAACATGTGCAGTTGTCAATACAAGTAAGCAAAAAAATGTAGTTCCAACTGTATCTAAATCTAAATGTAAACGTAGTTCTAGGTTACAAAAAGATAAAACACCGTCTGTGCAAACACCGTCTGTGCCTCGTTCAGCTGTTGGTGTATTATTTAATAAAGTGCATTCAGGCATTAAAAATATTCCCAATGTCAATAATGATGGCATTAACACCAACCACGGTCATAATTCTGTCGAGCCTAACTTGCCTAACAGGTATGAAAGACGCAAACGTAGTCGCAGTAATAATAATAGCAGCGACAGCAATAGCAATGACACCGAGTTTCAAAATTATTTACAATTCAGTAGCTCGTATTTAAAGCCTCAAACTATGCGTAACGTATTAGGAGCAGGAGCAGAAGGTGAACTAGCTAGTTGTAACGGAGCAAGAAAAACAGTGTCAGAGAAGTCAGAGTCAGAGTCAGACGATGACGATTCAGGCAAACCAAAAGATAACACAAAAGGTACTGAAACTGACCTTGGCCTTGACCCTAATCCTATAAGCAACTTAGATGGTCCTGATGGTCCACGTAAAAAAGTATCAAATTAAAAAAATATTCTGATATAGTCAAAAAATACGCAACTAAAAATAAAAAAATACCAATGCAAATTATCCGAAAACAGTTTGATTATACGAAACAAGGTTTTTATTTATGTAAAGTTGAAGGTTGTATGTGTGCTGTTAAGCACGCACAATCTCTGCGTCGACACTGGTTTACTCATGTGCTTCAAAAGGAAGACGACGACATGAATTCTGACTCTGACATTTCTGACGATGGCGATGGCTTAGATAGCTACACTAGTGTAAACACCACGCACACTAAGACTAAGACAACTAAGACTGGCTTGCACAGCCACAATAATTCCAGGGACAGTTTTAATTATGATTTAGATTTAAGTTTTGGGTCTGAGTCTGATTTAGACTTAGACTCAGATGACTCAGAGTCATACCAGTCCTACCAGAGAGCTGAAACTGAAAGTAATGAGAGGTTAAAACGAAGACGGGCACAGGGAGGCTTGAAAAAGCATTTGTCACAGAAAAAATTAATTCTAAAATGATTTAGTACTGTATATAGTTATAAATGTATCTGCACTACTTGTAAATATTTTCAAATTATGTATTTTGTGTAATATATTTTATACTATAATTATTTATATTTACAATTAATAAATGTATCTGCACTACTTGTAAATATTTTCAAGTTATGTATTTTGTGTAATATATTTTATACTATAATTATTTATATTTACAATTAATAAATGTATCTGCACTACTTGTAAATATTTTCGAGATATGTATTTTGTGTAATATATTTTATACTATAATTATTTATATTCAAGTCAAGATTTTACCTATTTGCTTGACATTTCATTAAATTTAAATGTTTTTTGTTATTAATATTATCTAATATAATTTAATTAATTGTACTAAATAAAAGAATAAAATAAATCAAAATGTTCAATTTGTAATTTATGATTCAGTTTTGGTGTTGATTCCGTTCACACAATAGAATATTAATACTATTTTATTTTATTATACATTTTTTGTAGGTAGGTAGTAGTAGGTACAAATTACTTTTAGTATCTGAGGGGTCGGCTCATTTCTGAGGGAAAAAGGTGGAAATTTTTCGTCGGACTCACTGTGAGGCCTTTGGGCTCCTTATGGACTTAAAAAACGAACGAACTCGAACGGCACTTTTTTCATCGGGCTCACTGAGGGCTCAAAATTTTTGGTTTTTTTTTAAATAAGTGACTACCGTTCACAAGTATTTTCAGGAGCAAAAGTGACCGACTGTCTTACTATGGTTCTAGCAAAGTAAAAAACCAATACAGGCCTGCCTGCTCGCATTTGTGGTCGTTTGAAAGTGGTTAGAACAGACAAAAAGACAGACGGACATGGCCATTTCATTAGATGCTTAGCTCAGCATCTAAAAAGTAAAAGAATAAATTTACAAATTAATTATGGAGGTAACCCGGAAAAACATTAAAATCTCGGGTTGCAAATCATTTTTTTGACACATTGTAGGTACTCAATATTATTATAGAATACAGTTACCTCCGTAAATATAATTGAATCAAAATATTGAACTTAAATGCATTGAATTTTAAACCAGCTAGAATGTTTGTTAGTTTCATTTTCGGCTTTTAAGTAATTATTGCACAAACTTTGAATTGTGTCATACAATTGCCAATTAAAACTACCTACCTATAAGTAGTAGGTATTTATATGTATTAACTGCTGCTTTGTAATAAGTCGTACTACTTAAATCTACTTATGTTACATATGCTTACACAACTTACATACAACGAACTATATATTCTAAATAATGTAGAATATTATTATTATTATTGTATCAAAATTCCTATAACCCGCAACGATAGCTACTATACACGAACCAAACAGGATAACTCAAACTACACGAACAAATTATGCAAAACTATATTTTAACTCTTTTGGTACGTAGTGCGGTAAAAGTGTAATTTCTATATTACCTAGTTTTAACTTTGAACTTATTCGACAAAATTCCTTATTAATATTCAACAATATGTCAGCAGCTAAGTTTCTATTAAGCTCAACAATTTCAAGCCAACATGAAAAAACTCATTAAATATTATAATTATTTGTACTAGTTATAGGTATATGTACCTAATGGAAAATAACTGACCATCCCATTAATCTCGTCTTCAAGAAGGCCGATAGTAGAAATATTCCTTGTCAGATTTGTTTGTCTTAGTTTCCCAGTCATTATTATGGTTCTTGTTACTTTGCATGGGCGTATGTTGAATTTTAGCGGTTCCGGGACCGGGATCTGGTCCGGGAAGGGAAATTAAGCAGCAGCTGATTTAATTGAGTTCGCCATCTCCACGTTGAAGCAACGTGTGCGGGACCATCGTACAGCCATTGGTCCTGGTCAGGGGTAGTTGATCCCGAGCTGGAATTTGACGGTGGAAACTGATCTGATTTAAGACTTAATGGCCCACGAGAATGTGTGTAGGCATGATAAGCGATTCTAGCATAACTATTCCCTCAACTTTTACTACTGTTGCTGCTCAACCTATGATTCTGATAAGATCGAATACCTTCTGCTACTGATGAAGTATGGGGCTCAAAAGTAGCGGGTGCAGGTACTGGCCTCGGTACAGGTATCGGGACGGGCACTTGTTTGTGCGAAAGCCTATGAACTGAAATCATACACAAACATGTCGGTTTACGTCTAATATTAGACGACCTTCATCATTTGAATTTGATCCTTGTGAAAACAATACAAGTCTGCAGAAAATAAGACATCTGACTGAGACAAACATTTAAATCGTGAATTATCCCAAATATTATAATAACAAAATATTCGCATACCTTCGAAGTTCTTGTCCGGCGGGTTTTTTATTAGATGTGCCACGTTGAAGATTTTCGTTGATTCTACCGGCAAAGACAACAAAGGAATTTTGTTGGGTGGGCTGTGAACATATTTTGTTGCAATTTCTTCCGATATCGAAGCTGACGGCGACTGTTCCACGGTATTTCGGCTTCGATTTTGCTCGATATCAGTAACATTTTTGACCTGTTGGTCTGTCCCCACAGTTTTATTTTTTTCTCCATCAGAGACCGTTTCCGATTCCGATTCAGATTTCAATGTGGATTTTACAGATTTTGATTAAACTGGCGAAGGCTCCGGCCGGTCTTTGTCTAATTAACCAGTACCAGTACTGCAGTGCCAGTGATAGGAGTACCTTAAGCTGGTTTCAGTTTCTTTAAAAGGATGTCGGCGAGTTGATGGCAAATGTTGGTTTTATTTCCAATTTTTGTTGATGTATCGTTATGCTTTGGGCTGTCAGGCTTTGTATCAGCATTGTTGTTATGTATTTTCGAACTGGGTGAAACTTTTCGTGGGTTCGGGCTCTTTTGGAATTTGAGAATGTTTGTGCTGTTGGCAACTACTTTGGTTTTCGTTTGTATTTTCGTCAAGTTTAATTGCCTTTTTGAGAGGAGTTTGACAGTTTGATCGTCGTCGTAGATGTAGGAGGTGGGCTAGCTACGCTTTACATTTGGATCTTTTTTAAGGCTGGAGTGACTTTGCTTTAGAATACTGTCCAGAGATTCCATTAAAACAACAGCCTGAGCATTGGGGGTGTAGATTTGGGAATAGTTCTCCGAAGCAGTAAAGAGAAGATAATTATGCAAATCTTAACCTTTTAAGAGGAGCATTTTTTTCGTCTGTTCCACTGCCCGATTCGGTATCGGTGTCGGTTTCGGTGCCGAAGCCTGGGTCATTGTCGGTGTCGGTGGTGTCACTGCCTTTTTTTACTTCCGAAGATGTGGTAATCTCATCGTCATAACTGTCGTCAGTGTAAATAGGAAGTGTGCGAAGACGGCGACGGCAACGACGAACGCTGGGTCTGGAAGACGAGGCCGAGGCTGGAGCCCGAGAATTATTCGAAGGGGCAAAAATAGCTTGTTTACTGGAAATTGGGACAAAAACGACATCACGATTTGATTCTGGAATAGTGCTGCTTGAATGGGAATCATGCTTGATATGAATTCTAAAAGTATTCGCAAATATTTCTAAGCGTGGTCTAATCGTCTTCTTGATATTCGTTAATACCACTCGTTCTTTAGTTTTAGTGTCAATCACAAGGTCAAAATATCGGCAAGAAAAAATAAACTGTTTATCAAATTACTATATAATCATTAGAGCTAATAATTACATGACCTATTCAATAATTCGCAACGCAGCTTTGAGGTTGTAGATGATTAGTGTCTACCAAAAGTAAGATTATTTCACATACTTGGTTTCACTGCTTTCAGCAGCACCAAGGATTATATCTTTTATATTTTGAAATAAGACGTATTTTGGTGGATTCAAAAGGAAGATGAGTCCATCCGACAAAATGATTAAAGAGCCAACTTGTTTTGCAGCATTGTTTGGAAAACAATCGATATAGTTACTGTGAAATCGTGAAGGTCTTGAAATTACTACGTTACGGTCTTACGCGAATTCAGACAAAACATGGATGATATTGCAAATCACTGTGTATTTGAGATCCAACTGTGCCTTCCTCAATCTTCATTTGAATAGTGATTGCAGTTCGTCTCTGAAAATAGAATACGTCAAAAATTGAGAATATCCGAATATTACTTTACTGCTTACTGACTTTAACATTAAAACATGATTTACTTTTCGTTCGCAAACATACTTTTTATTATGTTATTAAAAATTATATGATTATTGAAACACAAATAAAATCATTTACTCGCCCATGTCAAGTACAAACTGAGTTTTTTCCTCTCGATGGAAATTAAATACGACATAATGGTGCTCAGTTTTCCCCCGTTAAATGAGTGAGCTGAAGTTAACAACAAAATAAATATGCAGTGCAGTCCATTATTTTGATTCAAGAGGAAGAGTTGCTGGATTGAAGACATTGAGATTCTGTCGTCGAATGATTTGCCACGAAGATGTAGGGAAGACAGAGAGATTTTCATTTCGTAGCGGCATCTGAAACAAGCACACAATCGAAAACGTGATCAGGTTCTATTCACTGTAACTCGTGCAGGTGTGATTCTTTAATCAAAATGAGTATATGAAGTCATAATTGACCTACTCAGCAATAAAGCTATACACAAACCAGCAGCTTCGAGTGAAATACAACACTATGCGATCACTTACGTTTTCCTTAGAGAGAGAGAGAAAACTTTATTAAGTCACTGTTGCACAATTGCAATAGCCTTGCAGCTCAGTATACAAAACAACAATTTCTTATCATAATTTCAACATTTTCGTAACACAAAGCTGTAGCCTATGAGCCTTAAAGTGTCACTGTTATCCTGGCATACCTAATCAATATGAAAACAAAGTAAAAAAAATCCAGATCCCGAAGACCACACACAGGCTGAAGATTATGCAGAAATTTTGTTACCACTTTACTAATGAATGATGACAATAATAAACTGACTGAGATGTGATGACAATAATTGACAGATTCAAACGATTCCGCATCCAACGCATTATACCTGTCAAGGGCAGCAAGGAGTGAGAAGGAACTATCGGCGGGAAATTAATGCAAGTATGCCCAGTATGTGATTTCGAATAATGGTTATTCTTTGCGAGGAAAAAAAGTTCAAAGTTGCTTCAGTTAACTGCTCACTGTGGCAAAACCACCTGTGCGATGTTGCCCAAAAACTATACAGCACTGCGCGGGCGCTTTTGCAAGCCAATAGGAGTAATTTTAATGTGGTCAGGTCAAAACTGTGACCTGTAGCGTACGACCGACAGACGGACAGACAGACAGAGCGACAGACAGACAGACAGACAAAACCATTTCAATAGATGATTATGAGCTAAAGTTCAGCATCTAATGATTATGAGCTAAAGCTCAGCATCTAATGATTATGAGCTAAAGCTCAGCATCTAAAAATTAACAATCACGAATTCAAATCATATTGCAAAATAAAATAGTAAAAAACGGGTTTATATAATATTTACATTTATGAAGAACAGACTGTGCATAAAGTGTAGTAGCCTTCTGGTATTTGATCAATTCTTAGCTGTGTATGGATTGATGTGTTGTTTGGCTGTTTTTAAAATGTAAATTTAGCTTGACTGTAATAGACTATTTATTTAAAATTAAAATAAACAACACTATCTTTTTTACATATTTTTGAAATTTACATGTTGTATGTTGACTATTAACATGGTTTTGAACTATAATTACAAAATGCTAGACATACATGTGTTTAAAATGCACAAAATGTTACACTTACTTTGTAGTGATTGCCCTAAGTGTGATATCTTCCCTAATGGTGATCATAAGCCGCCGTTTAAATGTTACTGCTTTTTAAAATCCTTCCAGCTGATATTATTATAGCTTTCTATTCCATCTAAATATATTCTGTCATACAAATTTGTATTAAATGCAGTAGTATTTAAACAGCGGCTACTGCTCACTATTATGGTCCTGATTACCATCAGGCATGTCCCTACTACCCTCTTGTTCTACGAACGTTTAAAACGTTCTATTTTACCTCATTTAAATATAAAAAATGCTATTTCGGCATATAGTTTTACTTAAAAAATTATTTCTTTATTTGATTTTATTCATAATTCAAACTGGGCATATGAAAACTTTTTTGCTAGATAAAAAGACACATATTATTTTTATTTCTAAATGTCAACATAATCATTTAAAATCACCACTGTACAGCTCAAAATAACTTCTACATTTATAATTATTTTAGGTTTTTTATCACTTCTCAAACTTTTAAATCTCACTCTCGAATCGCTCTAAAACTAAATCAGTGTTAGTATAAACATAATTACGTTTAACATTACGTAATCAAGTTTCAAAAAACATATGTGGTTTGTGTTATACTTGTATCTCTGCCTCCAGTTACTTGTATTACCAAGATTATTGAAAGCGTTACTGCACTTGCTGCTTTTTGGAGCATTGTTACTTCCTAAAGTCGGCAAAGCACACACTGCACCTAAAAACAAACAAAAACAGCTCTCACATGTTATTACTACTAAATTTTTATATGTATTAATCACACAACATCAAAACATTTTTAGTAACGTTGAGATTTTACACTTTCATACGCATAAAATATTAAAATCGCAGTCAATAAAATATATCAAATATATGTACATACGATTTAGTGTTTAAAGTAGCAATTGCATTTTTTCTTCCTCAAATATGTATGTAGCTAATTCAGTAATTGTTTGCACGCCGTGAAATCGTCAGTATAGGCGATCTAATTGGAAGCTGGTGTGTCCAAGCCGCTGACGATGCCATTGTAGGCGGTCGTAATGTCATTGCTGACGATAAGATTGAAAACGGTGGTAATGTAACTTCTGACGACGAGCTCAAACGATGTGGTGTTTTTTTTTAAAGATTAAGAGTAAGTAGTGAGAGGGTAAAGCTAGTGTTTTTGCTGGTACTTTGATTGTGGATGCAGATGTTGTATCATTCATTGTCAGGAAAACTAAGTATAGTATGATGCATACACAAGTACTACACATCCTGTTTAACTTGTTATAAATAATAACTGCAATTTGCAGAAGAGATCCACCTATTTTTTACGAAGTACATATAACTGTGCTGCACAAAACATTTCAGCCCAATAGAGCTATTTGATGAACAACAAAACACGACAATGCTGCTTAAAATGTAATACTTAACATTTACAAGCAACTATAAATTTCACATCCTTCTATTAATACACATTTTATGGTACAAAATGTATATTTACAGAATTGTAAAATTTACAAGGCCTTCGTAAATGTTTTCAAAAACAAAATGAATTTTACACATTCTTTTAGAATTTCGATTTTCTGTCAAGATAAAGCATTTTGTTTTTTAGTAAAAACGAAAAAAAACATTTTTACTCCTGCCTATTGTTAGTGTTATTTAGAATTCGTACTTTAAAGCACGAAATACCGCTCTTATGCCCATCATTATTCACGTTCTTCACATTTTTTTGAATTCTCACGACTTTTTCATGCTTTAAACGTAAAACAAGCTATCAACTTTATCTGCCTAAGGTAAAAGAACTTAATTAAGTCACTGTTGCAATATAAACAATATTTAAAATTACCTAAAATTTTAAAATGTGAGTCTTTGATTTTTGTTCTCACCTGACCCTTCATCAATTTCTGATAAAAAACCCCCTCGAAATGTATTTGGACAGTACTTGTTGTTCTTTCCTGCGTCATGAAAAGTAAAATCTTGACCTAGAATCAAACTAATGGCAAAATTTATACTCTAGTACAGGTATTTGTTCAGACATTGAATATAAACATAAAAATTTCGAAGCAATAAATAAAACATATAACCGGTACAGCTATGAAAATTTGCACTATAACTGCTTCAAACTCTCAATATTAAAAGCATAAAATACGCCACTGTATTTATAAAGTACATTTTTAAACTAATTTGAATTCTCAAATTTTAAAATATTTAGTCTTTTGGGTGTCAGTCGCTGCATAAAATTAATATTAGTACTTGACTCAAAAAAAAATATTTAAATACTTACGCTCTGCTCCTAAAGGTAACATTATTATTTTTCTTATCGTGTATATGTATGTTAATATTTGAGCATTAAATAGCAAGTTATGAAATCCAGAACGGTCCAGAATTATATATTGCTTTAAAGCTATAGGTTAAATTAAAAAATGAAATCAGTAGTTGCAGTATTTGAGTATTTTATGAATTAATGAAAACTTTTACGATTTAAATTTCATCCAAACATACCTGTTCACTTTGAGATACCCAAGTATTGTGGTTCAGGTCTTTGCTCTGACCCGTTTTGACCCTGTTCTAATAGTTTAAATATCTTAAAAAAACTTTTAGTAATAATGACGCATAAATCTTATTGAATTTAAACAGCTACAACTTGTAATTACTTTAGCTCGACTTGCGAAGCACATAATGTTTTTTTTACATAGCACACATGACGCCACCAAGTTACTGATAAGCGCACATGCAGTTCATCTATTATAGTCATTTTTTATCAGTTACAGACATTCAAATGCGAATTTCATGTCCTATACTCAGCTGCAGAAGGCTAAAGAAAACTTTAACTGTAGTAAATATTACTAATAAATACTTAAAATAGGAATTGTCTAATAAAGACAAAATTCGGAGAGGTAATAGGGCTATTTTACATTGCTTACATATGTCATATTTACTACAAACAGTGTAAACATAGATGACCTGGATAATTTTCTAATTATAAGCTTTCCGTGTTTACATGTTTTTATCGACCCTTACTAAAACCCAAACGGTAATCGCCTAAACTTCATTATAAAATCAGCAACGATTACGATTTAATTCATTATACATTAGTTGGAATAATTGTTAGTGGATTCGCGAACAAATATATAAAAGCAGTGACCAAGGATACAATTGAGTAGCTATTAAAAATAGCTAGGACGCATTTGCCTATTCAAACCTTGGTGTATTTGTTCGCTGTTAATTCTACTTATCGCTATTTTTTAAACAAATATTTTCTGTCAAATTGTTTCTATGAAGCTCATAAAGGACCAATGTTAATATACTTACAAATATTACAAGCAGTTTAAAAATATAATTATATCGAAAAAAGTTGCATTAATTTATCGTATTGTGCGTTGAAACCAGATTACTATTGCAGTCAATTTGAGGTTTATTAAAAAAGTAAACGGTTTTTTTTTCAATGATTTTACAGTATCATTATAAAAGCTTGATGCCGCCTTTTAAATTAGCAAAACCGTTCAATTTTAAGATTTTTGACGCTTACAATATAATTATTACATTAACCGGTTTATTGAGCAAAGCTGAATGTTTTACTTATACATCTATTTCACAGTGCAGACCAACAATAAGAACCCTCACAATTAGATGCTGGTATTAAATCAGGTATGTCTAGGGAATGAGGTTAAAGCATAATAAAATGAGTAACTATAATTATTTGTATGTCTAATGCAAAGCATACAATGCATTTACTGCAGTCATTGTGCATTTACTGTTATTTGGCCGATGCATAATTTAATCACGTTTCCGTCTTGCTTACATTTGCATGCTATTTATATGATTTTAATAGAAATCTGATGACTAACACATTTTATTAATTTTATTAATTTTTACTTTTAGTGTAAACATATTGCTGATAGATAATTATAACAGATAAAATTGTAATGCTTATCACTGAAAAACAAGCACTTTTTTAATCCTGCTATCTGTGCGTTGCAATAAAAATGAATGTAGTTTAATAATTATTGCATACACTTAAAGTTTTTCATTGGTATGCACAGTTGGGTCAATATCTTCTCATTCCCGTTTTAATATAATAATATGTTGTTATTTTTTTGCAGTCAATTAAAATTAAAAACCGATCTAATTGTAATACTTTAATAAATACAATTATTGTTAATTATTTTTTTGCCAATTCCACACAAAACATTTCCTAAGTTATCGAATTAAGGTTTGAAGTATAGGCCATTCGTAATATTGTTCTTTTTTTTGTACTCTTCAATTTTTAACTTATTGCAGTCTTTGTAGAGTGAGCCAATTGTGGTCAAATTAAAACGTTGTTGTACACCAGGGCTCACATAGTATGTAAATCCAGGTGCAGGGACTTGAATACAAACGGACTTTCCATCCAAGTACTGCCCTTCAAAAAGTCGCCATTCAGAATTCCCCGTCGCTATAAGGGATAATATGGGTGTGGTTATACCAATGTAGGCTGCCTGCTCTATTAAAATCTCCTTTCCATCAAATTCTTCTTTTTCGTACAAGCTAATCCCGTCAACAGAAATGTCGCTTGCTCCTCCGTGTCGAAATGATTTTTTATTTGAAAAAGGTTTACCTTTATTTTCACACACCCTTTGTTTGCTAGTTTCAGAACCAAAATAAAACAATGACCTTGGATATGGATAGTAATCAGTTCCTCCATACGCTTTCCACCTACAAAAGTAAGAAGAAAGAATTAATTAACCATGACGAACACGTATTTAACTTAAACAAAAAGCTTGCTTTTAGACAAAACAGAAAATGTATTAAATATGTTAAAATATTTTACCAGCCTACTGCACTAACAGATTCCACTTGTAGTAGTAGTTCACGGTAACTCTCTAAGTTGGCTTGATTAGCATCAAATGGGAGGTAAACACCTGCACAATTTGTTTCAAAATAAAGGCGAACACTGTGATTCTGCCCTTCAGTCACATAGTAACTCCCTTCGAATAGGGACGTAATTACTACGACCAGAAAAGTGAAAGAGTGCGTCTGAGCACGATTGTAAAAAGCCATTGCACAAACAATAATTAAAAACTTAGGTATGTCACTAAGGACTTTTAATAGGTATGTGAATATTGCGTAGAATTAGAATAAACAGCAGTTTAAGCAGAAATATAATTTTCTGGTATCAATAATTATTGTTTAGATTTATTCCAACAATGACGAATGGCCAAACAGAAAAGTGTTAATAATGCTTTCTAAGGATGCAAAATTTAGTATTTATACCTTTTTAAAGCACCAGCTGCATGGGGTTTATCTTATTTGCGTCATTTGTATGCACATGCTTGCTAATGAGAACCCTATGTTGAGCACTCAAAACATGGGTTCGGTTTGTCTGTCTGCTTTGGCGTCCTAAAAGGCAGATACTGTGTCGTTATTTTTTAGCTTTGTTCTGAATTTAACATCCTCTGTCATACAATGCAGCTAGCGCACAAAGCTTCTGTTACTAAAATTTAAAGAGAAATGTAAATAAAATATTTTTTAATTTTCAAAAGTGATTAGATAAATGAAACATTTTAGTTTTTTTCAATTAGGTAGATAGAAAATTTTGACTTCAAATAGGTATGCAAATGAAATTTTTTGGGCAAAACAAATTTGAATTTAACTTACAATTAGAACGCTGAAAAAGTAAATAGAATATTTTGAAATTTAAAAACAAACGCAATTGAAATATTTTGCAATTTGCAAAAACATGTTAATGAAATATTTTGCTCTTTGTAAAAGGATGTAAAAAGGATGTTTCTTCTTTGAAATCAAGTAGAAATAAAACAATTTAAACTTTTCTAAAATAAATATTTACAATTAATTTTTACCAAAACAAAAAAGTCATTAAAATTAGAATTAATTATAATTTTTTGGTCTTGTAACAAATTGTTATGTACATGCATTTTCTTATACCAACTCCTCCAACTTCAATCGTGTAAAAATTGTTTAGGATTGTATTTATGTTTGAGTGTGTTACAGTAACAACGTATAACAAAAAATTTAAAAATTCAAAACAAAACAACTTTATGAGTTGTTGTGTATCGTAACGTTATGTTTTACTAGTTTTAAAGTAATAAATCACAGTAAATCGAGAAAGTATTCGTTTTATCAATTTTTTTGTCTCTATTTTAAATCTAGTAATGCAGCATATTCCTGGGCCTAGGAGAGATAAATCAAATTAAAGTTGTTCAATTGTGATTACAATTTTACCTACGGATAAGTGCTATAAGTAACATCATCATTTAAATGTAATTTCTAAGAATTAGACGACTGATGTTTTTAGTATTTTGAAATCAATCAGCCTTATCTTATTCAAATAAAAAATTTACATCTAAATGACAGCTTGACAGCTGAATAATAATTCCTAATAATTTCCGCTGGCTGGATGGAGCAAACAATTTTCATAATATAACTAATGTACCATGATCTTAAAAAGTGTTTTACAGTCTATTATACATAATTATTTAGAGCTATTATTGCTACAAATAAAAACTATATTTACAACTAGCAATTAATCAACCCTAATAAACTTATAGGATTATAAAACTTTACACCTGAAAAGTTGTTTTTAATAAAATACAATTTTAGGCAATTATATGTTATAGTCATACAACTCTGTTAAGGCAATATAGGAATGAAAGTACCTAGATAGATTTACAAACAATTAAATGACTAATAGCAATGTGTGACTGCCAACTATTCTGATGAATAGTCTGATGACTAATCTGATTTGATGACTGCTGGGTTTTTTGTGTAATTATGTAATTACAATATTCTTGGGAAGTAAAATATGACAAATACGGGGACCAACGTAGCACGATCTTTAGTAAACAAACATTAGCTAAAATAAGTCAGAAAAACCCAACGTCAATTTTATAATTTTTTAAATCAACTATGATTCTTATGTACAAACTTGCTAAATACAATATCCTTATTGCACATATTAGTTTATATCACATAGCACATATTATCTAGTTATGTGCCTAAAATCAATAAGTTAAATGAAGTACATTTTGCATTAGTTTATTTTGCTTCAAACTGATCTACTGTAGATCACTGTGAGTTGACGCATGTTGACTATTCAATTAGAACCTACTAAAAGCTAATCATCATAATTAGTAAGTCATGATTAAACAAGTGGGTACTTAAAGAAAATGCGTGTGAATTAACATTGAAAAAAATTAAATAGGTTGACATTGACATTGAATTAGTGTAATTTCATTTATAATAATTGAAATAAACGGTTGCAAAAAAAATTTACACTAACCAGCATTATTAAAATACTAATATTCATAGTTAGGTACATACAAGAACTTAATATTACAGTTGTTGCATGGTTACAATATAAAAAAACAAATATGTTAGAAAGTAAAATAAAAGCTGTAGCGATTTCCCTTATGTGATGCTGCCTAAGGGGTTTGTATTCACCAATTTTTAATTCGTCTATAACTTGAAAAAATAAATGTATTTTGACTTTTTTTAAGCGCTAACGTGATTGAAGTTATGCCTAGAATTTATTGCAAAACGAAAAAATTAACAAATTAGAAAAAATTGGCCCAAGTTAACAGTGTTAAGTGAAGCGGCGTAATAATAATTACTACCCAATAGTAAACATGGGCAGTTACAGAGAAAGGGGCGTCTCACATATTTTTTTTGAAGTATTTGAAAATATTTGTATTTCCAAGTTTTGATAAATTTATTTATTTACATTTTATTTTTTGAATATACGTGTTTGATTGTGTAACAAAAGTAGTCAATCATTTTGTGAATATGCTATTTCTTAGAGTTTGAAATTCAAATTGTAAGCTTTCATTTGCTTTGTCACAGAAATTCAAAATGATAAATGTTGATCTAAACCCAGCATAACGTACAATAATTTGTTTAGTAACCTGACTTGCTTAAATATGTAAAGTTTACACATTTTTTCTCAGGGCTCGCAAACAGTTAAAGCGACACATTTGTAACTTTATTTTTACAGCCTAGAATCAAAAGCTTTAACCTAGTAATAATTTATCGCCTGCAAAATCCAGTGGCTAATGTCAGGAATATTGATGTAAGAATAATGCGGAATTCGTATATACTTATGTTGACTTTACTGCTGTAATAGATAAGATTACATAATGATAGTAAACAATTTAATGTGCAAGGTAAATACAACTCGTATATATATTACATATAGCTTGGCTGACTACTTGTTTATACGAGATTTAGGTTTAGGTTTCGGTGCAGGAATATTCATTGGAGAATGATAATTACTAAAGCATCAACATGGAAAATTGTATATCAAGCAAAGTGGCACACTTAGTTGAAAAAACAATTTTAATTAATGAAATACCTACTATTAAGTGAATAAAATAAGAGCTGCGTTTTCTTATGTCAAAAAATGACAGAAGGTGGTACTGGGCACAGAGCTGGGAGGCTAGTTTAGTGTTTTATTTTTGTTTATGCGTACCTTGTTCACCTTTTTGAATATAAAATATAAAAATATACTAAACCTTATGTTTACGTGTGTAATATTTATATTACACGTAACAATAACGTAATTATTTTTATAACTGTCATAGGAAAAAATAAATAGGATCTCAATCAACAAAACTCAACCCAACACGTTGACCTTGACAGGCCTTAAATTTTATGTTGAACAAGTTTTCAAAGGGCATATAATTACATTGGTACGAGCCTATTTTAATGATTCCAAAAACGTAATGCAGCATGAGGGAGGAAGGGGGTTCACAAATGAAATTACCCAACTCCTCACGATTAAGGTATTACTTTAGCAACTTAATTTATCAAAGTGAATTTTCGTGACCTTGGATGCCGTCATTTGTTTTTACCTCGAAATAACAGTACTATAACGTGTTAGAGGTATTGGAGGTACCGGTGGCGGTGGCTCCATGGCTCCACCGAGTCACACGAAGCAAAGTGTTGAGTGTGTGAAAAGTGAAGTAGTTTAATGAACTTGATAGAATGTGATGACTGGCAAAGAGCAGTCAGCACATTAAGATGCATTTGGTGTAGGTGATGCACATTGTTAACCTAAATGGGTTCACAATGTGGACGTGGAGTTTGCGACGTGTCAAGATATGTCAGCAGATTCATAACACTATAAGTAGTATATTAATACTGTATTGGCGACTATTATTTAATAGTCGCCTCATCATTAATTGTATTGGCAACTATTATTATGTAAATGATAGTTGCCCCATTGTTTATGAATGTATGTAATTTGTAACAAGACTGAAATTAAGAGTGAATGACAAAATAAAGATTTAGTCTAGAAAATAGATTCAAAGGCGTTAGACGTATTTGTACAAAGGTGATCTTTATTGCATACGGCATAGTAAGATTCCATAGGCATATACAAGTATCTATGAGCATATGGGCATGAAGTTAGATACATCCTACACGTTCTCGAGCACGGTATTTACATACTTAGAGAAAGAATAAAAAATTTGTAGTGTGAATAACACTCATTTTTCAAAAGAAAATTCAAGAATCCAAGGAAAAGTACAGAACTATTTTTGGTGAGTAAAAAACGGGTGTTTGTTTTTTAAACTTGAATTAAAAATGTCGGTTGTTGATAAAATTGACCCCAGAGGGGTAGGACAGTTGAACGATAAGAATTTCGCCAGGTGGAACAGGCAAGTGTCTGTCCTCCTTAGGTCAGCCGAGTTATGGAAGTATGTAGACTGCAGCTACTCGAGACATAAAGAAGTCCAAGCGACTGCGGGTGCTCATGGACACGGCTTAACACTGGAAAAGTACCAGCTGTTATGGGACAAGGAGGATCTACAAGTGCAAACTATATTTCTAACAACAATCTCGGATAATTTGTTGGTCAGTACGCAAAGTTGTGCTACTGCTGCGGTCATGTACGCCACGCTGGAGTCATTAAATTGTGACACTAGTGCAGTTAATTTACTATCGACCAGATTGGCTTATTAAACACATGTACCCAAAGCAGGTCAAACTCCAGTGCAAATCTTTAATGAGTTAGCCACGAAGGCTATGGAACTTAGTGAAAAGAAGTTTCTAGTTGAAGAAGTGATGCAAATCCAAAAAGTGATAGAGTGTCTTCCCCCAAAGTTTGAGTATTTTGTGGAAACTTGGAAAGGGGTTTTAGATGCTAAGAAAACACTTAAAGAGCTACTTTCACGGTTAAAAGCATTGAAAGTGGATGGACTTGCAGTTCCTACCAAAGCATCTGAGAATAAAGCGTTCTCGGCGGCGAGTACTGGTGCTGGAAAAGGAAAGAAAAATATGAAAGCCAAAACAAAGGAGCAAAATGAGGCAGCCAGAGCCAAGGCAAAGTGCTTTGGATGCCAAAAGATTGGACACTATAGGTATGAGTGTCCAGAGAACAAAAAGGCTGATGGCGAGGGAAAGAAAGATAAGGAAAAACCAAAGTCTGAAAAAGACGGTAAGCCAAAATTCTGTAAAGCTCATATGGCAAAGGAAAAGAGGAACCGCAATAGAAATAAGGCCGTAGATAGAGAGGATTTTACCTGGATATGCGATTCAGGAGCGAATAGTCATTATTGCGGAGTGTCTGAGTAGTTCCAGACCCTAACCGAGTTTAAGAGACCCGAGCTAATTGAGGTAGCAAGTGGGAAATTTATAAAAGCCCACGGTTTTGGAACAGTTCTGGTTCAGGCTCAAGCGGCCGACGGAAGCTGGTTTGTATATGAACTACAGAGAGTCATATATTCACCTGGAATGGCAAACTTGTTCTCTAAAGTAAAGATGACGAAAGCAGGATACTCAATTTTCAAGAAAGGGATTATGGTTAAGTTCATTCCTGGAAATGAGGAGGATCCAGGACTGACTGGTGTTGTCTGTACGGACGGCATTGCTGAAATGATATTCAAGCCATTTATCTCAAACCTGGCTTTGGCGGCCAGGAGGGTCAGAGGCTCCTAGTGGCACGAGAGATTCGGCAATGTAAACTACCAGTTCATTAAGGATACTGCTAGGAAACAGGCAGTTTGGGGACTTCCCTTCAACTGCATCCATGATTCGTCACATTGTAGTGACTGCATCAAGAATAAAATGACTAAGAAATCATTTAACACACTCCCACAGACAGACTATCTTCAACCTGGTGAAAAGGTTGCCATTGAATTGTCAGGCAGACAAAGTATTAAGTCTATTGGTGGCAATGAATATTTTATGCTGTGCAAAGACGTGGCCACTGGCTATAGAACAGTTTATTTTCTAAAAGAAAAGAGTGAGGCTGCTGGATGTATAAGACAGTACATTCGAAACATGTTCACTAAAACGGGAAATAAAACCAAGGAGTTGAAGACGGAGAGAGGAGAGGAAGGAGAGTTTATGAGTGAAAAACTCATTGCTAAACTCGAGAAGTTAGGCATAAAAATACAGAGATCCCCTCCGTATTGCCCTCAACCAAATGGCTTGATTGAAAGGGAGAATAGGACCGTAAAGGACTCAGCACGAACAATGCTGAATGCGGCGAAGCTCCCTGCAAGGTTCTGGGGAGAGGCAGTTGACTGTGCTGTCTATTTATTAAATAGACTACTCAACAAAAGAAGCCCAAATAAGACACCTTATGAAAAGATTCATAAGAAAAAGCCTTCGGTACAGCACCTAAGGGTGTTTGGCTCAACAGTATACTCTCTTGTCAGAAGAAAGCAAAGAGAACAATGGGTAGAGAGAGCGAGAGAAGGTATTTTCGTGGGCTATGATCTAAATCCTAGAAATTATAGGATTTATGACAAAGAGACCTGTGAAGTGATAAAAGCCCGTCATGTGACTATAGCAGAGGATCACGCCTCGTTGGATATAAATAAAGAATTCAGAATCCCTCCGGAAGACGTCTCGGGAACCTTTCTTAAAATCAAAGAGGGAGATTTAGAGTCCAAACGAGTCCACACTCGAAAAGAAATAGAGATGCAAAAGACTCAAAAAATTAAAGAAATGCGGGTGGACAAGGCCATTCAACATATGAATGTCAAAAAATTCAAAAACACTGCAAAACCCAACTTCACAACAATAGGTAAAAATAAAAGATACTTATCGTTTAAGAAGGAGGTGGTAGAAGAGTGTGAGGATCCTGAGGATGAAGGAAGGAGAACGGTCAACTTAAGAGTTGACGTCTCATCTCAGAATCGCAACCAGGCTGGCCCAAGTCGGGCAGAGCGTCTGGGTCCCTCACCTTCACCAACAAAAAATCAATTTTCTCTTCTCCGTTTAGAGTCAGCTTCGAGTACCGGCTCCAGTGTTGAACATGTTGGGGAATCCAGCACAGAGAAATCTGGAACTGAAGCTGAGAATGAGGAGGAGGAAGTAAAAGCTGAAGGTAAAGGAGGTACGGAGGATCAGGAGGATGTGCTAAATTTTGAGGCACCCTCTGAGAGTGAATTAGGAGTGCCGCCCGTGAGTAAAAATGTCTCTGAAGTAGGAACAAGTGA
Organism: Dicyrtomina minuta; assembly: GCA_949802685.1. Lineage (NCBI taxonomy): Eukaryota > Metazoa > Arthropoda > Collembola > Symphypleona > Dicyrtomidae > Dicyrtomina > Dicyrtomina minuta. The sequence continues at coordinate 23,124 of CATKUY010000183.1, read as the reverse complement.
AGCAGACGAACTAAATGTATCCATAGTTAAAAAGGGAATTAAAAAGTTCTCTTCGTCTGAGAAAAAGACGGGAGGTAAGACCTCCGTCTCTTTAACCTTTAGAAAAGAAAAATTTCTAAAAAGAATAAAGGCAAAAAGAAGACCAAGGAAAAGGATGATACAGAGGAAGTTAAACGAGAGCTGAGAAACAGAGGCCAACTACCAGTAATTGAAAGACTAGGAGTAAATGATCCTAGAACTATAGAGGATTATGGTGTAAATGACTTCTGCGCTTTAACTGCCGCTGTCCTTACTTTGGATAACACTAATGATTTGGACTTAAAAGAGGATACAAAGAGTCTAAAGGAACCATGATTGCCTAGGAATTATAAACAGGCAATGGAATCCAGTGAAAATCATAACTGGGCAAGTGCAATAAGAGAGGAAATGACTAGCCTCTTCAAGAATTGTACTTGGAAAATGGTACCGCGGCCAAGGGGTCGACGGGTACTTACGTCGAGATGGGTCTATACAATAAAAAAGGACGAACAAGGACGACCGATCCAGTACAAGGCAAGGGTGGTCGCCAGAGGCTATAGGCAGGTCAAAGGACTTGACTATAAGGAGACGTTCGCCTTCGTGTGTAGATTTAAATCGGTGAGGACTCTGCTGGCTTAAGCGGCCGCAGGGAATTTTGGAATTACTCAATTCGATGTGAAGACGGCTTTTCTGTATGGGGAGCTGGATGAGAAATATATATGAAACTTCCAGAAGGATTCGAGGAGGGTAATGAAGACATGGTCTGTTTATTAGTGAAAAGCTTATACGGACTGAAACAAGCCCCAAGGATCTGGGCTGAAAAATTGAAGATAATTTTAGGAAAAATTGAATTTGTGGCCACATTGTCAGACCCATGTGTATTCACCAGGGAGTTTGATGGATTCACGGTCTACATAGCTATTTATGTAGATGATGGATTGGTACTGTGTCAGTGCAAAGAAATCAAAGAGAAGATCCTTGACCAATCGACTTAAGATCTGATAATTACGGACGGGCCACCATGAATATTTCTAGGGATTAGTATAAAAGTCTGTCCTGATGAAGAGATAAGAATCTCACAGGAGCACTATGTGCGTGAACTTTTATATAGATTCAATATAGTTGACTGCAAAGGGAAGAAGATTGTTATGTCAGCGGGCTGGTCAGCTGAGAAGCTGAAAATTCCAGATGCGAAGTACCCATACCAGGAATTAATGGGAGCGTTGATATACCTAGCCAGAAATACTAGGCCTGACATTAGTTATGCAATTTCTAAATTGTCAAGATATCTAACCGGGTACGGTAAGGAGCACTGGAATGCAGCAAAGAAGGTACTTAGGTACCTAAAGGAAACAATCACAAGTGGAATCTCATCTAATCCTGTAAATGAAATGGCAGTGATTGGATACTCGGATGCAGACTACGCGGGTGAAAATGTGAACAGAAAGTCAACAACAGGCATGGTGTTTTAAGCAAACGGATGCCCCATCATTTGGCGTTAACAGCTACAACATTGTGTAGCTATGTCATCAACGGAGTCCGAGTATATTGCCTTGTCGGAGACACTTAAAGAGGCTGTGTGGCTGACAACGTTTATGGAGGAACTGGGGTTCTGGTGGGCAAATCCTATGACAATTAGAGTGGATAACCAAGCAGCGATAAGACTGGCCAAGAATCCTGAGTTCTACCAGAGAACGAAGCACATAGATGTACGCTATCACTATGTGAGGGAGCAAATTGAAAAAGGTAAAATCGATGTAGAATGGAAACTAACAAAGAAACAGTTGGCCGACTCGTTTACCAAGGCGCTCCCGCATGAAACACTAAATGAACAAATGACTCGCATGCTCAACAGAGTCGAAAAGATTAAGAAGTTAGAGGCGGAGGAAATTTTTCATTCAGGTAAAGAACTTGAATCGCCACCAAAGAAAAAGAGGAGGAACGCGAATGTGGAAAATCCAGAGCAACAGAGTATTTTAACAGAAAGATTAGGTGGCATGTCTGCATATATGTTAAATATTATGATAGTGCTATGCTTGATTGCTCCCATCTCCTCCCAGACGATAACTGGAAATGTCTTATGGCGTAGACATCGCAGTCCGGTAGCGGGTGGTTTTGAGTCCATCTACATAATGGTATCCTTACTTTCACTATGTACAATCGTAGAGAAAGATAGAACACAAGGAAAACTGGGTGAAGAAATTCACCGTCGATGTCTAGAATCATATAAAGAATATTTTCTAGACGAGTTGGAAATCTTATGTCCTCGGAAGAAGTGGATTTCTAAACGTGGAAAAAGGAGCCCATTGATGTTGGCTATGACTCTCATCGCAGTTGTGGCGAGTGCAGGTATCGGAATAGCAGCAGTGTCAATGGCAGCCACCAACAAGGAGGACATCGAGGTTGTCCAAGAGATAACCGGAAACTTACAGACTAGACTGGACGATTTAGCATCGAGAATCAATACCAGGGATAAGAATATTCACCACCTACAGGAGGAGCTGATAAAAGTCCTATCCCGGACGGAAATGATTAAAGTTAATCTAAATGACTTTAAGACAAAAAATTTGGAGTCTAATTTCATGATTTCGTATCTAGTAGGAAGGTTACTCATTGGAAGGTCCATAATCCAGGAGTTTAGAAGAGAATGGGCTGATGGAAAGATTTCGGGGGGATTTATGGATTTTATGAATCTTACTCTTCCCTGTGGCAGAACCTGTTCACTCAGATTCTCTCAGCCGAAAGGCTGTAGGCTCAGTGAAGACAGAAGTAAGCTGTTTCTGGATTTTTTAGTACCTATCATAAATACTGGATTGGTATTAGTGGAGGCGGACCCTCTTACTCTGTTGGTGAAGAACCAACTGGGTAGGAATTGTAAACTTGAATATATAGGGCCTATAATTGCTTTATTATCCAAGAAGGAGGATTACCTATATGATGTGGATATACGGTTACCATATCCTGGGAACTTAGTTGTATCCTCATATAGTCAATGCCGAAATGGGCTGATTTCCAAAGATGAAATGGCGTTATATGTTTCGACTGGATGTGCGAGTCAGGACCATGGAGACGTGAAGGACTTCGTACAAGTCAAACTGTATAATGATAAATACTATATTTATTGTTATGGTTCAGAGTATCGAGTTGGACCCCGGCAGACGCAGAAGTGCCCCAAGGAGGTAATAACTTTACCTCTTGTGACGACCTTTTCTATTATTGAAGTTAAGTTCGAGAAAGCTATGATCGATATGAGTTACACTGAAGAAGTGGACCCATTGTTCGCGGAGACTGCTGGCTTCCATTTGGACTTGGAGCTGAACTGAACTCAGATTATTACCGAGCTCAAAAAGGGTTCGTATTATTCAGTAATTAATAGAGAAACGAAAGACCCTTCCCTATTGTGGACAGTGTTAATAACCTGTCTATGCGTTTTGTTGACTCTAGGTATGGGAATTGCTATTATTGTAATATGCAAGTGGAAGTGGACCTAAAGAATACAACGGTCTGGACAAGGAATTGGACTTCGTGATGATGATGAGATACTTGAATAAGAGCCATAGTACTGCTGGAGAAGGGAACTTGGATTTGAGTGGGGCTACTAAACGTAGTCTACTTTCCTCTGGAAATTCTTCATCTACTGGATCTGATAGTCCATTGAGGCTGGTGCTGGTAACGCATGAGAGGGCACAAAGAATTCGGAATATGATTTTTAGATTACACCCGTGTCATCCTCGAAGAGAGCCGGAGGTAAGAGAAGGAGCAAGTCATTGAGCTATTTAGGAGGATGTTGGAGGTATTGGAGGTACCGGTGGCAGTGGCTCCATGGCTCCACCAAATCACACGAAGCAAAGTGTTGAGTGTGTAAAAAGTGAAGTAGTTTAATGAGCTTGATAGAATGTGATGACTGGCAAAGAGCAGTCAGCACATTAAGATGCATTTGGTGTAGGTGTTGCACATTGTTAACCTAAATGGGTTCACAATGTGGACGTGGAGTTTGCGACGTGTCAAGATATGTCAGCAGATTCATAACACCATAAGTAGTATATTAATACTGTATTGGCGACTATTATTTAATAGTCGCCTCATCATTAATTGTATTGGCAACTATTATTATGTAAATGATAGTTGCCCCATTGTTTATGAATGTATGTAATTTGTAACAAGACTGAAATTAAGAGTGAATGACAAAATAAAGATTTAGTCTAGAAAATAGATTCAAAGGCGTTAGACGTATTTGTACAAAGGTGATCTTTATTGCATACGGCATAGTAAGATTTCATGGGCATATACAAGTATCTATGAGCATATGGGCATACGGTTAGATACATCCTACATAACGTTCATATACCTGCGAGTTACCTTCTGATTTACAATTCTGTATGCCATGAATTTGCTTTAATTTTTGAGTTATTTAAACGAACTAGTTTATTATTATCAGATTTTTCTTTTTTGATTGTATTATGTATAGGATGCTGTAAGGACATGGCGAAACTATATCCCTAGTATTGTACGGGACAAACGTCGTCCTGTCCTGATTGGAATGTCCTGAGTTTCGCTAATCGCCCACTATGTGCTATATTGTGTCAATGATATATTTTAAGCGAAAACTAATGCAGAAATTATATTAATTATTTTACTAAGAGTTTAAAAATACAAATCACAGAATAGAAAATAGTCACATAATTAATAACCTACCTATAATTTGAGCATTATAGGTATTGCAAAATTGTATTAGTACATGGTAATATATGTATATCAATGCCAAAATTTTCTAACTTATTGTTACGATTGATTTTTTATTGGACTTTCACTTTACGCATCTACAAGCGCCTAATTAGTTTGAGCAGTTTGTAATGAACTGTTTTAATAATATTTTAACTTGCCAAATGGCATTTAACTAAACAAAACCTGCAAGCATTGCTAATGAATAATTTGCACTTATTAACGTATATTAAATGCAGCCACAGATTTAAACTTATTTAAATTAACCTCATTAGCGTTTTTAATGTTTACCTAAGACGTTTTTACTGTCATAACGATATTTCCCTGCCTGTATCTGAGTACAGTGCAAAAAAGCACTTTAGGGCTACTTTTACCCACGATTAAACTTGTGCACAGAAATAGGTACTCACTAGGCCACGGGTGTGGCAAAAGATCCAGAAAACGTATTTGATTCACAAATAATGGACACATATAATTTCATATATTGAACATATATACACCTCACATGTACGGTAAACAGGATAGAGTCTGCTAATTTTGTTTTCAGAGTTTGGAAACATAGGTTCACCCATGGGTCCATGGCATTGATGCTGAACCCTATTTGAGTACTAGCTAAAATTGAGGATAGTTAATTTTTGTACTTTACAGAAGTTCAATAAAACAGTTTCTACTTTAGCATCAATTATTAACTTAGCAAGTTCAATACTCTGTATTTGTTTATCATTATTCATTTGAGTTGAAATAAGGCTTACGGAATCGGTGCTCCAAGCAACAAGGTCAATGTGTTTTCCCTGATCCAAAATTTTACTCTCTACAGTTCATACGAAAATGTAAAACACAAATAGTACTAATTATATTTTATAATTTATTACAAAATGTCTCTTGCAGAAAAAAAACACCAGAAAAGTGTATTTCATGAATATTTAAAATCATACTAAATGCAACACACAATACCGTGGTCAGATTTTGGTAAATATTAAAGCTGATGAGTCACAGGAACAAAACATATCTAATTAATACTTACTGACACGCGTATGTCCGCAAAAATAAATACATCCGGTTGCCACTACTTCCATGAGCTATCAAATACGAAACTGTAAACAAAATATTCAATTAAATGGTTTTTAAAATGTAATTCAAGTTTTACGTAGAATTTACAACCTAATAAAAATATAAAAGGCTAACTATTTACATACTTTTAAGATTTACATGTTGTTATTATGTTTACATTCCTTTAAACTATTACTACAAAATTTTGAATTGACAGGTGATTAATATGAACAAAATTTCTCATCTACATAAATATTTTAATAAACACGTTCAAAAGGTTCTAGTTCTACCTTGTTTAAATGTAAAAATTGCTAATTTTACATTTACTTTTACATGCAAAGTTTGCCTCTGATTTAATTACAGTTGAAATTTGAATTTCGTGGCAAATAAATTTTTTTGCTAAATACAAATATGTTTACTATTTTTATATCTGAATGCTGACATCTGCATTTAAAATCAGCGCTGTACAGTTTAAAATAAAATCTTCAGCTGTGTCAATTTGAAGCGTTTTTATTCCTTTTAAATTTTTCTGGAGGCTTTAATTTGACAATAGCATTGTAATAAAACTATATCTGTGTTGGTATAAACATAATTACGGTTGCAATTACCTAATATAGTCTTAAATTTTAACATCAGGGGCTTGTGTGAGACTTGTATCTTTGCTGTTTGTAATTTTTCAACTGAAGTTATTCAGTGGTTTACGGTATTTGCTGCTTTTCTGGGGCATTGTACACTCTTAGGGTCGTAAAAAGGTCACACTGCACCTTATTAACAAATAAAAGCATTAAACTCTCACAAGCTTGTAATTACTTTTTAAATTTTTTATTTGTATCAATTACATAGCACCAAAATCAATAAACAATAACTAGGTACATAATTATTTACAGTAGATCCTCTAATAAAAGGCAGGTCTCCAATACAGCGCGGGCCTCTAATACAACGCAAGGGGCAAACCTTGGAGTTTTTATGCAACGCGGGTCTCCAATACAACGCGGGTATTGGAGACTTCTTTTCTACCTAATGATACAGCTTGAGTAACCGTGTGAGTAATCCAAACTAGTTTATTATTTAGAATAACAGAAAACGTGATTTAAAAATATTACAATCTGACTTGGTATCGAAGCAAAACCCAACAAATAAATTAGCACTACGGATAATTTAAAAATTTAAAGCAAATCCTAATTGATAGTAATAAATACTGTAATGCGCAGAAGAAATCAACTGGTTTGTAACAGAGTACACATAATTGTGCTACACAAAATATTTTGGCCCAATAGAGCTATATAATTTATAAAAATTAAAACACGACAATGCTGCTTAAAATCTAATACTAAACAAGCAATTAAGAATTTTAACTTTGCGATACCATCGCAATAAAACTAAATACGTGTTAGGATAAACATAAGATTGACATTACCTCATAATTACAGTTTTTGAATGTAACATCTAGGGCTTGTGTAAAACTTTGTCTCCAGTAATTTGTATGTATCACCAAAATTATCAAGTAGTTTACGGTAATTGCTGCTTTTGTAGAGCATTATTACCTTTTGGGGTCTGCAAAGCACACGCTGCATCTATAAACAATCAAAAAAACCACTTAGTTCTTACAAGTTCGTACTTCCTAAATTGTCTATTTGTGAAAATTACACAGCATTGAATCAAGAAACAATAACTGGGTACATAAGTATGTAATTACTTAGGTCGTAACATTACATTTAGAAACAGGAATTTATTCACCTAATTCACCTAATTTAGGTTACCTCTATAATTACATCAATTATTTTACCTAATACTGTGTGACAAAATAATGTAAAAAGTCGCAGTATAATATTTCTAGTAAAGTAAAAATAATTACATAATTCTTTTCGTAAAGAATAACATTAGGAGTGTTTTGGCAAAACGGAATGAGTCCATCTAAGAAAATTTTACAGAAACCAGGAACAATTAATAAATATACCGTGGCTAGTTAAGTTTCTCTTACCTGATTTTTTTCAACATGTAATTCCAGCTTTCCAGCATTTGACAAAGCCAAATTACAATTAGTTCATGGTTCCGAAATGACTGAATTTGTATCGAAAATGTTCGAAAATTGTAATTTGCGGACTTATCCCGTTTTGCCAAAAACCTCTTTAGATATTGTACTTACAGAAGTACTAAACGTTATGTATTACAAGTTTATATTGATAAAATATTAAAATTGCAGTAAATTAAATATGTCAAATATACTTACATACGTTACGCTGTTAAAGCAAAAAGCTGAATTTTGTCTTTATTTAATATAAATACTGTAATGCTTCTACCGCTGGCAAATCAATATACTGCATTAACAAATTTAACTTCGCTGTCTAGGGCTCTGATTCTCGCTAATACACTATACTGCCAGTATATATTTAATATTCAATAACAAATAACTCTTATTAAATATGAAATACCACAACCACAATCTCAATCCCAACTCTGCAACAACAATATCAAACGAGGATAAATATTTATTCAATGAACAAGAACGCAAACGAATCTATTAAAATGCATACACTAATCACAATCCTATTATAGATCCTAGTCAATTATATATACGAGGATTGAAACAAGTTTTGTTGGCTACACCTTGGAACCCTGAATAAGAATACATATAATCGTAGATAAATAAATGGTTAAGTTATAAGTTTATTTGTAGTCAAAAGCAATATTAATTATAATAGTAGTAAGAACTAAAAGTTCAACGAAGAAAGAAACTAGGAGTTTCTCACGAAGAAAGAAACTATAAGTTTCTAAATAAGAAAAAGCCAGAGGCTTAATATGACAATAGAACTATAAGTTCCGAACGAAGGAAGAAACTATAAGTTTCTAAATAAGGAAAAAGCCAGAGGCTTTTTATGACGACAGAACTATGCGTTCAGAATAAACGAAGAGCCAGAGGCTCAATATGATGGCAGAACTAGAGAGTTCCAATTTGTGTTGATTCTAAAAGAATCAAGCCCCTATTAAACAAAATGTCAGAGCTTAAATAGTATTTTGGTCGAGTAAGTCTTGGACAAGTAGAGTAACTTTTAAAACTTGTAGTATCTCATTGGTAACTGAAGATGTTTAGCTACGCCCAGGGGCGGATTTAGTCGGAAATGGGAATCAACTATACTTTGCATTATTATTATTGGTGTTAGTGATTATTGCCATGGGCAACAATCACATCCAATAATAAATGCAGTAATGAAAATATCATGAGCATTACATACGCCCTCCTCCTAACTAAATATTTCAGCGAAAAATGTCAACTTGTTTCAATCCGTATGATTATTAATTAACTTATACAACAAAATACTAATATAATATTCATATACGATTACTAAATGTGTCAGGCAATGAAAGTATAAAGGTGTGTGTTTGTAGAATCATTTATGTTTATGGTCTACGTGTATGTATAATTTCTCTTTAGTCTTCCACTTGAACATGTTCATATAACCTTGTGTCGGAAGATAGAACTTGAATTCTCCGTTGTCAGTAAATATGGCCTTAGAAGCATTTGATCCTGTTATCCAAGAAACATGAAATGATGACGTTTTCTTTTTTCCCTGAAATTCCATAGTAATAACTTCCCCTCCGTTGATCATCCTCTTGTCAAATGCCAAGGACGAAAAATTATTCCTAATAAGAAACATATTTGCAGATGTCATCATAATGGACTTCGGGATGGAACTACGCACTATAGATTCTTGTTCCAGAAATGATGAGTGAGGAGGAAGTAGATTATTAGCATTAGGTGCAGCATCGACTTCATCGGAATCAGAACTCATGTACAAGTCCATTTCTACCAGTGACTTGAATTTCTTAGATGATACCGACAAAGAAGTAATAGCATGGGTTGTCTCACAAATGTTGCTCCCCAAATCAGCCAAACTCAGATTAGAACGTTTTCTTATTGATCGCACACTTTTTGGGTTATTCTTCTTTGTATCAGAGCTGGTAATTAGAAGTTCTTTGTATTGTGGCATCGTAGCTGTCGTGTTTGATTTTGGATTTAGCTGCTTCACTTTGAGTTGAGGTTTTATAAGGATTTTCTTTATCTTTTTAATCGGGATGGTGACAACTGCCGCATTCAACGATTGCAATACTTTGCGATTTGCTTTTTGTAATGGTGCTTTTTTCTCTTCTACTGCCACGTTAGACCCAAATAGTTCATCGTAGATAGCGTCCAGTTGTTTTGCTTTACTTTCCATACGTTTTACAGCATATTGTTCGGTTACCTTTTGGCCTAGATGAAATAGGATAGTTTTAAAATCCTCTCGTTGATTTGTCACGGTGAAGGAGTGGAGTCTTAACTCATCCTGGGTTCCATTTATTGACATTCAACATTCTCAGCAGGTCTACACCCTTCCAGAATTCGACTCGTTGAGATGATGGTTGTTTCCAGGCTTGAGCTTCCATCATTTTAGAATAAATGTTTCGCTCCCTATTGGTCATGCCCTCCCATGGCTTATGTTCCAGAAAACTAAACTGGTCATAGTTCTTCTCTACAGACATCTAATATGGCATAATTTAACAAAAAGTTAGTTATCATAGCTGTTGTATTATAATGTGATATATATTCCTCAAATAATATTTTTTTTAAAGGCATAGCCATACGCCCACCTCACAAGAGAAGACTGACACAATGTAAGAAAAGGTACTTACAATAAAGGATGTGAGCAACAATTGGCAATGAAAAACTTGTTTCAATCCTAAATACACCACTAAGCCTGAACTACTGCACAACGGAAACAGAACAGAATTGAACACGTATAAATTGCACGGTAAACCCGAATCTCAAATTGACACGTTTAAACAGGAACAATAGTAGATTTGGAATGAAAACTAAAGTAAGAAAATCACAACTAAATGAAAATCTCTGGATGAGGAATGAAAATCGTGTAGGATAAGTGGAAAGAAACCGATAACGCAAGAATTGTGATGACGTGGCAGTGCAGTGATGAACACACAATTGGTTGCTTGCACACTCCAACTGCAAGTACATGCAACCGCTCAGCGACAGAAAGTTTGAACAACTTGAGGCATACGACATGGCAGTGGTCATGACAACCACACTGTTTTAATGATCCCGTATGCGAAATACAACAAGCCATGCAATAAATGAATGGTGATAAAGCGTTTCGGTAAAGGTAGTATTTACGCTAATGCTATTGAAACCGCAAAGTAGCAATATTGGAAAAGCACATTATTATTGAATCTGCATGCGAGCCGCCATGAGTGATATGTTAAATGAATGGCAACTAAGTGCTCATTAACATATGTAACAATATTTAAAATCGAATCGCATAATTTCAAGATATGACAGGTTGTACACCTTAAGCAGTAGGAAGAATGCAGCATGGTCACCAATGCTATTGATAGGAGAAAACCATAATTCTGAAAAGGGCCACAATTAATGAACCAGTCTGCGAGCAGTAACGAGCGATAAACCAGATTAATGGTAATTAAGTGCTCTTTAATATATCTCAGGATCTCAAAAATTGGATCGCACAGTTTTGAGATATTTAAGACTGGATACAGTAGGTAATGGGTAGCATTTAGTATGCACATTAAAGCTAACGAAATGAGTAAACAACAATTTTGAAATGTGAATAATTATTGAAACCGTCTGCAAGCAGGTACAAGCGATATATCAAATGAACGGTAATTAAGTGCTCTGTAACATATCTCAAAATCTCCAAAATCAGATTGCACAGTTTTGAGATATTTAGGATTGTATGCAGTAGGTAATGGGCAGAATTTAATATGCACATTAAAGCTAACGAAACGAGGAAACAAGAATTTTGAAATGTAAAGAATTATTTAATCCGTTTGCGAGCAGTAACGAGCGACATATCAGATGAACGGTAATTAAGTGCTCTGTAACATATCTCAAAATCTCAAAAATCGGATCGCACAGTTTTGAGATATTTAGGATTGTATGCAGTAGGTAATGGGCAGAATTTATTATGCACATTAAAGCTAACGAAACGAGGAAACAAAAATTTTGAAATGTAAAGAATTATTTAATCCGTTTGCGAGCAGTAACGAGCGACATATCAGATGAACGGTAATTAAATGCTCTTTAACATATTTTAAAATCTCGAAAATCGGATCGCACAGTGTTGAGATATTTAAGACTGAAAACAGTAGGTAATAAGTAGAATTTAGTATGCACAATAAAGCAAACGAAATTAGGAAACAAGAATTTTGAAAATTAAAGAATTATTTATTCCGTTTGCGAGCAGTAACGAGCGACATATCAGATAAACGGTAATTAAATGCTCTTTAACATATCCCGGAATCTTAAAAATTGGATCGCACAGTTTTGAGATATTTAGGATTGTATACAGTAGGTAGTGGGTAGGAGTTAGTATGTACGTTAAAGCTAACAAATGAGTTAACAATAATTTTGAAATGTGAATAATTATTGAACCCGTCTGCGAGCAGGCACGAGCGGTATATCGAATGAACGGTAAATAAGTGCTCTATAACATATCTCAATATCTCAAAAATCGGATCGCACAATTTTGAGTTATTTAGGGTTTTATACATTAGGTAATTTACAAGGCCAATCAAACATACCCTCTCAAACAAGTTATTTATTAATAAATTAAGCAAGTAAACAAAATCTAATCACAGTACAGAGAAATGCACAATCCACGAGCAGATACCTCAACTCTCAGAAACCATGCAACCGCACAACTAGCATGAACAGTTAAATTTTAGAAATTAGGACCAACTTACTTAAAAACCAAGACATACATAATAATTTAACAATTGCATATAGTCCTTCCGTACGGCCCATTCAATGTTGGAAATCAAATAATGTAGCCGACGCAACCGATTGTATTAATTGACAAGATTATAGCCTGCGACCTTTGCCGTCATGTCTACCATTTATGCAATTATATTTCACAAAAGTGACGTGTTTAATCAGGGTGCCGTTTTATACGTTACTCATGAGTAAATATAATACTGAGAACTATAAGCTCTCGTGGTCCTGCCCACGTACAAAAGGGTTTCACAGTTAACGTTACACAGTAGGCAGATTAGTGCGGTGAACTCTGGATCTCGCTGCCCTTGTCAACGCGTGGTTTTGAAGACGCTGCATATGATATTTGGACAGGCACAAGACAAGGTCACACTCATAATATTTTTTTTTAAATGTAGTTTCAAAAATAAAAATGATTCCAACATTAAATTGACGGTTAGAAGCAACCCATAAACAATTAATAGCATATAATTTTTATAAATATAGGAAAATTTCTAAAACCGTTCCTAAAAGTTGTGTGATTTAAACAATCAATCGGACACAGCAGGTGCCCATTTTAACTTTAAAGCATGCAAAACCCCCCTAATACGATCAGTCTGAGGACATTTTAATTCACAAATTGATCTAGATTTGAGTGCAAATATGATAAATGGACCTTTAAATCGTTTGCAAAGGGAGCTGGTAATGCCTTTCTCGGAATCTGACATTGTTGGCAGTAAAGCGTAAACTAAATCTCCAACTTTGAATTAACTGTCGACTCTAGCCTTGTTGTAATATTCTAAATATTTATGTTGACTGTCTAATAATTCCTCGTTAGCTAAACATTGCAATAATCTTAGTCGATCGGATAATTTGTCGTCTTTACTGACTGCGCTGATTTCTAACCCTAACTTGCTGTCGAAAGGAGTTCCCAGTTCTCGTCTAAGGTTTAAGTAGGCCGGAGTAAAAGTAGTGGATGTATTAGATGCAGTTCTTAAAGCAAAACCAATTTCGTCTTAATACAAGTCCCAGTCTTTACAAGTCTAAATAGCAGTAATAATACGTTCTTTTATAGTTCGATTAAATCTTTTCGTTATATAAGCCTGAGGATGGAAACTGGCAATGTGTAGTGGCTTAATTCCAATATTTGCACACCAAGTCAAAAACTGTTTACTGGTGAAAACACTTCCATTATCAACAGTAAGTGTTTTTGGGACACCCCATCGCAAACAGGTTTTCCATAACTTATCGATAATTGCTTTTGCTGAAGCTCTACGTAGCCCATACAATTCTACCCATTTAGTGAAATAGTCTACAATAACCAAAAGATATTGACAGTGTTGTTTGCCCTCAGTATACGGCCCCATGATGTCACACGCTAAGCTATGAAACGGGCCATTTATAGGAGGTGAAGATGCTTTTCCAACTTTATAAGTGTGAGGTGCCTTAGTCATTAAATATGGTTCACATTTTCGTATAAATTGAACTACATTCTTTTGCATGGTTTTCCACCAAAATCTTTCTTCAATTCTCTTAAATGTCTTCTTGATTCCCATATGGCCTGACAAAACAGAACTGTGAAAGAAAGCTAGAACCAATCCAGCCAATGAATCCGGCACCCACACTTTCCAGTAATGCTTTTCATCTTCCCAGACCTTATTGAAAGGCCCAACGTATTTATATAGAACTCCATCTTGACCTACAATAGCGTCTCTGCTCAATTTAATAATATAGTCTGATGTATTTGCCGTTTTCATATCGGTCTGTAAGAAATTTATAATTTCCTTTAGTACAGGATCCTCGCGCTGCCCCTTAATAAATAAATCTTTATCAATTAATTCATGTTTATCCACTAAAGCCACCTCAACGGATCAAGAAAGCGCGTCTGCGGAGTAATTAGGAATACCCTTCCTGTATTTAATGTCAAATTTAAATTGTTGCAGCTCTAGGCCCCATCTTGCGATACGACCTACCGGGTCCTTAATACTCCATAGCCATGTCAAAGCTTTGTGATCTGTTTCAACTGTGAATTTAGAGTACTCAATGTAACCACGGAATTTCCTTAGAGCCCAGATAATTGCCAGTTATTCAAGTTCAGTGGTGTTATATCTAGATTGCGCCGGAGTTAAGCCCTTACTCGCAAAATATACTGGATATGGAATCCCGTCTTTTTCTTGAATTAACGTTGCACCTAACCCCCCTAAAGCCGCATCACATTGAATAATAAAAGGAAGTTCCAAGTTTGGTAAATGCAAGCATGAAACCTCGTTCAGAGTATGTCTCAAAGTATCAAATGCCGTTTGGCAGTCCTCTCCCCAAACAAATTTAGTGTCCTTGCGCATTAATCGGTACAGTGGACGGGCAGTATTTTCAAAGTGATCAAAGAACTGCCGAAAGTAATTAATTAGACCCAGGAACCGTTGGACATCTTTAACAGATTTCGGCGTAACATAATTAGCCATGGCCTCTTATTTCTCTGTACTTGGTTTGTAAACTCCATTCTCAATTATGTATCCTAAAAAATGGATCTTAGTAGTTGCTAATTGTATCTTTTTAGGGTTTATAGTAAATCCAGCTGTAGCAAGTGCTTGCAATATAAGTTCAACGTGGACCAAATGCTCCTCTAAATTGTCACTGTAAATAATAAGATCATCTACATAAGCAATTACGATTCTCCAGAGATATTCCTCGACTGCTTCATTAACTGCCTCCTGAAAGGTGGATCCAGATGAAATTGCTCTAAACGGAGCCCTTTTAAATCAATACACAGAATTAGGACCATAAAAAGCGGTTTTATCTCTATCTTCAACTTTCATCTCGATTTGATTGTAACCGGAAGATAAATCTAAACAAGTGAAATATTTACCCTTTGATATCGTCACCAAAATATCATCTATTCTAGGAACTGGACAATTCAAAGGGATAGTTACAGAATTCAACTTTCTGTAGTCCAATGTCAGGCGGTACTGCGGTGACCCATCCGGAGCATCAGGCTTACGCACCAGAACTGGGGGACTGATCCAACGAAAAGTGCATTTCTCAATAATGTCCAGATCTAAAAGATCATCAATCAAGCTTTGCAAAATCGTACGTTTGGCCGGTGTCATTGGTCTTGGAGCGCATCGTATTGGTTTACTATCACCTGTATTAATCTCATGTTGTCGTAATCTACATAAACCTGGTTTTTTTGTTATAATGTGAGAGTATTGGATAAGAAGATTTTCAAATGCAGACTTGAAGTTGTCAGGAGTTTCAGAATTATTTACGATTTTACGAAGGTTTTCGGTTGGGTCAGTACTTGTGTGAAGTGCGTAACATTCCTCTTTAATTTCATGAATGAAGCCTGCGTAATCTACATCAAAAAATGTTTCCGCATCACAAAAGTTGGTGTCTTGTCGTAGGTGATCTTCTGACAACTTCAATGCTTCTGTTGAATTCTCAATACCTGTCATTTCATCTATAAAGGTCATGCTAATTGGGTCAGAATCAAAGTCTTTCATACCTATAGGAGGATCCAGGTCAATAGTCCACCCCTTGTGCTTCACATGTATGCCAATGTTATTTGCACCTATAAAATCCCTACCTAATATAACTGGGCGTTGCAAGCCTGGTACTAGTATAAAGTGTTGGAGAACAGTACCGCCATCCCATTTTATTGGTAAGTCTGCAGTCTCCGTAGTGGAGCATATACCAGTCACCATATGCAAATTATGGAAACTACGCTGAACTGAGACACCTCTCATCTTAATAAGATCGACTAAGCATTTACCAACTAAACTTGAATCTGAACCTGAGTCCAATATCGCCGATGTTTGAATGCCTAATAATTTAATTGGAATGAGCGTTGGAGCAAATCGGGTATTATTACTGTCCACAGTTAGTGTTACAATTTGAGGATCAAACCTTACGACTGAATTCTTCACTCGAGCATCAGTCCTCAATTCCGGCTCGAGTGATTCTCGTTTCCCTGATTCGATGGGTTTTGGAATGAAACACTCTGAGATGTTTGCTGGTGTGGCTGATGCGTGGTAATATGAGATGGACCTGCCTGTAATAAACTTTGCTGATGAAATTGTTGTGCCCCTGACAAAGACTGTCCCGCATGATTATCCATATTACGATTGGAGTCATTGGGGTTTGAACGCCAATTCTCGTCGTTTCGATAACCATTCTTAGTAGCCGAAGCAGGTCCACGATGATCTGTTCTATCCCAACGTTCTTCATTATAACCACCTCTGAAGTTACTTCGGTCCCTATCGTTGCTATTATTCCGTCTATAACCCGATACGTTCTGATACTGTTTCTCTACATAAGGAACACTGGGATGTGGGCCACTGACATCCCCTCGCAGACCTTTGTGACAATATCCATATTGATTGAACGAAGCCATTTGTAATTCTGTCCCTTTGGATTGAGAATAACTTTGGTGCTGCAAATTTGGCTGAACCCCCGTATGCGTAATTTGATCATTGTTTGAATACGGTAAACGATAAGCAAATGAAGGTTCAATGCCTGAATTTGTTGTTGGAACTTGATACTCTCTATCCCTAGCAATACTGGCTCGAGCCTCATAAGCCTCTTCCAATAATCCTGTCATATCAAAAAATCGTCTCCCGGTAGCCAGAATTCGTCTACGATACTCCGGATGCATATTCGAAATAACCTTTTCTACTCTAACATCTTGGGGCGTTTCAGGATCCAACCTATCATAGAAATCGTCTATGACATGAATAAATTTAGTAAGAGGCTCAAATGGTCCCTGAAACCGCTGATCCAAATCTCTTTGTAAGTGCCTGCTATAGCTAACAGACTGAAATTCCATTCTGAAATAACGCTTAAAGTTTGTCCAGCTATGAGCTACTTGAGGCATCTTCCTATACCACAAATATGCGTCTTCAATCAAAGCCAAAGGAACTACATGACGTAACATCTCTTCATCTGAATAACCCACCGCACGTTGATATTTTTCTAATTCCATAAGAAAGTCATATGGAGTCCTTTTCTCATGTGAGCCTGCATATTTAGGAATCGAAATATCACTTGTTTTTAAGTTTTGGGTTCTAGATAATCCGGTCCTATGAGGATTCATTTGAGATTGGGCCCTCAACCTTGGATCATGAGATTCCCACCGTGAACGCCCATCTATGTCTTCTAAACCATTTTCAGTCGATTCTAAATAATTAACTTTACTGGTTAACCTGCCTATTTGAGATTCCAGAAATCTAATTCTCATGTCCTTATTCTCTTCACTGATCTGATCCCGCCGAGTGTATTGCAGTCGCCAATTGTATCTGTCCTGATCCACATTGCCTCTGTCCACACTCTCCTCACGATTACAATAATCATTTCCAACTTCAACATGTTCTCTTCCATTGGTAATATTATTCTCTCTACCGACCAATAGAGCCCTACGTCGTACAAGCAATTCTTCCTCATCTGGAAATACAATCATCTGCCTTAACCGTCTGGCGCTATTCATCATAGGATTGTGCCCATCAACTCCTCTTACATCCCTAGTATCCCCTGGAGCAATACTTTCATTGTCATTACTATCATTACCATCTCGTCTAGGAGTAGACACAGCAGTATTCACTATCCTATTATTATCAACAATCTCATTTTTCCCCTCTCTAAAGTCTACGTTAGCATTACAGTTATTACTTCTAGCACTAGCCACTGCTGCCTGCGCAACTGGAACTTCACCACCCGGAATGTCTGGTAATAATAACAAACTTTCTTCTAATGATCCACTACTCACACTGCTATTTGCTTCCCGCTGAACTGTAGCTCTAGTAATAATCGGCCTCGTCCTACGCTGAACGACTCTCGCTCTCCTTCCTGGCATGTTGAAATAATAAATTTATCCTTTTTTGTTACTAATATTATTGTCGTACTTTTGCTACTCACTTCAATTGAATTGCTACTAAACCTAAACTGTTACGATACTAGCTGTCGCTAATTAAAATCAATAGAAATTGATTTAAGGTCTCGCAGTTAATCCCGGCCAAGCTTTTGTAATGCTTCTACCGCTGGCAAATCAATATACTGCATTAACAAATTTAACTTCGCTGTCTAGGGCTCTGATTCTCGCTAATACACTATACTGCCAGTATATATTTAATATTCAATAACAAATAACTCTTATTAAATATAAAAAACCACAACCACAATCTCAATCCCAACTCTGCAACAACAATATCAAACGAGGATAAATATTTATTCAATGAACAAGAACGCAAACGAATCTATTAAAATGCATACACTAATCACAATCCTATTATAGATCCTAGTCAATTATATATACGAGGATTGAAACAAGTTTTGTTGGCTACACCTTGGAACCCTGAATAAGAATACATATAATCGTAGATAAATAAATGGTTAAGTTCTAAGTTTATTTGTAGTCAAAAGCAATATTAATTATAATAGTAGTAAGAACTAAAAGTTCAACGAAGAAAGAAACTAGGAGTTTCTCACGAAGAAAGAAACTATAAGTTTCTAAATAAGAAAAAGCCAGAGGCTTAATATGACAATAGAACTATAAGTTCCGAACGAAGGAAGAAACTATAAGTTTCTAAATAAGGAAAAAGCCAGAGGCTTTTTATGACGACAGAACTATGCGTTCAGAATAAACGAAGAGCCAGAGGCTCAATATGATGGCAGAACTAGAGAGTTCCAATTTGTGTTGATTCTAAAAGAATCAAGCCCCTATTAAACAAAATGTCAGAGCTTAAATAGTATTTTGGTCGAGTAAGTCTTGGACAAGTAGAGTAACTTTTAAAACTTGTAGTATCTCATTGGTAACTGAAGATGTTTAGCTACGCCCAGGGGCGGATTTAGTCGGAAATGGGAATCAACTATACTTTGCATTATTATTATTGGTGTTAGTGATTATTGCCATGGGCAACAATCACATCCAATAATAAATGCAGTAATGAAAATATCATGAGCATTACAATATTTAGGTATAAAAATACATAAGCATTTAATAGCACGCTGTAAAATCCACTAGTCCAAAACTTCATATTATTTAATTTTTATTTTATTTTTTATTTATTTTTGACTATTTTCAAATCAAATAGGAATCTAGAATCAAAACAGAAAAAAAAGTCACAATATTTTTTACAGTAATGCACGTTTACAATTAATATATCAACCACCTAGACCGGCACACTAAAAGAGACACGTATTATTGATAGGTTCAATTTAAGTGGTTTAACATTTTTCACCCTTTTTTAAAAGGTTAACAATACAAAACACTCAAATGATTGGGCTTAAATTGGCTTCAAATTGCCTATGTACTACATATAATAATAACTTGCCTTTTCAGGGATCATGTGAATCATGTGTAATGTAAAGGCAGCATTGTTGGCAGAGCGGCTGCAAGCAGGGCTGCGAGCATTTTTTTCCCTTCTAATTGAAATTGTTATTTAAAACATGCACTGCAAAGCTCAGAGTGACGCCCTTTTAATTATCTCCAAATATTTACGTTCCTTACACGTTTTGGAATTCACACGATTTTTCATGATTTTCACGTTAAAAAGCTGTCAACATGATTATTATGTTTTTAATTTAAATGTAAGTATTTAAAATTACCTAAAGTTTTAAAATTTGAGCCTTGGGTTTCTGTTTTGACCTAAACCTCCATCAGTTTCTATTAAAAACCCCCTCGAAATTTATGAGGACGGTACTTGTAGTTCCTTCCTGCGTCATGAAAAGTAAAATCTTGATCTAGAATTATTACATTAACAATTATTTTTATTTAGTACAGGTACTTGTTTAGACATTTAATATAGACCTACAAAATAAGATGTATTTTTAAGTACGTACAACTGCTAAGATTTGCATCAAAACTGCTGACAACTTTTAACATAGGAAGAACTTAATAAGCCGCTGTAAATCTTAAGTACATAACTTGTTAACCTAGTTACAATACTTAAATTTTAATATATTTAGTCTATTGTGTGCTAGTCGTACCACAAAATTTTTATTTCTATTTTACTAAAAAAATCATTTTAAATACTTACGCTCTGATCCTAAAGGTAACAGCATTATGATTCTTATTGCGAATATGTATGTGAATATTTTAGCATTAAATGACACGTCGTGAAATTTAGAGGTCAAGAATTTCATAATTTTTGATAGCTGTAGATTAAATCAAAAAATGAAATTATAATTCACTATATTTGAGTTGTTTATAAAATAATCAAACATTTTAAGATATAAATTTTATCCACACATATCTGTGCACTATAAAATACTCAGGTATTGTGCTTTAGGTCTTTGCTCTTTCCCGCTTTGATCCTGTTTTGATTGTTTAAATATATTCACAAAACTGTTAAAAATAATCATCTATTAGTTTACTGTAACTCAAACAACTTCTGCGAGTGCCTTGACGCGAATTGCGACATTCCTAATCTTTTTTACATGACACACATGACGCCACAAAATTACTGATAAGCGCATATGCGATTTATCTATTTCAGTCATTTCCTATCAGTCCCAGACATTCAAATGCGAATTTCATGTACTATACTTAGCTGCAGATGGCAAAAAAAAACTTTTAATATAGCAAATATTACTTATGAATAATTAGAATAAAGACTGTCCAATAATGACGTCATTTGTGCAGTAAACAAGGCTAGTTTTGCATTACTAACATCATATGCTAAAAAAGGCAGTCGCGCAATGATTAAAATGAAACACAGAAGGTAAGGTGTCCTAAAACTGGGGAAGCCTCCATGAAGTCAATACTGGACGACCTTTTTAGCGGGATTTAGATATGATTCCATCTGTAATGATGGGTGTTGAATTATCCTCGACTGTCAAGTACTGGACAGTCACGGCAGTTCTCTGCTCAGTACTCGCTCCTGTTATTAAATATACGAAAAAAATAATTTGATTAAATCAAGTGCAAATAATTTGTCTGGTCTAAACGTATTTAACGCTTTACATCGCAAATATGTACTGCAACCTACTGCTACTATCACTATTCGGTTCACATGGATAATTAAACAGAAAAACGCTCTTTTTATTTATTATTTTCAGCTTAAACGAAAACAATGTCACTTTAATTATAAATTACGAAAATAATTCTGCATAGCTGTAATATAAATATACAAAGCAAAGAGTACGAATCATTCGCCAATAACTAAACCTTATCTACCGTAATAATAAAAAGCTCTGTTCATTACAAGTAGAGGCAGTCGTCTTGTCAGTCTAGTGTGGAGATATTTGATTCCAGCCTTAGTAACTGCTCTATTAAAACATGAGAGTACCTACTTGCTCTGTTCTAGGGTAATAATTAAGAAAGAAATAATTAGTTACAATATTTCCCATGTTTGCCCATTATATTTCTTATATCATTTTTTAAAGACGTAAAACTAGGCATGTAAAATAACAGCACATGTGCACGTAACTCATCACAAAGCGTCGATCGATCCTGACTATTTATTAACGCATTTCGTTTTGCACTTACTTGCATTTTTTGAAAATTGTAATAAAGAAAAAGATTGCTTTGACGAACAGAGTGCGCATATTATTTTTAAATTTTATTTTAGATTTACTTCAGAGAAAAGTTTTTCTTTACCAATATAGTGGCATACAAAAAAA
This sequence comes from Dicyrtomina minuta, assembly GCA_949802685.1. NCBI lineage: Eukaryota > Metazoa > Arthropoda > Collembola > Symphypleona > Dicyrtomidae > Dicyrtomina > Dicyrtomina minuta. The sequence goes on along the minus strand of CATKUY010000183.1, from coordinate 965 downwards.
TTAGGCTAGAGTCGAAATATATTATTTTGAGAAAAAAGACAATTCTTGTATATAGTGTATACATTTTTTTAAGAAACATCAATGTTGAGCTTTAGATAATAAATGATTTCTTAAAATTTATTAAATATTTTGTTTTTATTTTCAGAACACAAAAAATGTTCGGTTATGTAATGGGTTTTAAGAACATGAGAGCAATTCCGGGTTTGTGTTTTTGGAGATACAAAATGCCCCATTCTCGTGTTACTGGAATGTACAAAATGTTTTATTTACATTACAGCATTTGCTTATTCTTAAAAAAACACAAAATGTTTTATTAACATGTTTTAATAAAGGTTTTAATAAACGCTGGTTTTCCTATTCGCACAGTACATAGGTAATAAATAAATATAGTAAAAATAAGTTAATGCACAGTGATAACTACATCAAAAAGTACAAATTCCGTCTAGATGACTAGTAATGACTAATTATTACTATATGGTTAGAATTACGCAATCCTGTGCTATGTAAGACTACAAGTCACTATAAAGTGTAACTTGGCCGTGAAAACGGAGATAGCTAAATAATATACTTTTAGTTTAGTGAAATTATCCCACACCCACACCAACGATTAAAAGAGAAAATGCAAAATAATTAAGCTTTAATGTCAATAGTAAATGTTAAGGACAAAGGTTAAAGTATTTGGAGTCAAACTCAAATAGATAAAATGCCAAAATAATAAAATAAATCGAAGGCCAAAGCCGAAGTAGAAAATGGGGAATGGAGCAATGACAATCACATATATACTCAATAAGTCCCAGTTTTCAATTCACGCATTTTTTGTTTCGCTCCAGCTTCCAAGCTTCTTTTCCAAAATCTGATGATGTGGCGGTGGCGGTGGAGTGGGAACGGATTGGATTGATTTGCTATTGTTGAATCTTCACTCCACGCGCCCCCGCCACACTAATGTAACTGGTTTACAACAGACG